>VWYE01001374.1:12748-117800 GCA_013398995.1 Alaudala cheleensis | reverse complement strand
GTTTGCAGACTCTGAATGCAGACTTCTACCCAGCCAGACTGTGACTGCAGACCCATACTGACCTCAGAACAGTGACTCTCACTCTCTCTCTTCAAACTCCTTCTTCTTCATGTTCCTTCTGACCCGCTAACCCACTCCCTTTTATCACAATTATCTTTATTTGCTATAGCTGTGCCTCATCAGGGGTGAGGCTGTATTGGGTAATTAACACAGCTGTTACTTATCAGGGGCAAGGTCACCTGTATTCCCATCCCCTGCATGGGCCCCCACACAGAATTTAAATGGATAGTGTTGGAAGCCAGAATGTTCTTCTGGCTGTCCTGGATGGGCTGAGACCCTGGCAAGGGGTCTGAGGTTTTAGCACAGTGTTAGAAATGCCAATGCTTTTCATTTCAGCCCATGAAAACCACCACAAACTTTGTATGGAGATTTACAAGCCACGCGAATTTGATTGGTGTGATTTTTGTTATGTCACAGGGTGAAAAAGTAGGATTTTTAGATTTTACTATGTAGATATAATGGGGCAAAGATGGAGGAATCAGGGTGTGCTTTTGTCTTTTTCCGGCTTCTTCTTCCCCTCCATCTTTGGAGACGTGGTGACCTTTTCTTGATTGGGTTTTGGTAAAATTTCACTGCATGACATGGGTTTTAGTTATTGGTGTTTAGACAAAAACATTGTTAACACAGTTTAGATTATAAAAGTCCAGGTGCTGTCATGGGCGGGGGAGATTTAGCTTTTCCAGCTGCCTGTGAACTTCATGCTGGACAGAGAGAACCTTGAGATAAGCTTTTTAATAAACATCTTCAGACCGCAACCCAGGCTTTTTACATTGCCGGGGTCAATCTCAGACCTGATAACCCCAACAGACAGGACTTGGCAAGCAGAAAAGCCATGATGGTATAACCAGGTATCACAGTGCCTCAGGTTATTGTTTAAGGAGGATCAGTACTTGCTCTCTGTGTCTTGTTGGCACATACTTTCTCACTTAACACTATGCCTTTCTTCACCTCTCTGCTCCATGCCCTGTGGAGGAAAGAAAGCCCTTACAGGTGAGGCAAATGTCAGCAGAAGCTGGAAAGGATTCTGCTTCAATCTTCAGTAAGAACAGGGTTGCTCCCTCACAGAAGGTGAGCTGGAAGCAAAGGGATCCCACCTACTTGAGCAAGGCAAACTGAACATAGAGACAAATTCAAGAAAGCTCCAGACCATAAAACAGTATCACAGCAAGGTGGAAGTCAACTCCTCAGATCAGATCTACAATCAGGTCCCACAGCCACCAGGCAAGCCCACACTGACAGGGGACAGCCAAGGTTGAGCCAGGAAGTCAGCCCAGGGTGGGAGGCTCCACTACATGGCTGTCACTTGACTGGAGACCATCACTCCTTCAGGCTCAGCTCAAGGGAACAGGCCCTGTTGGATAAACTTAAACACAGCTGCTGAGCCCATGGGGGATGGTGGAGGCCCCAGCTGAGGCTGGTCATTAATGCCCTCAGAGCCCTGACACTGCTTTCCTATCTGCACTTGCCCAGTCACTTGCTGTCTGCTGGTGTATTATTCATGTAAACCCAACCAAATCTGGAGACTGTATGCTCAGAAACCACAATTATGTAATAGAAGTGAAATAGGTTCTATCTAGGTGTAATCTGGACGTGAACTGAAATGTGGCAACTCTCTGGGGAACATTCTCCCCTGAGGAAAGGGTAACAATTTTTGTTCCACAAAGTTCTGTGGAACAGAACTTTGGCTAAATTTTGTCCACAGGGAAAAAAACTGTGATCTATTTGAAACTTTGCACTATCTCCCTCTGCAGTGTAATTGTTTCTGGGGTGTTATATTTTGTTTACTTGCAAAAACCTCCTCAGGAGCACACATAAATGTGTCTGTGTTAGCTCTGGGTTAAGGAAGTCCTTGTATCTTTGTGTTGATAGTGGTAAAAAGCAGTTTATTTACTTTTGCTTTTTAACACTATTATAAATCTAGATGCAAACATGCCAGAGAGAAAGGCTTTTTAAGTAATGCAGATGGAGATAGAAGCATATAACTTGCTGAGTTAATTTAAATGTCATGAAGAGAATTTAAAAAGACTTTAAGCTCTGCCTACCACTTTTCAAAAACATTTCTCATGTAATTCAGTTTCCCTTTGAAAGCACATTCCAGAATAAGTAAACCAAATTAAAGTGTTCCATTAAAATATTTTGGAGGGTTTTTTTTTGTTGTTGTTGTTTTTTAAACGGAAAAATTTATTTGATATTTTGGGTTTTTTACTCTTTGGCATGGTGAATTAGATGCCAACTTGGTCTCAGAAGCAGCCACCAGTCACACTGAGAAGTGTCAAATCCAAAATCTCATCTAAACATGGGAATTAATGAGGACTGTGGAATCAGTCTGATCAAGGACCCTGTCAGTCACACAAATTGCAGGTCTAAGAACATAATCTCTGTACAGCAACCAGTGTCACACATAGAAATGTTTTATCAAAAGAACCTGAACTTTCTGTACACTTCAATACCACCAGGAATTATTAAAAAAAATTTAAAAAATTATCTCCTCTGAAGTGTAAGTAACAAACTGGTCTCGAACCTTACAAACTTCAAGTTATTTTCCCAAATACTACTAGGAAATCGTGTAAAACCTCTGTGCCATGGTTCTCTTTCAGTAAAAGAGAACTGCATTTCCCTGCCATGTAAAGTAAAGCCTGCAGTTTATTTTAGTTCCCCAGCCTTAGGGCTGTACACACTTCCAGATGGGCAAGTTTTCTAACTTCCTGCCACTAACACAATCCTTGTAGACTCATTAGCTACCACTACCACTGCTTACATTTCATACGTGAAAGGGTCATTTGCTGATATGGTTTATGAAGTTTTGGAGACATGTTCCCCCAGAGAATGAAGCCTCATATCTGAGCTTTCACACCACAGCAATTTCAACCCAGCTGAGCTCAGGAAGTGGCATCTCCTGAGCAGTGCCTGCAGGCTGCCTCTGCTACCAGGGATGAGAGCCACACTAGTAGAGCTGCTGCATTTAGAAACAAAAGCACTAAAAAGTAAATGGGACAGAAAACAAGCAGGAGAAAGGAAGCTGGCAGCAGTGCTGTTAAAGGAACTGTGGGCAGCAGCTGGCTCTGAACCTTCCAGCGGCATTTATGTGTCTTCATAGATAAATTCTTTGCAGAATAGAGAAATAATAAGTTATCCTCTGTGAGGTCGCTGACTCAGTCCTGTGCACCATGTTCTCAGAGACTCAGCAACAAATTCAGGTGACATCTCCAAAAGCAATCAGCAAACTGAAGGGAACAATTAACTTGGACTGAATTAAAGGATGGCTAAACGAGAATTGACTGGGGACATGAGTTATGAAGAACTCAGTATCTGGGTTTCAGAAATTATGACTGTCAATGGTTAACTTCAGGGGCCACTGGGCCAATGAGAAAACCCCTTTTGCTTTCAAGAGGGTCAAGAAGTCCCCAGGCTCATGTGCCAAATGGACAGAAAACAGGACAGAATGACATGAAATTCTGAACAGAGTGTACTTTGTTCATTATCAGAAATATTTTTCTGATAGCAGCAAATCAGGCTGAGCATTTCCTCCCAGCAAAAGTAATGAAAGTAATTTAGGATTTCTGATGAGTGCATTCCTATAATTCAAATGAAATGGCCTCTTAGAAATGGATATACTTTGGCTAAGGAAATGGGATGGAGAGATCAATTCTAGCTTTAACTTGAATATGTGTAAGGCAGATGTGGAATTGGGAATGGCTTCTTCTCCTGTCTTAGCTTTCACCAACCCTGCCAACAAATTCAACTGGATGCCTTAATCCCTCTCTATGCTGGCTTTAAGTCTGAAAAAAGGCAATCTTTGTGTTTCCAGGAGTGCAGGACTTTGCTATCACATTCTTTTCCCTGCCATGCACAATGGTGCACCCCTTTTGCCCCAAAGCTATAATAAGATACAGTTCCTGGCATTTTTCTCTCTTGCTGCACTGCATGCATAAATAAACAGTATCAGTTCATCCCTCAGGCAGCTTTGAGGCTTGTGACAAAATCTAGAAGACACATGACTGTGTTTTTTAATTAAGGAATACCCTGCAAGTTCACTAAAGGGGGCTTACGGAAACTCCCCAGTTGACTTCAGTATTATACAGTTTGATTTATTTGGCTTACCATCTTCTGTCAACTATCAACAAAAATAATCTGACATAGTATCAGTAAAAACTGCAGAACTCTTCAGTGTCTAAATACCATGAAGCAACATATTTTCCCTCACCCTTTCAGCAACAGATTACCTTCACAAAATATGAATAATTTTTGTTAGATAGGTGTGTTTACTAAATTCTTTGAAAGCACACAGTGGGAAGGCAGATCACCACCTCCTTTGTCACTGTGGTTGCAACATGTTGAGAAACAGAGGGCAGGGGATGAGGCTCAGGAAAAAGGAAAACTACATGAATAGTGATGGTGATAAACAGCCTATGGCTGTTATTCATGACATTAATATTTTCTTTCTCCTCTTTTCCAGGTATACCATTTCACCCTCTCCTACAGGACATTTGGATAACTAATCCTGCATTTTTTTCTTACCTTGAAAATCCACTGTGCAGCTTTAGTATCTGCTTCATCTTCATTTTGGAGGTTTTGCTTTGCTTGACAGCTGTCTGCATGGTAGCTGTGAGTCCTGAAGTAGAGCACAACTTGCCTCCACATCGAGAAATAAAAAGGCTGTTCCTGAATCAAATTTTACAATGACCTCTTTTGGAAAAGCACCACTTATATTTAATGATGAAACTAAACCAAATCCCAGACATTGGGCTGAATGACAACAACATAAAGATTGCTTGTCCTTACACTGATGGACAAATGTCCAGGCCTCTTGCAGCTTGCCAGTTCTTCCTGCAGTCTCTGCAGTTCTGGAGACAAACAGGATTATCTGCCCCCAGATATCTGCAGTGTCTCATCCCTTCAGCATGTGCCAGCTTAGAGATTAGACTTACAACTTTGTAGGTTTTAGTAAATTGCAAAGGAGAAAGACAGGCACAGAGTGATTGAACATGCCAGACAAACAAGCTGTAACAACCACGAGATGCTTTTTATCACCTCAGAGTGAATGTATTTCATTTACAACTGGAAAGAAGAAGGAACTCAGCACACAGTTGTACTCTGAAGGCAGCACCAAATGGAGATGTCTGTCTTAGGTCAGTGGTACCTGCCAATCACATGTTTTTCCTCACTGGCTGAACAGATGGCTAATCCTTGCAGAGCCAGTGAAAACAGCACAGAGCTGCAGCCGTGTCTCAGGATAGAGACACACTAATATGAGGACTAAGGCTCCAGGTAGATTACTAATAGATTATTTCTCCCAGCTGTATAGAGGGCTGCCAGGTTTTTGCAAACATTCACTTGCTGTTGTTTACATCTTTTTTTGAGCTGAAAAATATGTCTAACCCCACAACTTTTTTCTACCAAGAGTCCAAAGTTGTGACAATTCAACATTGAAGATACAAGGTAGATATACACATTTGCCCACACAGATGTCTTGTGAGAAGAGCTGCCTTGGTCACATTTCTGTCCTGTTTTCAGAGAAATCCAGTAAATGCTGAGGAGAAAAACTAAGAACAATGAGGCTTGACAAGGTAAATTGCACTAGAAGTCATCATACAGTAAACTCTGTCACAGGAGGCTGTAGCAGAAGCTCCAGCAATAAGTCGACTTTGTCAGAGTTGCTGCTGAGGATTAGGAAAACAACTGGTTTCTTTTCTGTCCTCTAGCTAGGCTTACCATCAGTAGCACTTGGTAGCTCAGCATTCACTTTTTTCTCCAAAAAGCTACTGTTCTGACTTTACCTTTTTTTTTGAGAGAATGAAGTTAGAGGATCTATTGCCTTTTTTTACTTTTTTTTAAATTTAACCCAGAGGTGAGCTTTATTTCACCTGGTACTGCAGCAACTTCTGAGAGAAGAGCAGTCCTACAATTCTAGATGTGCCCCCCCTTGTAGAGACAAAAGCTGTTGGCACAAAGCAGCAGAGACTGATGGTGAAAGGAGGAGATGCTGCAGGCTCAAAGAGTGGCTGGAGACTCTTCAGCTTTCAGTAGAGAAATGAATGTACATGAGACAGAGACACATGTCCCTCCTCCCTACAGTAATTTTAACCCCAGATGTATTATTTCTCAAGGTTTCAAACAGTCCTGCACCGGCCTTTCTGTTCCTGTTTTTGCAGAGCACTTCACTTCCAATTTCTTGGCATTACAGCATTGTTCCATTTTACTAGGGAAAAAAAAAAGAAAATGTATTTATTACAATAACATATTAGTTTATATTTCTTTCTAAAAGACCACTCCTATTGCAGATAAGTTATGTGTGGTTCCTTCACTGAGTTTTTAAAACCTAATTTCAAAGAGGTGGTGGAGCAATCAAAAGGTTGCCTGTTATAACATATGCACAACTATGGCATATTAGCTTTGCCAGATCATTTGGGCCAGAATCTGGTTAATTTAAAAGAAAAATAATCCAAGTGATCTATGATCTATCAAATGTTCTATGACCTGGAAGTCAGATAAGTCTGTACTGTCTGCAGGAAGCAGGCATTACTTGTTAAAAATGATACTCACAAAATGTTTTCCCACCATGACATACACAATAAAATGAAGATAAAATAAGAGGAGAAAACAAAGACAGATTAAGCAGTAAAAATCCAGTTCACAATGGGCCAATCTTGCTACAAGTCCTCAGACATCTAATTCATTCAAACATCTGATGAAGTACTCCACATCTTCTCATACTGAAAAATCACTTCTGTTTCCATGCAAGGAGGACTCTTCAATGAGATCTCTTCAACCTTCCACAACTGGACAGGAGAGAAAAAAAAATTACTTTAACATTTTGTGAATTAGAAAATTGTGTGCTCACTTTCCTAACCTTCTAAGCATGTTTTGCGTGGATAAACTATCAAAGCATTTTCTTCTATACATGTTAAATACTTGTGCAGACATGCAGGAGCCAGGTGATGTACAGAATGATGAAAGGTTAAATGGCAGGTGTGTAAAACACCTCTGTCTTTTGGAGAATATGTGATAGACAATGATACATTGTTCTTATTACAAGAAAGAAAGAACAGAAAAACACTCTCACGATCCAGCTGTTTGTAGTTTTAGAGTGAGGATGACTCATCTGCATTAATTTTCTAGTATTAAACTTTGAGCATTCTTATTCTTTGTGATCCAGGAAATTGATGACTTTTATTCCTGCATGCTGATGTGCTTTTCAATTTTCACTCTGTTTCACACATCAGTAAAGTCATCCAAACATAGCAACTACAAGTGAAGCTGCACTGCCAGAATTTAATGGACGAGCACTGATGTGACCAAAAATAGCTAAATGGGAATTGGTTTGCAACCTGACTCTTAAAGGATGCATGCTTGCCAAAAAATAGGCACACGGCACTTTTACAGTCATTACCTTCAGCAAGATCCAGAGAATCAACCAGCACAAATAAGGCACCATGGGATGCTCCAAGCTGATGACACAGGATGGGTTTGTACAGGTTGCTGAGAATTGCCTTTTGCTGTCGTAGTGGTGACAGGCACACAAGACAGGCTCCTGCAATAACTGTACAATTCTTTCCTTTCTCAAAGCTTTCCCTTGCAAGGCAATGAAGCTCCTTCACACAGAGAGTGCCTCATGGGACTCACACTGGTGAAATTTTTGAGATGTGCCCAAGTGTTTGAAGATGGGGAATAAGAGCACATCTTGGTAGCTTATCCACCACCCTCTGCCAAGGTGGTTCACAATTCCACTGTGCACTTGTCAAAGGAATAACACTGTCACCAGCAAAGTTTCCACTACACTATTCACCTCCTTTCTCAAATATTTCTGAGTGTGCTGAACAGAACAGACTCAAATCAGATGCTTTTTGCACTCTGCTGAAGACCCTTCTGTACTATGAAAGCTACTAATTTCTCCCTACCCTCTGCTGTATGTATCTCATTCAAGAGATCAATCAATGCCCAAACCTGCCCTCTTAAACTAGAAGAGTTGTTGGATGGAGTGCCACACCTTACACACTTTGTCTGTACACATGCAGAGCCCTGCAGAGGTGTCTGCCATGACTGTCCCTTACAGCGCTATAGTAACTTTGTGTTAATGTTTTGCCTTTATTCCATTGCATGGCATAGGAGAATATGTAATTTAAAAATATCTGCATATAGGTATATTCAGGAACAATATATTGTTTGCAATCTTTAACATGGCACATTGGGTTCACTGCTTTGATTCCTCTGCTAGAGATTCTCTTACCTTGCCTGGCACAGATGTCATGCTTACTCTCATAGTTCCTTAAATACCCCCTGGAATCTGTGTTAAAAAAAAAAAAAGAATCACTATTACAACTATTTCTCCCTTCTTTGCATTTCTGATAATTTAGTAGATGCATACTTTCAACCAGTATGCCTCACTCCAAGATTGCAGAAAAATTACAGGGAAATATTTTTTACTGTAGCCTCTCAACAGTCTGGGAAATGAATAGTAAAGCCAGAATCTGAAATTTATGATGAAGTCAACATGGCAAATCACAGCTCTTAAGACTTCTTTTCTACAGAGAAATGTCTATTGCTGTAGTATCGAAATTTTGACTGTGAATAGCAATCCATCTTCTTTTCAGATCCCAGGCTGAATGGATGGTGATAAACTCCTGCAGGTGGTGGAATTTGGCAAAAAAATAGTCTGTTATAAAAAAAAGGCCACTAATGCCCAGATGCATACTCTGAACAAGACATCACATTTGGCACAAAACTGAAACCATGAACTTATTATTTTCTGCTTACAGTAAGGTACTGAAACAATATTGGAAGCAGGAACTAGAAGTGAGAGAACCACACTTCTGTGCATACCCATACTCAGGTTCAGACAGAGTACTATGGTACTCTTGGCTTAAGCCCAAAGTGCACTAAAGGGCTGGGAGAAATACGCTGGGCAAAGAAGGCTATGGCATTTTGGATGGTTTCTTTGAAATAGGAAATCCCTGGCAGAAGAAATGGCTTTGCATGTCTAAGCAAGAATTCGGGACCTTACCCTGCTAGACATAGGGTTACATGGTGAGGAACAACTCTGTTTGTGTCTTAAAACTGGCAGCTGGAAATGCACATTAAAAGGTGCTGATCCAGTTTCCAAGGGTTTACTTAAACTATTGGACTGAGCTTGCAATGGTGAAGATGGAAGAATACCATACTTGGCCTAGGTAAGAGAATGCACAAAGTCATCAGTGTTTGCACTGCTGGGACAGTTTGGGGTTCAGGCAGAAGTATCACTGTGGACAACTGAGGCAGTTTCATGGAAGCAAAGACTGATGTGCTGAATGGTGGCTTGTAGGATCACTGCACAGGCCTTTGAAGCCTTGTTTTGGTTTAACCACAACTGGCAACTAAGCACCATGCTGCTGCTCACTCACTTTCCCCCATGGAATGGAGAGAAATGGAAGAGTAAAAGTGAGAAAACTCAAGGTTTGAGGTAAAGACAGTTTAATAAGGAAAGCAAAAACTGCTTGTGCAAGCAAAGCAAATCAAGAAATTAATTCACCCTTTCCCTTTGGCATGCAGGTGTTCAGCCATCCCCAGGAAAGTTTGGCTCCATCATGCATAACGGGTACTTGGGAAGACAAACACCATCACTCCGAACATCTCCCCTTATTTCATCTTCTTCCCCCAGCTCTATATGCTGAGCATGATGCCATATGGTGTGGGACATCCCCTGGGTCAGTTGGGGTCACCTGTCCTGGCTGTGTCTTGTCCCAACTCCTTGTGCACCCCCAGCCTTCTCTCTAGTGGGGTGGAGGGAGGAGCAGAAGAGGCCTTGGTGCTGTGCAAGCCCTGCTCATCAGTAATGGAAACACCCTTGTTTTCAGCACAAATCAAAACACAGCCTCATGCAAGTCACTGTAAAGAAAATGAATTCAATCCCAGCCAAAACCAGCACATGCCCTTGTTATGCAAATTGCATTTAAAAAGCTTCAAGCCTTATTCTGTTTATCTTGTAAGACCTTTGCCTTTGGTTTCTTTATAAAATGGACAGAGCAAGGTATCATAATTGGTAACGTGATTTGAAATGACGGTGGAAAAGGTGAATATGCTTATTCCAGATGCCTGATGCTGGATACAAAAGGAGTAGCAAGTGAGACATGCCGTCAACAGGCAGAGCAGAAACAGGAAATACTGAATGTCACAGGACAGAAGTTTCAAACATTCTTTTAAAAGGGGAACTGGTACAAATAAGGCCAAATTCTAACTCTCAGCTATGAAGCAAAAATCAGATTCAAATAAACTTTCACAGTAACATATTTTTCAAAATTGTGTGGCGATTTCTATGCTAGAGATCAGGAGCTGTGCCAGCTTTTCTTATCACTCTGGGTAAGCAGTGTGCAAGAACACAAATTTGTTAGATTAAACCTCCAAGTCCCACATGTTTGTTAATCCATGGAATCACATTAGTGGATGTATTTATTACAGACCAGATGACACAGACAGTGCACAGGGCTTTAGGAGCTGTCTTCTGATGAAGCATAAAGACATGCAAATGTTGTTACCTGGACTGTACCTGGGATTTACGCTTGTGTTATGAAGAAACCAACAGGTTTTTTTGTGGTATGAAGGAAGACCCATTTTATAAGAAAAGTTCTACAGAAGAAGTATAGATCAGTGGCACAGTGACAACTGTCTTGGAGTTAAAAACCCCCACCTACTGAGATACTGGCTAGGCATAATTTAAAGAACAGTATATCCTCTAAATGGAAAATTCAGAGACCCTACAAAAATTAAGTTAGCAGCAGACCAGCTCTGAGCCAGCCCTACATTGGCTGTCTTGATCTGCTCACACACAAGCCCCTGATTATTTTTGTTTTCTCCTTATATGTTAGCAGAATGACTGTTCAGGATAATGTTTGACTGGGAGTGGTGTGTCTGTGCACTTCAGCACGGTATGACTCCCTTGTTTCACTCAGCAAATGAATGCACTGAGATTTTTTTTTTTTTTCTCGGAAACAAAGACGTTTAAGCCCAAAGCTTCTGAAACAGTTGTTGGGCCTTTAGTCTCAAGTTTCCTTCCGAGCCAGACTCGTGCTGTCTCAGTGGAAAAGCGGAGCCATTTCTGCAAATAGCACAGGTGGGCACCTGTGGGCACATGCTTTATCCTGTCCTCCCAGTACGGATTAGATCCCCTGTATAGCATCATACACGTATACACAGGTCTTGCATGTGGGTCAGGGCGATCCCAGACACAAATACAGGCTGGGCAGAGAATGGATTGAGAGCAGCTCTGAGGAGGAGGACTTGGGGGTATTGGCTGACAAGAAGAACACGACCCGGCAATGTGCCCAGAATGGCAACCCTGTGCAGGGCTGCATCCCTGTGCAGGGGCGTTGCAATCAGATGATCTTGAAGGTCCCTTCCAACCATCCTATGGCTCTATGACATGTGTAGGTATATACAAATGTGTATATTTTGTGCTCGAAATACACAGCACAGTGTAACAGCACAGTTAGACCGGCACAGCCGGGCAGTCACACGTCTGGCTGCGCGCAGGCGCGGGCGGGGCGGGCTGTCCCTCGCAGGCCGCCGTCGCGCCCACGTGATTAGCGTCACATGACGGCGGCGGCGCCGGTCCCGTCGGGTGCGCGGTGCTGCCCGAGCTGCCCAGGGCCGCCCGCGGCCTCCTCTCTCCCTTCCCCCTTCCCTCCCTGCTTCATTCCCTCCATCCCTGCACGGCCTCCGCACCGGCGCGCCCCTGCGGTGAGTGGGAGCTGCCGCGGGCCCTGACGCGGTGGGTCCCGGTGTCGGGGTTGCTGCCGCACGGCCTCTGGCGGGGGCTCTGGCGGGCGCGGGGAGGGTGCGAAGGGCACCGCTGCTCCCGTGAGGGTCTGGGCTCTACCGAGCCCTTCGAGAGGCGGCGGTGCCGGTGAGCCTGTGTAGGGAGCGGCAAGACCGTGCCTGGTCTCTCCCTGTCCCAGGCGCTTCTCCAATTAACTGCAGCGCCTGAAACCGCTGTTACCGACTCTGCCCTCGGGCACCGTTTAAATGGCTTTGGGTGGGTCAATAAGAGCCTGGAAACCTTCAGTGGTCATTGAAAGACATAGTGGTGCCGTCTGTGTGCGTGTCTGCTCATAGAAATGGTTTCAAAGGAAGGGCATTTGTCCTCCGCTGTTTGCCCCCGATAGTTCCTCTTTTCTTCCCCCCCTTTCTTTCGTTAGGACTGTATTTTCCTTCGGTCATAAAGGCGAGGTGTGCTTGCTAGGGATAAGCCTGAATGTGCCAGTTTGCTCTTGCTTGGTCTGTCAGGGTGGCCAGAACAGGCCAGAAACAGGCTGCGAGGAGAGGCTCTACAGGTTGTAAGGTACAGTTCACGTTGTAAGGAATTCCAGCTCTAGCTGGATCTGAAGTCTCTGCCAACACACTTCTTGTTTTGACATCAAAGTCAGGTGGAGATTAAAGCCATAAAGGAAAGGGAAAGAAGTGGTGAAGGTCACTATCTGTGGTAATGTGGTATATCCTGATAGAGAGCTTCTATTATAATTTATTTTTCAGTTAACTTTCTCTATACTAATGATCTTTATTTTCTTCTTAAGTCTGTGTAGCATGGTTTTAATTTATATGCTTATGGGTTTTTATGCAGTTGTAGTTGTATGTTTCTAATGTAGCCAAATACCTGAAATTAATCAATCCAAATTTGTGGGGCTGGGGAGGATATGCACTGATTTTTAACTCTGGAAAGAAGACAGGTTCGCTTATCTGTAGGCCTACTTGGATGATGCAGAAGAGGCACCTTACCAATAACTTAATTTCATTGGTTAAGGATTCACAAGACTGGGAATTATTTAGTAATGGTCTGTGTCTTTTATTTTTAGTAAACTTATGATTGGCTACAGTTAAGTGTGTAGGTATGGCTTATTTTTGTTTGTTTCCAATAAGCCATGTTTTAAAAACTTTATAAAATTTGAATTTTTCAGAAACTAACTAGAACAGTGTTAAGGAATGGGACACCTGGAAACAGATTTCTCTTTTAATTTCTGTAAAATATTGGATAAATACTCTGCTATTTAATAAGAGGTCTCAAATCTGATTTGCATTTCTAGGTACATTTTAATTATCAGTCAAGATGGATATCCGAGGTGCTGTAGATGCTGCTGTCCCAACAAACATCATTGCTGCCAAAGCTGCTGAAGTTAGGGCAAACAAAGTAAACTGGCAGTCATATCTCCAGTAAGTAAAAAATTTCCATATTCTTTTCCTCTTTTAAGTGTTAGACTTTTTGAGATTTTAGGCTACAGTGGAGCATTATGTTACAGTGAAAAATGTTCTGCCTACATGGAAGCAGTTGGAAAAACTCTACATTAAATGGAAGTGGCGGTGGAAAATTTTCTTATGACTTATTACCAAAAGGGGAACTCTACTTTGGTCAACTGAATGCTGTAATAGCAAATAGTATAGGTTTGCACAAATGTGTGGTAAATCTGTTTTTTTTCCTAATAATTCAAACACCAGTCTCAATTTTAGCCTTATTGGATGACTGCTGAATTAAGAATAGTTTACAGTAATAATTGTCTTAAGTATAGGTATGGTATACCTATTGCTGAGGAGCTCTTTGTGAGAGTACGTATTGTACTAGCAAAACTGGTGTGGTAGTCCAGAAAAATATGCTGTACCTTAACTAAAGGAGCATTAATACTGGAGGACAACTTAAGCAAGTAAACCTGGGAGTAGGCTGAAACAAATACTTCAGTCAGGGAAGAGCTGTGCTGCTGTTCCAGGCACGGATATGGTGGCACTAGGAGAAGCAAGAGAAAGATTGTCCTGAGAGGACGTAGAGCCAAACTGAGGAAAAGTTTTATGGGTGAGGTAGGAAATGGGGAGAAGAAACAGACTTTCATTAGTCCTCTGTACTGAAATGCAACATTCTTGCAGCCTGTTCCTTGTGAGAGGTCGGTGTGAGAAATAGTGACAAATTACTATTTATAATAGCAAATTACTTTAGAGTTAATTGTTTGGTAACTAAAGTGTCAGAATTCTTCATGGTTATAGAGATACAAACAGTACTGATGATGCTTTGTGATTGATTATCAACATTATACCACTTTAAAAAACCCAGGTTTTTTTCAGATTGCTGTGGTACCTATAAATATGTCATATATTAAATAACCTTGCAAAACTGTACACATGTAAGCTGAGAAATGCTAACCCAGTGGAAGCTTGATGACTACCTGCTTTGCCCTGTCCTGTGTATTTCAGACTTGCTTATTCCATTAATTGAATTGTACTGTTCTTTTCTATGTGATTGTATATTTGCATGATAAATCTGCATAAAGGAACTGATCTTCTGAGAAAACATTTTTTTTTTGCTCAGCTGTTCCTAAGATGGGTCAGTTTGTGGTTGAGTGTGGTACTCAGTGGCTTTGCAGGCAAAAGAGAAAGGTTGGGGTGGTAACCTGACAGTGGCAGCTCCCAAGCACTTTTCAAACAATCTAAGTGGCTTCTGTGTGCCCTCCTATCTGCCTGCTAGGAAGTGTGTCCCAAAGATACCTGGAGAGCTGCTCCTGTGCTGTCCTAGTGGCAGTGAACAGCTGGTTTGCTGTTACTGGGGATGAAAGTGGGAGTACAGTTGTCCATTGTTCATGGAAGTGAATGTGAGATTCTTTTACTGCTTCTCTGGTGTTTCTCTAAGGCGGGAGAGAAAAATCTGTTACTTTTGTTGGTACAGGGGATGGTTCTATTTGACAAGGAGTTGTATTTTGTAATATGATTTGTTTCATTATGTGGTCTGCTGTTAATCATTTTCATTCATTCTTGGGATTCTGTTTCTCTGGTGCAGTGTAAGAAGCAGGGAGTTTTGTTTGTCAATCTGGCAGCAGTTTTTTTTATAGAACTTCTTTTGACCAGAGTGCAGGGTTCTTTTTCAGATTTTACCTGTAGAATTTGATTTCGTTTTGTTCTGGAATCTACAAAGGAAGAATAAGCTAGTTATTTCCTCTCTTTGAATTAGCCAAGTTTTTGGAGGCTATTGTAGTGCATCTGGATATTGTTTGTGATCCTGTGTGAGAATGAGTGAGACTTTTTGATGCTTGGTGTCCTTTGTGTGTCAATAACAGTGTGTCCTCTTTATTATCACTCTGAAATAAATGTAATTTTTGAGTCTCATATTTACTGATTACAGCCTGGCTGTCTGGCTAAGTTGGCTTTGAGGACTGACTTAAATGGTGCCAGAGGAACTGTGGAGCATCCTCAAGAGAGCTACTTCTTGGCTGAGGAGTTATAATAAGTTATTCAAAAACATCAGCAGAACTTCTTGGTGTTTCCGAAGGAAATAAACTCATAGCTTGATTTGGACGTGTCCTTTTTTATATTGGAGAGGCTTGGATGTGATGGTGTCTTTGAGGCTGAGCTTTAAAGGATTTCTGGAAAAGTCAGTCAGTGCAGTTACATTGATTCATTTCTGGGATGAAGCACATTATTAAATGAGTGGAAAGTACTTCCTTTGATGCACCTGTTAGAGGCAGGTCAGAGGGTGTGGTTTGGTCTTGTTTGTAGAGCAGAAGGAAAATGGGGCGCTTGAAAGGACAGTTCTCTTTCTTTTGAGCTCCTTGTTCTGACTGTGTGCACTTATTGTGGTAAACTTGCATATAAATATATGAAGGCATTATTTCAAGTCATCAGATGTTTTTAAATTAGAGGAAGTATTTTTGTTTTCCCTAAGTTAGCACATCAGCTCAGGTGTGACATGATTTATGCTTCTTAAACTAGAGACAGTATTCACTGTTGAAAAAACTATAGGTAGTACTTATATAGTTGAAGTCAAAGAACTTCACTAGAAATTCTGTTGAAATGTTTTTTCTCCTCTGGCTGTGGCAGTTGTATGTGTATAAAGGTGCTTTAAAGATTGCATTGGTTACAACAGCATTTGGACTCGGGGTCACACAGAAGGGCATTCTGAAGTTCTCTTCTGCTCTCTCTGTTCTTTAGTGCAAAAGCAAAATGGCTTACTTGTAGCTGGTCAGACTTCAGTTGCCTGACTTTTCTTGTAGAGTCAGTTCAAGCTAAAGATTAACTGACGTAGTGTTTATTCCATCTCTGAAGGTTGTAACTGTAAACTAAATATCAAACTACACTAACACACAACTGCTGACTTTAAATGTTTTTTCTATAAACTGTTAGATATGACAATTGTCTGTATTACCAGCTTGCAAGTGTGTTCACTGCTCCTTATAAAATTTTGTTTTCTGGTGCTAAAATTTATCCTTTCTTTGTTGGATTCAAGCTGGGGTCTGTGTCTGAGGGAGAAGAAAGTTGCAAAACTTTTAACAGTGGAAGCAGATGTGTAGGTCTGCCTGTGGAGGCCATTAGTTCTGTATGGACTTGGCTACCTTTGGATGTTGAGACTTGTAAGCAGTTTAGAGGTGTGGGTGCCCTCTGTGAGGTGAAAAAAGCAAGTCACTGTTTTGCTCTGTGTGGTTGCTTTCAGCATTTGCCTCAGGGTGTCAGAATGCCAAGTGAGGGTGTGGTGACTTCCTTGAAGCAGGTTTGGGTTTGCTTTCTTAGGGCAGCAAATGAGTTCTGTGGAAAATTGAACTTCTTTCAGAGTTTAACTTGCACCTTACTGCCCTGTAGGATTTCTAGATACACAGCATTTGACAATGCTTTTAATCAGATGAGATACTTGATGGCTAGTTTGTACAGTTTCCTGTGTGTTTTCAAATACTCACATCCCTGTTTGTGAATTCTGATGCTAAAATATCTTCTGTTTTCCTGGGGGTGGCAGAACCTTCTAAAGCAGGTTAAATATCTCAGACTTTAGAACTCAGTCTTGTCTTAGAGGAAATACAGAAGTTTCCTGATTTGTGTTGTGTATAGGGTTTTCTTCTAATTTTTTTTCTTTTTTTCTCAAATCTGGTTGAGTCTTGTAGAGTACATTCAATCTGTTTTAATGTTTTAATTATGTAATGCAAAAACTGCTGAGCAGTTGGATAAATATAGTGTCTCTAGGTACTGTAGATAGCTGGATAAAAGAAATTATGCCTTGATATGATGGCTTCATATTTGCTGCATATGTAGTCAATCTTTTTATATTAAAAAACAAACTAAAAACCAAACAAAAATATCCTAACCTCTAGAGTGTCTTTTGTTAAATCACTCAAACAAACAAAAAAAAAAGGAACAAGAGTTGCTGGAGGAAATGCATAATTAAAAGAAGGAATCACAAGCTTCTGAATCATATTGAGCGATATTTAAATTTTAAAGATTTAAACAAACTGGTCTTGCAAATTCTCAAGTTCTTGCTTTCTAAATCTTGGAGTTCTGTTATCTCTTCTAGCAACTGCTCTCAAAGGCAGCTCTAGGCATAGAGCTTTAAAAGGTGCTTACAGAGCTCCTGGCCTAAACTTGATATGCTCAGACAGGAGGAAAAAAATAAAGGAAAATTTTTGTGTTGAGATAAAGAGACTTTAATGGGACAGAAAAGGAAGAGGGGGAAAAAAAAAATAAAGGATCCCTACTAGATCTGGAACACAGAACTATACCAGCTACTGGGAAGAATATTAATGGTCCCAGCTGAAACCAAGACACAGCTGAAGCTCAAAGTGATTTTTATCTTGGGAAAAGACTATAGACACATCCTGGAAAATAACAAATTAAATGGCTGCAGGGAAGAGGGATGGAGGGAGGCTTTGGTTGTTTGTTTGCTAAAAGACACTGGGAAGTTTCTTTTGCTTTGAAGAGGGGGTGAGGAAAATGTGTAATAGCATCATGGGACTCAGTATCAGCTGTCTGAGGTTGTTCTGCACTTTCTCATGTTTTTTGGTTGGTTTTTCTTCCCCTCCCCCCACCACTGGTTAAAGTTTACTGTATGATCAGTTATTGCAGTTTTAAAATGAGGTGAATGGAAGTAGATGCATTTGAAATTACTAAATTAATCAGATGTATGAGTTCCTTGATGAAATATTAAGAGCTAGTTTAAAAAGTTGTCAGTTTCCTAGTAATGTTTTGTATGGGCTGGAAGGTGTGTTTTTTGGAATGGCGCTGACAAAGCGATAAAGAGTAAACTTTACTGTCTTTTTTTCCTCACAGCAATATCAATCCCCACATCTTTTTTGGTTATTTTCTGTGGCTTAATGTAGGATAAAAGCAAAAGCTTGAAAGCTTTTTTCCTTTGCAGTTGGCTGACCTCCTCTAATAGCTTGGCTGTAAAGAAGTATCTCTTCATGGGCTGAGACTTTCTCCAACATTAAAGCTGAAAATTAAGGGTTCATCTTATGTCATCTTTGAAGTGTTTTGTAAATGGCAATATTCATATAAACAAGCAGCTTATCTGGTACTTCTGTATCAGTATGATCCATGAGTCCCTGGCTTGGTCACCATTATTTGAAACAAAAGAGGCTTCTAGTTATGGGTCTTTAAATCCAGTAATTGTGGCAGATGAATTGTCCACCTCTTTCCATAACTATTCAAATCCATCCTCAATAGGCAAGAAAGAACCTAGGTCAGTCTAAAAGGCACGGTAGCAGCATGGTCATCATTGGCTAATCACATATGATTCATCTGTAATTAGTTAAGTTTTTGCAGAAGTTGGGCAAGGATTACCCTACCACTGGCTTTAGGAATCGTCCAGCTGGTAAATCTTGATTGCCTTTCCTCAGTTGAGAATAACTGTAACAAAGCAGCTGGAATACAGCAATGGCACACATGGCACTGGACTATTTCTGTTCTTTGCTTGAATAGTAAATAGATAAAAGGTGGCTCTGTGATGAGGCCATACTTAAGACATAATCATTTAAGTAAGAGGAAAGAAAAGAACACTTGTAGGTCTTATTTCTCTATTTCAAGAATCCAGGTGAGCCAGTTGGAAAAAAAAAAAGTGAACACTTCCCATAAAGTTTACAATTATTTTAATGTAATCTCCAATCATGGAACATCTGAAAACTGGCCTTGAATATGGAAAAGATGGGTGAAGAGTCCATGGTACATAGCTTTCTTTCATTCAGTGGCAATGTTTAGAGGAGATGAGTCTTGAAAATAACTGAAGCAGGAATGTCTAATGCTTTCATCCCCTGTGACTGTGCATGATTTTGTTCTTTCCTGAAGCCCTTCTGGTATTACCTAGTAAAGCTAGTCACCTATTAAAATCTTGGATATTTTTAGGACTACTTGATTTAAAATTACTTTCTTACCTGAAGAGTACCTGACTGTACTATTTTGACAAGTTTTTTTATTTCTTATGATGCTAAGTTTTATATTATAAAGAAGACAAACCCAGTTGTGTTCTGCAAGTCTGTCTGACTCTTCAGTTGAGTCAACAGCTTTCTGAGATAGCACTGATGATGGCAGTGACCACTTGTATATTAAGTTGAAGAGAAGATTAAGTAGACATCTGTTATCTTATAGGTGTCCACAACAGTTCATTATATCAAGCCTCCTTGCTATGTGTTTGGATGAACTTGCATACATATCAGTTTTTAAACTCAAATTTAATAAGTGAAAGCTAAAAATAAATTAGGAACCATGAACTCTGTTCTCCTTGCAATTTTCTTCAGTGCTTACAGCAAACTTAAAGTAACAATTAATTTTGTTTTTCAGCATTTATTTCTTGGTTGGATTAGACTGTTATTCATGTTAGGTATTATCATTTTTGGCATAGCATGCTAACTGTGCATATTTCAGTTCTTACCACTGACATTGCATTCAGCCCCTGGAAGTTTAAAATTATTTAGGGAATGCTGTTCAGAGGCAATGCATAGGGAAGAATTTTGAGAGATCATTCCACCATTAATTTTTTTTATATGCGGCCCTTTGCAGGAAGAAGTCCATTACATTTTTTGTGTGATACAGCACTGGTAAAGTGATATGGGTGACAGTGTATCCCCTCTACTCTGCCCTTACAAGATCCTGCCAGAAATGCTGCATCCAGCTCTGGGGTCCTCAGCACAGCAGAGACGTGGGCTGTGAGAGCTCAGGGCCATTCCCTGGCAGGGATGCTGGAACCTCCCGCAGCANCAGAACACAGCTTGGCAAAGAAAAGAATGTTAGAGATAAGAGAAAATAAACAGCCTTGGATTCACCACAGACAGAGTCCTTGCATTCTGTGAAGACACAGGGTTTGAGAAAAGACTTTCTTAGCAAACCGGAGTTCATTTATGACACCTAACCTCAACAATGGGCCTGTTGGAGCAGGTCCGGAGCAGGGCCACCAGGATGGTCAGAGGGCTGGAGCACATCTCCTATAAAAACAGGCTGAGAGAGTTGGAGTTGTTCAACTTGGAGAAGAGAAGGCTTTGGGGAGACCTTCCAGTACCTTAATAGGGCTTATGAAAAGGAGGGAGGGAGACTTTTTGTGTGGGCATATAGTGACAAAATAAAAGGCAATTATTTTAAACTGAAACAGGCCAGGTTTAGATTAGGTATTAAGAAGAAATTCTTAACTGTAAGGTTGGTGAAGCAGTGAAACAGGTTGCCCAGAGACTTGTGACTGCTTTATCCTTGGAAGTGTTCAAGGCCGGGTTGGATTGTGCCCTGAGCAATCTGATCTTATAAGTGACACTCCTGCCCATGGCAGAAGGGTTGGAGCCAGATGATCTTCAAGGTTGCTTCCAAACCAAACCATTTTATGATTCTATGATAGCTCAAGATGAAGAAAACAAGGTTTGAATGGTGGGTTGACATTGACTGGTCACTAGGAGCCCATCAGAACAGGACACTCTTGCTCCATGAAAAGAACAGAGGAAAAAACAAGACAAAAAGCTCTGGGATTGAGGTGTAAGGACAGGGAGATCACTGATCACTTATCATCAGGGGTAAAACAGGCTCTACTTGGTGAAATTGAATTATTGCTGATTAAATGGAGTAGGTTAATGAAAAATTGGGAAAAAAAATCTACTACCTACCTCCTACCCCCTCCCTTCTTCTCAGGCTTAACTTTGGTTCAACTTCTCTGCCTCCTTGCATTGAATGATGTAGGGCAATGGGGTATGGAGGCTGTGGTCAGTTCGTAACAATTTCTGTTGCTCCTTTCTTCTCACACTCTTCCCCTGCTCCATCCTGAGGTGTCCCACTCCTGGGTTATGGTCATTCAGAAACTCCTATAGCATGGATCACTTCTGCAGATTCCCGTCTTCCAGGGATGGACTGCTCCAGCGTACATCACCCTTGAGGTGACTGGTCCTGCAAGAAAACCTGCATGGACTGCAGTTTCCTGTAAGGCATGGGTGTCCTCCATGGACTGCAGCTGGATCTCTGCTCCACCTAGGAGCTCTGTGGGCTGCAGGGGACAGCTGCCTCACCGTAGTCTTCACCACAGGCTGCAGGGGAATCTGTGCTCTGGCATCCGAAACACCTCCTCTCCCTCCTTGTGCAGTCTGCAGAGTTGTTTCTTCCACATATTGTCCGTCATGTCTCATGGCTGCTGTTGCACAGCAGTTTTTACTCCTGGAATGTGTTACCACAGAGGTGCTGCTGTCATTACTGAGTGGCTCAGGTTTGGCCAGTGGTGGGTCTGTCCTGGAGCTGGCTGGAGCTGGCTCTGTCTGATTTCTGGTGTCTTCTCATAGGAGCCACCTAAGCAGTCACCTACTAACAAACCCTTGCCATGTGAACCCAGTACAGTTATTTCCAACTTACTGTTCATGTTACTTATGGCTTAATGTTTTGTTTTTCAGAGGTCAGATGATTTCAGGTGAAGACTGTGAGTTTATTCAAAGATTTGAACAGAAAAGAAATCCAGAAGAAAAACAGGAGCTGTTGCAAACGGAAGGCAATCAAGTAACTTTATTTTAATGAAGTCTCTTTTGGGGAGGAAATTTTCATATCAACTCTTATTTTATTGTTGGCTGTATACAGTTAAGATGTTATGGAATAAGTAGAAAGCTTGCTATTGTGATTCTTTTATTTTTCCTTAGATATGGGTTGGATGTTATTTCATTATTTTTAAAACCTACTAAATAATTGTTAAATGTCATCTGACTTTTGACTCTGTTGTGGGACAAGCTAGCTCAAGTCTTCTCTCATCCCAGTTTACTTAATCATGCACACTTACACTTGAGTCACTTCTTTTTTTTTTTTTTTTGAGCTTTTTTCTTTATAGTTTATTGGTGACAGCTGCTACCAGAAAGATTGCTGCTTAGTTAGCTAAGCAATTATAGTTTAGTTACAGCATGGAGTGCATTGACTGCTAAGGTGGATTCAGTTAGACATGGGTGTCTAACGTGTCAATTTAGGCATGGTAAGATATGAGACTTTGCATTGGACAGAGCTGGTTGGGGACTGAATCAGCCCTTTCCACTTACAGAGTCCAGGCATGTTGCCCAAAGACACTTTAATAATATTTGAATCAGTAGAATTCTAGCCTGAGGTTCTAGCACAGAATGTCAGACTTGAAGAGAACTGGGAGAAGCAGGTAGGAAGGTGAAGAGTTGATGCTTTCAACACACAAACATTTCTAGCCATTTTTCTACTTTAATTTTAGGCTCTTTGTTTTGGTTTTGTATTTCTTTTCTTTCCAAATTGTATTGTGTTACTGTTACTTAATGGATCATAGTTTGTGACAAAAACATGTGTGGTGTACCTTATATGTATGTATATATACATATATATATATATGTACCTTATATCATTATGATGTAGCTGTTCAGAATTAGATTTTCTTTCGGTTTTAGTTGAATGTGGTGAAGGGGGAGGAGGAAGTGTGAAAAGTAATGTTGTAACTATTTCAGCCTGCCGCTGAAATGGTAACATTCTTCAAAGATGAACAAAGTTTTTTCTATGACGTATATTGTAAGTGAACAGAGGAGTTACCTGTTGTCCTTCCTCCATTCAAATTGTTGAAACGTTTTTTGTACTCTTAGTTGCTGTTCTGTCAGTTTACTTGATCTTCTCACTACCATAAATAAAAAAGGTTCTGAGGGAGACTTTTCTAATCTTTCAGCTGAGCATATTAGTGACTTTCACTAGCAAGTACTTATTTAATTTGAATGCCATAAAACAATTTATAAAGGTTAGCAACCGATGTGACAGAAAATTTTCTTTGTGAGATAATGTCAAATGTATTCATCTCTTACTGCAATTGAATAAGATGTTGGGATGCTCCATGCTTATGTAAGACTTAACTGTGAATTAATAAGGTCCTGTTTTATATTATCAAAAGGAACAAAGACAATTGTTAATATTAATTTTAATGTCTCTTTATTTTTCTAGTGTGCTAAAACATTTATAAACTTGATGACTCATATCTCCAAGGAACAGACTGTTCAGTACATTCTGACTATGGTTGATGATATGCTGCAAGTAGGTCAATAATCTGTATTATTTTTAAGTCTTTAAACACATGCTGAATGTCTCCCTAGTGTAATTAATGTATTTTCAGGTGTTTGTCATACTGTGTTAAAAATATTCTATTAAATTTTCAGATCCTGTCTTCAGAGATTAAATGTTAGAGCTAAAGTTGTAAGGGTAACATAGCTTGTAATATGTTCAAATTCTGGAAATGTCTGTTGGTTCTCAACTATGTTTAATTCAAAACTGTTGTTAAGGCTAGTGTTGCAGAGTGGTTTCATTTTATGTGATCTTAATTTGCAGATTTTTTTTTCCTAAATAATTTTTACATTTGATATATTGGCTTATGTTGTAGTAGACTTGTCAGTTTTAGATGAGTGATTTGATTTGGTGATCTTCAAGGTCTTTCCCAACCTAAATGATTCTAAAATTCTGTGACTTGTGACCTCAGCCCTTTCCTGTGGTATAGGGAGGATATGACTTACCACTTGAAGCTGTTGAAGCTTTTCCTGTGTAGGTGTCCATTTGGCTGCCCTCAGCAAGAAGGTGTAGTTTCTGCAGCTTTGGGTTTCCAACATAAGTTAGGTTGTTTGGGACAACATGTTCTGAAATTCTGCATGGTTTAATTCTAAATCAGGAACTTTTAATTCAGTGTAATATACAGCTCTTTGTAGCTGTGGACAACAGTGGCTTATAGGTTATTAAACTTGGTCTCAGGACTGCTGAGCTGATTGGGACAACTCGAGAAGAGGCTTTACTCAATCAGATGATCCTGCTTTTATGTTTCTTTGCTCTGAAGTTGGCTAAGAGAAGGTATTTGGAGTGATGTAATAAGATGGGTTGAGTTGTGTGATGTTTTTTCCTAGTATTCACATAAAATAACTGTGCATGATAGTTTCTCTTCTCCTGTTTTATGATATATTTGATCCAAGGTTACAGTGAAATGTGTTTAGTGCTACTGGTTTAGAGTATTGCCCTAGGAGGTGAAGCATGTGAGTTCTAATTCCAGCTCTGAGTATTCAGTATTTCAACAGGCAAGTTGAAAAGTGTGAACCTCTCCACAGTTTGTATAACATGAGGACCATGGTGTTCTTTCATGTGCCTGTCTGCACAATAGAGCCCTAAGTGAGTGCCCTGACATCTAGGCTAATAGAATAATAGCTAGTGGTGGTGGCAGCAATTTACTGTAGTTTGGTCACTTTTTCTTGTTTAGTTGTACCTTTTTTCAAGTGTGACACAAACATTGAGAAGCAGAGAAGACAAAAAAAATGATCCTCAGTGCCATTCTTTGATTAGGACACTGAGTTGGGAATATCTTATTTTGGTTTGCACATTGGATGACAAACTTTGGCTCGGTGTTTGAGAATTCTTTATTATGACTACTTTAGTGAGGAATGGGTGTTGCTTTCTGTGTATCAGTGCTTTAGTGGCCAGAGAAGTCATCATTTCACTTGCCCTTTTTCAGAATGTGTGAGTGTTCATAGGTCTTGTTTTGCTAATGTGCTTTGGCATTAGTGCATGGCCTGCAGCTACAGTATATGATAGCTGATGATATCTCCTGTGCTGTGGAATTAATGCCTCACAGGTAATGCTTTCACTGGCCCACTTTTGAACAGATGGAATAGTTCTAGATGGTCACAGAAAGTAGTTTTGAGTAATCTCTTTTTTGATCTGTTGTTTCTGTCATATATGGTTAGAGGTATGTGTTTTCTTGAATTTGACATGGCTGTATTTTGGGCCTTACCCTGCTCTAAAAGTGGCATGTATGGAATTCTTAATGTTAAATGTAATGGCTTTAAGTCATTCAGGCTTTATAGTGAGACAGCAGAATCGGGATATTGGTGCACACTACATACTAGTTTTTGTTTGAAGTTGAATGCCTTTTTCACTTTAGAAATTCTGCTTCAGTATCCAAAAGGCTGCACTGACTTCTGCAATGCTGTGTCCCAAATTGCATTATTCAGGGATTCAGGGATGCTGGCATAGAAGGCTTGTGTGCAGCCATCCACATGGCATTATCTCAGGTTTCCTAACGTGTGACATCGCCACTCAGCAAGGCTGAAACAGCACTTGTTTTGTTTTGGTCATGCTCAGGGGTTGGAGCAGGCAGCCAGTGGTGCCCTATGAACCCCTGGTTGCACATTTTCAAGGTGTAAGAGTCTTGACAGAAAGTAGCATATTGGCCAGTAATGGTGTGACTGTGAGTTTAGGGTAGGATTTATGCACACTGCCCAGGCACCAGAACCCACAGTATCACAGAATAGTAGAATAGTTTGGGTTAGAAGGGTACCTTGAATATATCTGGTTCAGCCACCTTGCTGTGGGCAGGGGCACCTTCAGCTAGACCAGATTGCCCAAAGCCTCATCCAGCCTGTTCTTGAGGACCTCCAGGGATAGGTCATCCCCAGCTTCCCTGTGCAACCTGTTCCAGTGCCTCACAATCTTTCCCTAAAACCTAAACCTACTCCCAGTTTGAAGCCATTCCCCTTTGTCCTGTCAGCACATGCTCATGTAAATAGTCTTGCCCCATTTTTCTTGTGGGTATGAAGTCTCCAGTCTTTGCCTGACTAGTCTTAATTCAGTACGCTCAAAAATTTTAAGCAAGAAATTGTTCAAGGACATGCCCTTTCATGGTGCTATTGACTCTGAGTAAAATTTGCCTTGAGAAAGTATGTTTGCTGCAGTTTTATGAGGCAAATATTTATTTGAAGCTGCTTTTGATAGCTGGAACTTTCAGAAACTATTGCAGGTAGCAGTATCCCGCTTTTGTCTCATAATGACTGACTGTGGTTCTTCTATTATCTTTCTATGCTTTGCTTGTGAGGTGGTAAAAATCATCTCAACTGTGTTTTGAACTCACTAAAAGCTTACTTGGGTGTCTAGGATTGTTCCAGCAGTTCTACTTACTGATTTGATGACCTTCCTAAGAAAGATTTCTTTTGAACACTGGCAGACGTGAAATTAGTGTGGTGTTTACCATATAAAGTATTGCCATTCTGCTTACTTCTGAAGGTGGAGAGTGTAAGCATACTGCCATCCTTGAGAAACATTTCTTACTCTCTTCATCTGATAAATTCTTGGAACAATTTCTTTGGATTAGTGACCTTTGAAGAACCTATACTCTCGTTGGTGCAGGTAGCAGTACCACCTGAACTTCATTATGCTTCTTCAGAAGTGACAGCTACTAAATTATTCAACTGTTGATGTGAGAGCTTCAGAATTTTGTTTTTATCAGTGTAGTCAGTAGCTTCCCAGTAAGGTGCTACACTACCTATTTCAGGGCCACGGGAAGTTTTCCACTCTTTCCCTTCTCTCTTGATCCTGCACCTTAGCAGCAAACCAGACAAGTCTTCTGACTGACAGCATGTTGAAATTACTTCAACATTTCTGCTTCCAGGCTTGTCTGTCTCCTCCTTAGTTATGTTTTGAACTGAACTCATTGATCTGGTGAGTTTTGATCTTTCTTAGCTAGACTATTTAGCACATTCAGATGCTAACAGTGATTTATTTGATTGAACTGCCATTTCTCATCAAGCATGTCCTCACAGAGTAAAAGCTCTCCATCAAAGGTTCTGTGTTCCTGAGATCTCGCTTTTATTTATTTCATAGTTTGAACAAAAATTTTGAGAAATTTCTGGATGCTTTTTTATGCATGCCATGTAGAGAATAGGTCACTGTAAGGGTTATTACTGGCAGATAACTGGTGACATCTGAGCTTGCCCAGTTAGTGATAAGGGCAGCAGTTTGCAGCCCATGTGGTACAATACTGTTGTAGTTTAACCCTAGCTGGCAGCTAAGCACCACACAGCCACTCACTCCTCCAGCAGGGGGAATGGGGAAGAGAATTGGAAAAGTAAAAGTGAGGAAACTTGTGTTTTGCGGTAAGGACTGTTACTTTCTAGATAGAAGCTCTAAGGCATAGTAAGATGCCACTGTTTGAATCATGGATGCACTCAGGTCATCCTGTGCTTAATGGATCATATTCCAACAAGGAGTCTTGCATAGCTTGTTCTTCATCCCTAGAGTTAATAACAGGGTGCAGAATTGATGGAGAAAAGCCTTTCTAGCTAGGGGAGTTTGAAAATTAAAATGTCTGGATAGTGAAGACTGAGATGCTGTCCTTCTGTGAGTTTCTCATTTGCCTTCCTTGATAGGAGTTGTGTACTTGGTGGTAGTAGTTTGACTTCTGTGGGGAGACATCTCTTCAGAAGGAAAGCTTCCAATCCACCAGGCTGGAAAGCATATGGAAATGTTTGAGGAAAAGCAAGAATTCAAATGTGTGATTTTTTGGGACTGTCTGTATATTCTAGGCTATTAGGAGACAGCAGAGCTTTTCTTTCTCCATGATTGTATGACCTGTTCTCAGGCCTGCTGTAAGGAGAACTGTAATAGCTGCTTTGCATAGTCATTTTTAGGGGAAATACTTAAAGAGGCTGTCCCCAGTGCCAGGCTCAGGTGGTTGTGGTCTCTTGTGGCTCAGGGTAGGAGCCCTGGAGAACAGATTTCTGGTTGCAATGTACTCTTACAGATTTGTAGGCTGCCTGAGATAACTGCTGAATCAGTTGCAGCTTCATCTGGGAGAGAAGAGCTCATTTCCCATTGAGAGGAATGGAAAGGCTCCTTTACACCCCCAGGGTTTCAATTTTAGAAGTTAAACAGGCTCTTGTGTGGAAGTAGCAGTACATTGAAAACTTTGTATGGACTTTAATCAAGTATGATTGGTTAGATGAAGAATAGTGTTATTCTTAAAAAATGACAGTGTTTAGCTTTCTGAGTGTTTGTCATTTGCCTCACTCCACTTGCATGTTCAAAAAATGTATGTGTTTTTGCTCAAACAGGTGTACTGGGATATACAACTGAGGCTTCAGTGTTTGTTTCCTTCACCCCAAATCTCCAAGCTTAATGTTGGAGTGCTGAAGTTACTGTATCCACAAGTACTTTTTCCATCTAACTGAAAAATAACCATGGGCTCTTACAAGCCAGGATACACTCTGATAATCTCTGCCAACGTACCAAGGAGCAAATAACTGCTTTATGTCGAGTGCTTTTACAAGTCTGTCATCTTTTCCTCTCTCTCAATTTTTACAGGAAAATCATCAGCGTGTTTGCATCTTCTTTGATTATGCAAAACGTGGTAAAAACACTGCATGGTCCTATTTTCTGCCAATGTTGAATCGACAAGATCTCTTCACTGTGCATATGGTAAGTTTTAAATGAACCTGTCTCTGGAGATGGTAGAGAAAAATGCTGGTTCTATTTTTCTTCAGGGGATTTTGGAATTTGAAACTGAACTTCTGCCTGGACTGGAAAGTTTTCCTCTTGCAGTCTAGACGAGCTACAAGCTTCACTTAAACACATTTTAAAAAGCAAAGTTGCATTGTTAATTGGCCTTGGTTTGTTTTTGGGAGATGAGGGCAGGTTTTGACAATTCAGAAAAGCAGGGATTTTAGAACAATAAGTACAGTAAAAAATACCTGAAAATCTTTTATCACAACTGCCAGTCAGTGCTGTACAAATATTAGAATTTAAGTTCTCATCTTGTGCAAAGGAAATATCTTTACCTTGATAGAACCTTGTTTTCTCATATGCTCAGTTTATCAGCTGACTCACTGGAAGTGTAGAGTGAGAAACAGAGAAGTGCTTGATGTTGTTCAAGTGCTGCTCATGAGCAGGTAAAACATTGATACATTACCAGCACTGTTTTGGACACCAGACTAAACCACAGCATCATTTTCTTCTGCTCTGAAGAAAATTAAGTGCATCCCAGTACAGCCAAGTACAGCCAAGTGTAGTGTATAGTTTCTACTATACTTTGGCTACTGTTTGCTGCTTCTGTTTATGGAGCAGCTTTTCTGGAATCTTAATATTCTTCTGTTGTCAGTGGTGAGAACTGGCCATTTCATCTCAGCAGGTTTGTTTTTTTTTTCTTGTGGGACAAAAATATGTTTGCATTGTTGTAAATTCCTAGAGGAGACCACAGTTTCCAGCAGTGAAAATTATATTGTGGTTGAGGAAGAGAAAACTGCTATGAATTGTTCTACTATTTGTGCTGGAATGAAATGGTAGAGTTAGATCAGAGACTCAAACTAGAAACTCACTATCTGGCCTGCATTAGGCTATGGGGGCAGAACTGGTGCAAGGGTTCCAGGACACCAAGCAAGCCATGCTGTTTGCTCTGGGGTCTGGCCAGTGCAACTGTGTTTGGGGCTGTACTGCAACTTCAGCAGTGAGCTGGCATGTTCTCAAGAAAAATGTCAGGTTTGATTTCTTTATTTAATCTAATTGGTTGGCTGCATGGATGTGAATCAGTTTTCTTGGTGTAGCTGAGGGAGGAGGTAGCTGGGGTATTTTTTGGCCAATGCAGTTTGTTTTGTGGTTTTTTGGTGATGGTGCTACTGAAGACCCATCCTGTAAACTGCAGTTTGAGCAGTCAGACAATGCTGACTGCCCAAATATGCAGGTAAAGCATAATTTTTAGACCCTTGCAGTGCAAACTGTTTAGTCTCCCTGAATTGGTGGTTTTTAAACATACGGTATAGAAATTTTGATGGCCAGCAGTTCTCCTCTCAGATTTTTGTTTATCAGATATTGTTTTCTTTAAGTACTGAAAAAATATACAGTTAAAGACACAGAGAATCTTATGTGAAGTGAATCCACTTAAAGTGGGTCCACTAAGTTTATTGCCTATTTTTAAAGCATACTTTTTAGTACAGTGCATGCTTTTTAAAGTACATGAATGTTTTCAAACCCAGGTTTTAGGGTTTTGTTATTTTTGTTGGGTTTATTTTTTCTCCTTGCTATGCACACTGGAAGATTTTTGATGCCACATCATTACATCTGCCAAGGCAGATATAAATACCCATCCTCTGTGTAGGCTTAAAATTCTGCTAAGCATAACTGGTCTCTCATTCAGGGGCAAGGTAGCAGTTTTAACTCAGAAGAATGGTTGACTAGAGAGCTAATATCTTGTGTTTTAAAGCTGAAGGGATTTTATAGGGTGACTTGCATTCAGAAGGGGATTTAACACATTTTAGTGGAGCAGTTTCCAGACTCATGCTTGTAATCCCTCTAGAAATTAGTGTAGTGGTGATGTACATGTGAATGCAGTAAGGTGGAAAGGTGGCTGGAGTAGCATCCTCACTGCATCATGGAACTGTGTGCATGCAAATGAACCCCTGCTTCAGTAATTTCTTGGTTACACTGCCTCTTTATATGTAATCTGGCTCAAATGCTTTTGGAAATAAACTGCAGGCCTCAATGTAGATTTACCTAAAATATAATTTGGAAAGGCTGATGTAGAAATATACTCCTGTTCAAGTATTCTTAAAGCCATAGGCATCATGAAAATTCTTAACCTGACCACATTTTTACTCCCCAGCTTCATTCTTAAATTGTACCTTCTGTTTTACTTTTCTGCTCTTCTTTTTTCTGGGCTTGAAACTTCTCCCTTCTTGAAGATGACTTCCTTCAGTTTAAGTACAAAATCCCTTCAGTGCTATGTTACCATTTGTGTGCCATATGCCATAGTTGCTTAAATCAAGCCTTCATGTGTTAGGCCATCAAGTGTCTTGCTTTTGGTTGATTTCTGACTGTAGTGGTGTCCTATAGCAGTAGCTCATTGACAGCTTCCCTCCATCTCCTTCTGAGTTCTTTATTGGTGCCTCGTGAACTTGAGCAGCTACAGGTAACTGATAACAGGCACGAAGAGTCCCCCACATAGAAAACAGGTAGATTTCTGTAAGGGACTATCTTTTATCTAAAATTGGTCTCCAGAGTTTACAGAACTTCTCATTGAATACGAAATCGCTGTGTTTGAAAAATTGGTTTACTGCATTCTTTTTCAGGCAGCAAGAATTATTGCCAAACTGGCTGCTTGGGGAAGGGAGCTTATGGAAGGCAGTGACTTGAATTACTATTTCAACTGGATTAAAACTCAGCTTAGTTCACAGGTAAAAAGCTGCTTTGTTTAAACTTTACAGTAACTTTGGAAACTTTTTTCAAGAATGTGAATGTATACATGTGCAAACGAGGTATATTTCTGGTTTTCTTTTTTGAACATGAAATTTTTTGTCATTTTTGAAGCTACATGTTCTTTATTCAAGCACTTAGTTTTTAACTTAGTATTTTAAGTGTTTTACTCCGCTTCTTGAAATGTAAATTAGTGATAAAGCTGTTTGCCTTTTCTGTTGGTTAACAGTGTTTTTCTCTTTTGGACACTGAGAAAATACGAGATGAGGGTTTTTTGTCTCGCCTCTACTATTTTGGTTATCAGAGCTTTTTGCTCGGAAGAAAGGTCACATGGCAGCAAAAACTGAATATCAAAATCTTTTTCTAATTTATTGTAGTACAAAGTCTTTTAGTCCTGTGTCTTGAAACTGAATAAATTCTGACTTATCTGGATGGTTTTTTTTATGGTATTAGCTCAGTTTGAACCACTCCTGGCATGTCCTTCAAAGATGAATCCTTCTCCTTTGTACTCATTTCTGGACATTTTTCCTTCAAAGCACAGTGATTTGTCACTCATTCTCTTAGTGCTGTAGTACAAGTGGATTCTGGAGAGCTGAGAAACATTCAGTAGATGAATTAATGGTATATTTGTATAGTTTTCTAAATTGGGCTTATTAAAAAGGAGATTTATTTTTTTCCTCTGGAAGGAGAATCTTAAAGTTGGAATTTCCTTCAGAAGGATGCAAGAGTTTGCAAATTCTAAGATAATTAATTAAAAATGTTGATGTACCAGATCAGCTCCAAGCACATTTTTGTAGACATGAAGTGTGTGTGGGAAATGAATACAATATATTATAGTAATATATTAAGCAGGAAAAACATCTAATTTCTTTTTTTTTTAATGAAAGATTGGAGAACTGAAAGAAACTTGGTAACAACTGTTCCTTAAGGGTGAAGAATGACTCTGATTTTAAACTTTTATTTTTTCTTTTCCTAGAAACTACGTGGTACAGGGGGCTCTGTGGATACAGGAGCAGTCTCCACAAGTGATGTGAGTATATCTTTGAAATCTGTTGGTCTGCTATTTTGGGCAGGTGATATTCACTCCTCGGATTAAGGTGCAGATCTCTTCTGGTGCCAGTGATAAGAAGCACTTGGAATCAGAACTGTACAGCAGAGTGCCAGGTGGTGGCGCCAAGAAACAAAAGTATTTTTAAACACTGATTTTACGTAGAACCCTGGCAGTGGAAGTGTATATTTTACAAGTTAGTTTGTCTTGTTAAAGTTGTAGCTGTATCTAGGATTTTCTTTTTTAAAATTATATAACTTATTAAAAAAAAAAAGGTACGTCCCTCCCTTGGTGACCTTAGCGGTCTTTTCCAGCCCAAATGATTCTGTGTTTCAGTACTATCTTTTTACCCCTGAGCTGTTGGACTTTTAGAAGAAACCTGAAACTGAGAGGCTTTTGACTGTTGTGCTGTGCAGAATTTAGAAAAGGGTACATCAGATATTAAAGCTGCTATTGCTCCTAAACCACTGTAGCATGAAATTGCAAGAGTGCTTTCAAAGCTGTAAGCTTTTCAGATTTGAATAGCTTGAATTCAGGGGAAAATAGATTGTCTTTTTGCGTCAATATTTTTTAAAATATGAATTTCATGTAGCTGTTATAGCAGCTGAGCTTGGAGGTGAACGGTATAACAAATGCAAATGATCATCCTAACTGGATTTTCTGGGGTGTTGTGGCATGATGAGGCAGTTTATCATAGTTCTTGAATGTGGAGTAGAATTTAGTTTGGTCTTTTGTTCCTTTTGCAGCCTGAAAGTGGTCACAGTTTCTCAGAAGACTTAACTTGAGATTTGTTGTTCTTCGAAGTTTAGTCATGGCTTTAAAGTGTTAGCTTCCTGTAGAGTAGAATCCTCTTAGATTACCTTGGGTTTAATGTAGAAAAGATGCAAGACTGTTATGCATGTGTTTGGGTAGGGCATAAAACAATGGCCTGAGCATGGAAGTGGAAGTATTTCAGTATTTCATGTGCAGATCTGTGTTCTATAGTGTTAGGTTTTGTTAGACTGACAGCCCTCTGTCATACAACCATAAAAGAGTAATAGTTCTGCAGCAGACATCACCACTTACTGTGGAGCCATGAGCTTTTCTGATTTGCTCAGCAATTGGTTTTCATTGCACTGTGGCACTGCATGGATGTGCTGTGCCATGGCAGGGTCCCAGAGCAGCAGAGTGCAAATATGCTTTAGGATAATTAAAGTGGGTAAGTATTGTCTGAACTTCATTAGTGTTCAGATTTCAGATCTAGCTCATGCAGGATTTTCAAGCAGGTCCTGGCTAATTTCAGAATAAATTAGAGATGTAGTTGTAGCAGTTTATGCAGGAAATGAGAGCTGGAATCTGTTACGAAATTTCAATTATAATGGAGTTGGAAGACAATGCTTTTGTGACAGACTCTTTAAAAAGAAAACTCCAAGTTCAATAGGTTGGTGATGTGGATAAATTATTGCATTATTTTGAGTGGGAGAGCTGTCTGTTTATAGCTGTTTTATTTGTATGGGGTGTGAAAATGAATAGCTTCACAGGGAAATTGATACTCTAGATGATTTGAGTACAGATGCACAGACTTAGTTTTTACATAAAGGACTTCAATCTCTCATGAGAAACACAGAATGAGTTACTCTCTATTTTCAATTCTGTTTATCACCTCCTTTCTTTTCATATGGGATTGACTAACTTCTTTACTTCATTAAATGTTTGAAAGGTTTGATCTTGTATTATGTGAGTGAGCTACCATGAGACTTTCAAGGAAAAGGCTTATAGGGAGGAAAAACTCAAACAACATTTAGTCAGCAGCATATTTGATTAATCTATGTATTAGTGAAGGTAGTGCTGACAATTGAGCAAGAAGAGAGAAAAACATGCTCTGGCAAATTTATTCAAACAGAAGACAGCTTTCATTCATAGATACTGAAGGAAGGCATCTTCAAATGTTCTGATAATGTAAAGTAGTATCACTTGTATAACACTTCTTTAATATTCAGAACTCTCTCCTTCTATGCAGTGAAGCCTAATTAGGGAAACTGTACTTCAGCACTTACTACCTGACTCTTCTGCTAAGAAGTGATGTGTTGTTCTTTTCACCCAGAGTTCCCAGTATGTGCAGTGTGTTGCTGGATGTCTGCAGCTGATGCTCAGGGTCAATGAATACCGCTTTGCATGGGTAGAAGCAGATGGAGTAAATTGGTGAGCACCTGTGTCAATTTTTTATGGATATACATGCACTTACAGTAGTACATTCCCCCGTGACCTTCTTTGGGGAATAGAACTGTTTTGTAATAGACAGCTGTTCTGTTTGCATACAAAAGAGATTTGTTTTCAAACATTAACCCAGTCAAATAGACAAATGAAACTTGCACTGTTGAGGCTTTAATGCAACTTTCCTGTTCAAGAAGAACTGCTTAAGTATGTATCTGAACAGGAATATATCCATTTGTCTTGAGCTGAAGATGTTCTGTTTATTTTTTAATAGAACAATGGGTTTCTGCTAATCATCCTAGTCTGAGTTTGGAATTGTTCGGTCTGAAAATATTTGTGAAAAGAGAAACATTTTCTAAAACTAAGACCATTTTTTTCCCACATATGGTTTCAAGTAGGTCATTCTTTTATCCAATTCTCCTTATAAATAGCTTTGCATTAGGCTAGGATTTCAACATGAATATTATTTAAAAAAACTTGCCTATAAACAATTTTTCTGCTACCAAGCCTCTACTGGGGATGGTTGGTACATAATTTGTACTTTAATGAAAAATACCCCTTAACACTGAAATGGAGGGAAGTCAAAATTCCTAGTGAAGTAAAATTTCAGGTGATGTTTCTATGTGTCAAGATGACCCTGCTGAAACTGAGGAAGCTTTTAAATCAAGTATTAAAGCAGTACAATAAGCTTGTGTTTCATGTTTTAACTGGTCCTAAACTTGATAAGAATGATTTTAAATGTAGAATTTTTTTTTTTAAATTCTAAATTGAGTTAGCTATTTCAAAATTGACCTGTAAATTGCTACTTAAATTTTCAAAATGTCAGCGGAGCAAACCTTCTGCATGATGTCTTCTTGAAGATCTTGTGACATTATTTTTTTTTCTAGCAATACTTTGTGTATTTGTACCTGTGAGCCATTTTCTGAGAACTTGCTGTTAAATAATGAACATTTCAGACACTCCTGTGGACAAGTACAGTTAAGGAACGATCTACAATTTGTGTAGATTTTGTTCTGTTTATTTCTTCTTAAGTCTGAAAGAGTAGCTGAGATTTCTCTGTTTCTTCCACAATGACACATAATGCTTTAAACATACCAGTAGAAAAACTGTCTTGGTGAACCGGAAGATGGATACAGTATCACATCAGTTTACATGGGAAAAGCTGCTTTATGGCTCTAAATCTAATAAGAAAATAACCATCTCTGTAAAAGATGGCTTTCTGAACAAGCTGCTGATACAATGATAAATAGTGATGCAGGTTACTGTGAAGTGTGTGTTGTATGCTCATCCTCAGCAGCTCTTTCAAATAAGTTCGTTACCATTTCTTCTAATGTTTCAGATTGGAGCAATGCAACCAATGTAGTCATTATTTATTAAGTGTGTCCTATGTCAATTTTTTAGCATCATGGGTGTCTTGAGCAACAAATGCGGTTTTCAGCTCCAGTATCAGATGATCTTCTGTGTGTGGCTGCTGGCATTTAGCCCTCAAATGTGTGAGTATCTTCGTCGGTACAACATTGTCCCTGTGCTGTCGGATATTCTTCAGGAATCTGTCAAAGAGAAAGTAACCAGGATCATCCTTGCAGCATTTCGGGTGAGTGCCTGCTGACTGCAGCTGTGCTGTGCTTCTCTCACAAATTCCTAGGTCTCAAATGTTGCTGATGCACAGCTCTTTCTGCTGCACTTTATCAATAAGCTGATTGAAACTTTAATTCTCTGGTTTTTCTTTCTGTAAACCTAATTTTTTTGCTACAGGTAATGTACAGGCTATTACTTGTAATAGATATCTGCTAGTCAATGCCTTCTTAAAATAAGATTGACTAAAAAAACCAGTGTTAGCAGAGACACTAGTGAATTCTCTTTTTTAATTCAAGATTCTTTTTCCTACTGGTACTACTGTAAAACCCTGGAGTTACTAACAGCTGATAAATTTTACCTCATGAAACTTTAATTAACTGTTATTTTGAATACATATGTTTGTCCAGCTGAGAAATTATTTACTAGTCCAAAAATCTTTTCTTGGTGGCTCTGTAAGGGCAGATGAGAATACCCATGTAAGAGTGATTAGTTGACTTACTGTGTCTGCATTACCTAAAAATTCCTGGTCCTATTTAATAATTAGGAAGAACTGAGTACCTAGGCTTGATATTTTCACTGTGAGAGTACCATTTTATGTTCATGGATGCTCCTAGTTTTATGTGCATGCTTGCCAAGTGTCTTGTGAGTAATACAGGAAACAACATGTAATGCTGTTTTCAAGCAGCACTTAGTGTCCTGAGTAGGAAATGTAGGTTCCTACATTTGGAAGCTGTTTGTTTTCCTGGATGGGTTGTAGGTTGTGTCCCAATAGTGTTGCAAGCACCTTAGAATGGGGAGAGGGAAATTACTGCTTACTTGACTTGCTGATAAGCAACGATAAGCTGTGTGAAGGTGCTTACTCTGTCCCTCTATCTGAAAACATCTGCCACTGAAAGATTTCTGGATGAGGCAGATCATGAGAATCTGCTGTTTGTCTTGTTGAAGGACTGCAGTGGTATGAGGTGTTCAGTAGGAGCTATTATTAGTCTGTAGATGTTGTAGTGTTCTTAAAGATCTTGATGTTAGGATTAAGCAGGGACATACAGCAAGACAAATTTGAAAAAATTTTAAAAGAGAAAAAGAAGCTGAGAAACTCAGCAGTTAATAACCAGTTTATTCCTATTCTGAGGTCATAAAAAGTAGGAGAAATAATTGCTAGTTCTTAGATATACTGTGTTTTGCAAGAGGAGAAAAAATGAAGCTAACTTTTTAAAATAAAGGCTAAGAAAGAATAAGTTGTTTCTGTTACAGGCTTGGGGGAGTATAACTCAGCTGTTTCCTTTCTCCAACATTAAGGACTTGTGTTGGCGTGAAGATGAGTTGTTAACTGGCAGCCAGGAACATAATAGATTAGAAATTAGACATCAGAGCTGTGAGTTCTGAAGCAAAATTAATCTAGGTAGCAGAGGCTAAGTAGTCCTTTTCCTGTATGAGATGCCACAGTATCAGTTTATAGAGGGGGAAGGGAATTGAATAAAAGACTAGGCTTGATGATTCCCCAGACCTGTCTGTGCATTACTGGGGGTGCTCCATGAGTCTTGGCTACTTGGATGTCCTCTCTACTTGATTTCTTCTAATTTGACATACTTCACTGTTTTGTCAATTCAATTGCTTGAAGTATATAACTGCAAATGTAATATTTTTTTCTATAAAGCAACAAGTATTGGGCACTCCTCTCTCTTTGAATCTACTATTTTCTCTACCTATTATTTAATCCCCTGATTTTTCACACTTTTATTCCCTTCTGCATCTGTTTCTTGACTAGAACTAGTCTTATACCTTAAGATTTTGGTTTTTATGGCTAAGTAGTTTACTGATCCATTTTATATAGTCATATGTTTCTGTTTTTACTTTAATAACATATCCTTTCAAGTTCACTGAAAAGCTTGAGTGTCTCACTATGCTATGAGATAGGTAGTAATATTTGGAATAGCTTCCACATCTGCTTGCAATTATCTTAACTAGGAGTTGTTTGGAACCTTTATCCCCCTGCTCCTTGAACTTGTTGAGTTGTCTTCTTTAAGATTCATTATTTTTTCATTTGCTCTCATTAGCAGCTTTAACTCTTAAGTGAATTAGCATTACTTTCTGTGAATTACCTTTTAGTTCTCTTACTGAAGTAGAAACTGGGGTGGCGCTTTTTTTTTTTTTGCACATTAAAGCTAATTGTATATGGCCATTAAAAGCAGTAAAATGACTTAGTTTGCAAGTTTTAAAATTGATTTGCAGTGTTCTGCCTCAATAACTAAATAACTAAAAATAGGATGTCTGATATCTAAGAAACCTCAAGTGTAATAGTTCTGTGACAAGAGTGACACAGTCCTTCTATATAGTTTCACTGTTTATTTATGGCAGGTGTTGAGTCTTATTTATATGAGCACATGTTCCGTTTACTAAGGAATTTGCCTTTTATATGAAATTCATGTTTTCAGCTTTATCAAAAAGTGCAGGTGGCCAGCTCTGATTGAAAAATCGAATTGAAAGCTGATTAAATTGAGTAGAAATGTAATGAATAAAGGATACTGGAACTTAACTACTGCATTCTATGCTTATAATTCTAATCTTACCAACAAGTTTCTGTTTAAATAAAAATGTCTAGTTGGAATATTCCCAGACTTGAAAAGAGCTGATCTAATCCAGATGGTAATTTTGAATTGGAAATAAGACTTCAGTTATTTTTTAAAGGCTCTCTGCTTTATGCTGTTGCTGCACAGAAAGCTAAAATGTTAATCCAAGATAAAAGTGGTTGTTTATGGTGGTTCTTATGGTTATGGTTCTGGTATTTGAGATATAAGCCTGGCCTTTTTCTTTGAATAGTCTTTGTAGTCACCTCAGTTTCATGTGGAAAATATTCAAAACAGATTCATTAATACTTTCTATTATTGAAGAAAGAGATTATTTCAGGATATGATCAATTTTGTCACTTACTAAATTAAAAAGTTCCAATAAGAATGTCTTTAAAATACTGCTTTGTTTCAGAGTAGTCTGTTCTTAAATAAAATAAATACATCTTTACTTCCCTAGAATTTGTTAGAGAAATCTACTGAGAGAGAAACTCGCCAAGAATATGCTCTTGCCATGATTCAGTGTAAGGTTTTAAAGCAGCTAGAGAATTTGGATCAGCAGAAATATGATGATGAGGACATCAGTGAAGATATCAAATTTCTACTGGACAAGCTTGGTGAGAGCGTGCAGGACCTTAGGTATGCTTTGCAGTGTGCACTTCAAAAAATGCAGTTATGTGAATGTTGGTAGAACCTTTTTCTTTTGTAAGGCTAAAATATCTACAGAATTATGATATATAAATGCTATTTAGTAAGATAGAGCATACAGAGATCTGCTGGTTGTTACTTTTCTATTGTATGTCAGTATTTAGAGGCTGAGTAGCAAATAAACCTTCTGCGTTCTTTGTAACTGAAAAATTGTTAAAGGACTTAAAAGTGATCTTAAATGATTTCCAGTCAAAACTGAAGTCTGCCTGGTTAGAATGAGTTCTGCTGTCCAGATTAACTCAAATTTTTGCTACTGTTTAGCTAGCTTTTGCTCTTGTGCCTAAATTGAAGTGCATATTGTAGGTAGTGTCAGAGGTTTAAGTGGATGGAAGGTAAAGACTGAAATCCTTGTTTGAGGAAGTTAAAATGTAAAAATCCAGCAAAACAGAGAATTAAATTCCAAAATGGTGCACTTGTGTGCCTTGGGATTTTCCTTTCTCTCTTTAAATTTATTTCCTGGGAATAGTGTTTTGGGTTGGATAGAGGGTTGTGTTTGAAAACAATTTTTTCTTCTTGCCTCTCATGCATTTTCTTACGTACAAAATGGTGAGACAGGGAACAATTCTCATACTCTGCAGAGCACTAACTTCCAAATGTGTCACAGCAGTTTAAGCTCCAGCTTTGTTAGGGACAGGCTTGGGCACATGGTTCAAAGTGTTCATAGAAGCTTGGACAATATCTCATATAGGTCTTGTGTTGCAGCTCCTTTGATGAATACAGCTCTGAGCTGAAGTCAGGAAGACTGGAATGGAGTCCTGTGCACAAGTCTGAGAAGTTTTGGCGGGAGAATGCTGTAAGACTAAATGAGAAGAATTATGAACTACTCAAGTAAGTTTTCAAGTCCTGAATCACGTGGTCCTTTATTATTTTGTGTTTAACTAAACCTGAATCTAATATAGGTTTTACATTTTAACATAAAGTAGTGTCAAGAATGAAAGCAAGTCAAAGCATCCTGCGTACTTTAGAAAATATAGTTTGTTCTGTTCAAAACCAGGACTGTTTATTTGTTTTTACTGGTCAAAATGTGTTTATGATAGAGGGAACATCTTTATCTTAACTTGCATGCAGGTTTGATTTGATTAAAAATGTTTTTCTGTATCTTAATCTTAGTTTTGTATTGTGTAGTGATGTTGATCTGAGTAACGAACACCTGAATTGGATATTCAGAAGTTGAAAGTTGTGGTACTATTCCATGAATAATTAGACTCAATGCATTATGTTGCAATGTGTCTATTTTGTGTTGGGACTGTGTTTGGAGTCTGTAGATTATTAGATGAAATGAACCTGAACTCATTTATTTGCAGTCAAGGACTGGCTGTCTGGCATATGAAACTATGCCTGGCTCTTAGTTGTTCCATGTTCATTGTCATTAACTGATAACACATGGTGTTCTTTCAGTTCAGGACTTGCTAATAAAGTGTCAGATCTAACAGAAATCAGGAGGTCAAGTGGAGATGAGAAATTAGAAGACATGACAAGAGCAAAGTGACCCTGAGCTTTATGTGCATTTCAGCTGGCCTAAGACATCACCAAAACTGGGTCATAAATTCTTCCCTGAGTGCATATTGCTGAATATGTAGGATTATAGAGATAAAAATTTTATATGGTGACAACTTAAGCATTAAGTTGATGTTGAGGCTTAGTATTTCCTTAGTAGTGATTACAGTGTTTTGCTGTATTTATTTCTCCTGGTTCTGGGACTTAATTTCTTGTGCTTGTGCTGCTACAAAGACAGTGATCTTTAGTAGTTCCTTTAACACACCCCCAACTCTCAAAGAAACCCCCCAAACACTCAACACCACAACACCAAACCAAACAAACCAATCCACAAAAACCTCACCCACCCTCTGCCACAACATAATGGGGATATTCTTGTACCTCAGAACTTCATTTTTGCCTTGTAAGGCATTTGACAGACAATTTGCTTTAAGCCACATAATTTTATTTTTCCTTATCTGCCTGCTTATTAGTTTTCTAAATTTAATACTGTTACACTACTGTTAAACATAATTGTTTTCATACCTTCTGCCACTACTGCCTACTTTGATGCTGGACTTGTATTTTGTTCAACATCATTATATGGATCTTTGGTGTCTTCTGCTTAGTGTTACAGTTGAAGTTTCTGCTTCCTCTTCTTCTCAAAAGTAGGAGTTCTTTTCATTTGAGAAGTACTTTTTCTGTCACTTTCTGGCCTCTAGGGTGGCAGTGGCTGCGGTAATTTAATTTTACCAGAATGTTCCTTTTTTTAACTCCAGTTGAATTTTTAACCTACCTATTTCAGCTTGTTTCTAACTTTCTCTGATTAGAACACATTTGTCATCTCACTAAGCATAGAATACTCTAATTTTCCAGTGATCTGTATGTCTGACCTTTTCAACTGTGCCTAACCTTCATAATCTGTGTCATTTCCCCCCTTCTCATTACTGCCTAGAGAACAGTGTTACTTGTAGCTGTTTTCCACTAAAGGCGGTTTAACTACTTAATTAAAAAATGCAGGCAGCATTAAGAGTCTAGAAGCTGTTTTCTGCTTCTTACAGCTCTGTGTTTCTATGCGTGCCAAGAAAATTACCTGTGGCGCTGGAGTAGTTTACAAAGTAAATAGATAGCTTTCATCTCAGTCTTTGAGTTAGGACAGAACTGCTTTTTAATGAAGCTTAGCTGGAACTCAGAACTGTTGGTTTTGAAGCCAAAGTATATAAAAAGGAGAGATTTTGTAATCGTTGGTTATAGGTGTTTGTGCTCACTAAACTGACTCTAGTGAATACTTTGATAATTCTGTTAATTAGGGCAGGTTCTCAGCTTTGTTAAGTATAACTGCATGTTTGGAAAAAGTTCTAGCTTTACTGTTTGGGTGACTTGTAAAACATTTTTATGCTTGTGGGCTTTGTTATTTTAAGTTATCATTGATTAAAAAACGCTCAAAAAATAAGAAAACAAAAAAATAAAAAACAGCCCAAAACCTGGGACTTGATTGTTTCAAATTCTTTCCTAGAATCCTGACAAAACTTCTGGAGGTTTCTGATGATCCACAGGTGCTGGCTGTAGCTGCTCATGATGTCGGAGAATATGTACGACACTACCCCCGTGGGAAACGGTAGGAAAATGCCAGTGTGTTGTTATCCTAGAGAGAAGCTGGAGTGTGTACTGTGCCTGTGGCATTTTCTGCTTATTTCTATTAAAATATGCTACAGAGGGATTGCAGGTTATGCTTAAGTTTTATTCATTAAGAAGATAAGAACACACAAACTAGATCAGATGTGAAACTGCAAACTGGATCTTTGACTTAGTATGTTTCAATGTCTCTTAACCGTGAAGAGAACCAATGTTTAAAGTAATATTGAATGCTATGATTAGACTAAAGCTGAAGCCAGAGACCAGAAGAAATGGGAAGAACTACCAAGAGTTTAATCAACATATAATTTTGCTCTCTGTTATGACTAATTGGACTGTAATTATTTGACTTAGGGTAGAAATGGACTATTCTAACAGACTGTTAGATAGACTGTTTTATGACTTAGGACTACAAAGAAGTTTTTTCCCACAAACAATTGCTGTTGTAATTTCAGTTATGCTCAGATTCAGGTGTCACTCTTCCATTTAAGCATGTTTTAGCTACACAAATACACATTCTGCTGAAAGCTTTCATATTCATTTTAAACCCAGATTCCTGTTGAAATACACACAGACATTGCTATATTTTCCTGCTTTAAAACCCTGTGAGTAAAAAAAAAGGATGTGTACTGAGTAATTGAGCCTCTAAGGTAGAGAGGCCACTGAAGCAGAAAGAAGCCTTTGGCTTTTACAGGAATCTGCCTCATCACTTACACGGAGAGACATGTGACTTAATTTTTGTAGCAAAGAAGTAGTCGGTTCCTGGTTCCTGTGCAAGGTGTCATGGTTTAGCCCCAGCTGGCAACTCAGGGTCCATACAGCCACTTGATCTCTCCCACAGCAGAATGGGAAAAGTAAAAGTGAGAAAATTTGTGGCTTGAGATAAAGACAATTTATTAGGTAAAGCAAAACTGGGAATTAATTCATTGCTTCCCACACGCAGGCAGGTGTTCAGCCATCCCAGGAGAAGCAGGTCTTCATCATGCATGATGAGTACTTGAAAAGACAAACACCAGCACTTTGAATGTTCCCCCCTTCTGCCTCCTTCTCCCAGTTTTATGTGCTGAGCATGTTGCCATGTGAATAAAATATCCCTTTGGTCAGTTGCCATGGCAGTGTCCTGTCTCAAGTCCTTGTGCAGCCCCAGCCCCCTTGCTGGTGGGGTGAGGAGCAGAGAAGGCCTTGATGCAGTGCACATGCTGCTCAGCAATAATGAAATCAACACTGGTTTTAGTACAAAGAGGAAAATTAATTACCTCAGCTAAAACCAGCTCAACAGATAAGATGAGAATGGCCTTCCAGCCTTATTAGGAATTTCATGAATATTTCTTATGCAGACTGCTGTCTTGACGGTAGTAGAATCATGGACAACAGACTGAAGCTTTGCGCCATATATATGCTAGGAAGATTTGTTGACTCCAGAAATACAGCCCTTGTAGTCTTGAAAGAACTGAAATGGTGTTTGAAGGAGAGGCAAGATACCCTTCCCTAAAGTGGAAACTAAGTGCTGCCTGCAAATGGCAAAGCTTGAGGACTGGCTAATCTTGGTTGTTCTTGCTTTGAGCTGATCTTTGTATGAAATAATTTTATTACATGTTTGCCATAATCTTTAAACAGCTTGCATGCATTTATCTGAATGTCTGGATTAGTATGGCCATGCAGCTGCTGGACCAAAGCTCTGAAATCAGAAGAGTGGATAAGTGTCCCTATTGTATTAGGGACAGCTGAATGAAGAGACACAGACTCCAGTCACTTTGAAGGACATGAAAGCAAGGTTTATTAGAAATCACAGCTTTTTATAGACAGTATCAAAGTAGCTGGACATGATTGGTCTTTTAATTAACACCCCTCACCGTCATTTACTAATTAGGTACTACACCCCTTTGTAAACATCTTGCAATCAACAGCAGGTGCAAAAGATTGTTTATCATTCTTTCAGAGCAGTGCTTTGGAAAGTTTTATTTTTCACATGCCCTGCTGCTGTCTGATGCTTGGAAATTTTCTCTGACCAGGCTGTCAGTATCCACAGATAAGTGGGGCCTGTATCCTTCTGTCTGTAGTTGGGAAAATGTAAAAAAAAAGCTGTTAGCTCTACACCTCCACTCAGCTCCCAGGCTGTAATGCCCATTCAGCAATGTGCCTACCTTCAAAAGGAGTGGTCATCAGCAAATAAAAAGTGTCCTAGATACTGTTCTAAACTACACTCTTAAATTCTAATATTTTGGCTGCTTTCTGTTTACAGACTTGACTTATTTAGTTTTCTGTTCCATTGAACAAACTGAAATGCCTCAATCTCTTTCTTTTAAAGAATTTCATTTGTAATCCAGTGTGTTCTTACCAAGTATGACTTCAGCAATTTTGGAACTAACTAAAATCTTAAAATACCTATGGATTATCTGTCTGTTCCAGCATAATAGTCCATTTCTTATGTTTTTTTGATATATAGTTGTGTACTGATCCCACACGTGATTGGTATTTCACACTCTCATTGCATGACTCACTTGAAGAATGGATACAATTCCTTGGTTTAGAAGAATAGAAGAATTCAGGTGTCTTAAATACTTTTGTTTCTGTTGAGTGTTTATTGTCAACTCTTAACTGGATCATCCTTTAGCCTTTGAAGGTTGCAGAGATGAATTGGATACTAAAACTTCTTGACTTCGCCTGCTGCACACAGCAGAGACCTAGAGCTACAGTTCTGGTTAACCTTTCCCTTTGTCTGACAGAAGAAATGTTTGTTAATGAACTACTGCATTTTTGCATGGCTGTTCTTCAGTGGTTAAATAATCTTATGTTGCTTTTAAAATTACACATTGTGGGCCAAATTGCTGAGACAGTAGCACTGTGGGCTTCTCATGAGGCTCACCAAGATGCATTTTCTGAGAGTGTAGCAGCAGAAATAAGATATAGCACTGGTGCTTCCTGTCACTAAAAATAAATGCAGGCCTCCAGCACAGCTTCCATGTGGCCTAAGGGTTATTGTTATGTACAATCAACACTTAGAATTTCTTGAATGCTATGGACATGGGCTTTGTGTTTTACATGTGTAAGAGATGGACAGCTAGAGCCATTCTCTTCCTTAGCTCAGGATTCAGAAAAAAACATACCATTCTTCACCCTGGCTTTCAGATAAATAGTGTGGATTTTATATTTGTTTTCTGCTATAACAGTCTCAATTGTATTCATTTGTCTTTATCTTCTGTGTCTTCTTTCTCCCTCTAAATGGGTCATGTTAAAACCTGAATCTTCAGCATCCAGAAACTTTCTTGAAATGCCACTACTTTGGTTTAGTGCAGTGTTGTTATGGGGAGCGGTCACTGCAGAAGATGTGCACATATAACTGTTCCACTGGGCTTTATTTCTTCTGGAAAGTAAGCAGCACTTGAGGAGAGGGGAAGGTAAATGTAGTGTTTTGGACACATTTGGAACCTGAAGGAACACTATTCACTGTGAACCTTCTTCATTGTTTAGACCTTTGGGTTGAAAACCCATGGCTGGGAAGTGATCTGTACCTGTAGGCAGCATTATGCAACAATGATAATGCTGTTCTTCAACTCTTCATGTTCTCAGCCATAATTTCAGTGATGTATTGTCATCTGAAAGAGCCTATTACCATTTGTGATTATAGGCTTTTAACCTTTCATTTTGGTTCTTGCATTCTGCTAGCATAGGGAAGCTTTAGAGTTTAATGCCTTTTTCACATCCTTTCAATTCCTGAAAATCCATAGGTTTAAGTTAGTCCTTTAATAAAGAAAAAATTATTATTTGTGTTTCATACTCTTGCCTTTGTGTGCAGTGGTTTTATATTTAAACCATTAAAAAGGTGAGACGGCATAAGGCAGGCATAAAGGTTTTTTTGAATCTATTACATTACTAAAAACTTCTTGATTTCTTGGCAAGGGTTTTCCATCTTGAAACAATTGCACTTTTCTGAATCCATTCCTGCTTTATGAAATAAGTGTTTTAATATTATTGAGAAATAATATTCCCTGTGGTCTTAAGTATGGTTTTGATTGAATTATGAAACTGAAAATTCTCTCTTCCATCTCCATGTTATGTCTTCATACCTGTTCTGAAGTTCGCAAAAATATGTTGTGTTTTGCAGCAGCAATGCATTAACCTGGCCATGAAAAGAGCAGTACTACATGCAGATAGCTAATGCAAGCTTAGAATGGCAGGACAACATCAGGTTAAACCTAAAGCAAATGACAGTGTCTTCACAGGATAGCATGTTTAACTACTAAGTGACCTGTGAGAGAACTGATGTGAAAAAACATGAAAGTCAGTGAGTAAATCAGTTTATATATTCCTTGCAAATTCTCTCCAGACTTACTGTTATGACAGACTGGAGTGCTGCATGTGAAGTCATCTGGATGCTTATACTTCTTCAGGTTTTAAGTGTGTTGCCTTCCACTGTTTTTATTAAGAAATAATATATTCGTCACATGCCATACAAGGTTTCATTAGTATTTCATAGGAGATTTGGTGTTACTGTTAAAAAGCTCGGGCTGAATGTGGTGGTGAAGTTTGTTGTGAAAGATGCAGCTGAAGCATATCCTGTTTCTGGGAATGGTATAGCCAGTTCTGCATCCTGTGCAGGAGTAGCTGTTGCTCTTATACAGTTTGAATGTCAAAAAGCACTGTATGCATGAGGTGGGTGATTAAATAGGTATTAGTGTGATTAACAGCATTTTTCTGTATTAGACAGTGCCAGAAGAGATTGAGGTTTTATTGTTGCAAAAAAATGGTGTGGAGGGCACTACCCCTCCTACCCTGCAAACCCTTTTAGAGAGCTGTATAAAGTAAATAACCCTCTCTGAAAAGGGTTCTTTTCTTGATTATTTATTTCAGAGTAGCAAACAGGAGTCCAGTGTAAATGCTTTCTGATGTTATGTATTCTTAAAAAATCTTTTTTAAAAAAAATCAGTAGTTATTACAGGAGATAATCTGTATTTTTAACACATCAGATGATATGCGTATCTTGGCAAATAAATAATTTCAATAAAATAAATATTATATAATTTAAACTTAACCTCTTAACACCTTGAATGTGAAGTGGTTGGATAGGATAACTACGCAGAATTGGAAGTAATGTCAAAAAACTTGCTCCTCTCCTGTTTTTCAGAGTGATTGAACAGCTTGGTGGTAAGCAGCTGGTCATGAACCACATGCATCACGAAGACCAGCAAGTTCGTTATAATGCACTACTGGCTGTGCAGAAGCTGATGGTTCACAACTGGTATGTAAAGATTATTTAACATACTACTAACCATGAGGAGTCTTTGTTGTGGAGAAAGGATTCAAGACAGTAGATTCCTTTTAGGGGAGAAATAACATTTTTTTCTATAGCAGAGTTTTTTAAAAACCAGATTCATATGATGCTTATGGTAAGAACTTAGTTTTCCTGTGTGTTTTGGAAGCAGTTGTATTGAGTAGCTACCTTACATGATTGAATGTTGCATAAGTAATTCATTTGAACAATGTATTTTAGCTTAGGTTGGGTATTAGGTTCTTCACCCAGAGGGTGATTGGGCACTGGAACAGCTCCTGAGGGAAGTGGTCACAGCACCAGCCTGACAGAGTTAAGAGTTTTTGGACAATGCTCTCAGACACATGGTATGATTCTTGGGCTGGCCCTTTGCAGGGCCAGGAGATGGACTCGGTGATTCTTGTGGTTCCTTTCCAACTCAGGATATTATGCAATGATTCTGTGAATTTATTTTAACTGCTTGTAGAATAGCAGAGGTTTTTGGGCTGACAGAGTAGTTCTTTAATAGCCCTGAAGTCTTGGCAAGTTCTGGCACAGAACTTGCTGGTGTGTGATGCTGCATTTCCTACAGAACTCAGGACCTTTAGGGAAGCATTGTAGGGCTGAAGCTCTGAAAAACTTCAGTGTTGATTTGTATAAGTTGCCAAACTAATTAGGTATGCTAAGCATAAAGCATGGAGAGTTAAAAATACTAATTAGGAGTTTTTAATCTAGTTATTAATTATGAGTGCAGAGCTCATATTTTCAGTCTGGCATTGCCTTAAAGGAAGATAAAACACAGGAATGCATCTGAGTATATTGGAACATAAGTGTTGTGATACAAAAAACTAATTTAATTTTGAATTTAAACAACCTTTCATTTCTGAAAAGCTTAGTGCTTGGACATATCTATAACTTCTGTCAATTTTCTCCCCTAAGACAAAATGTGAACTTTTTGAAAGGCTGAGTAGGAATGATGCTAGCAGTGTGAGAGTGGTAGGGGAACAAGGTCTGCCAAGCACCATCTGACAGGTTAAGTCACCTCTTTGCTGCAACAGCTGGCTAAGTTCACAAAAAACTCCCATTGTCTCTCTCTGCAGTGTATCATAGGTAAAACAAAGCTGATTTCCTCCCTTTCCTTCTGAAGAATATGGGTTTTAAGGATTTTAACTCTGATGCATGTTATAGTCATTTTATCCTGCTCCCTCCCTCATATACTTCTATATGTGAACCTTCTATAAAAGAGAAGCACATGTTTAAATACCCTACTATGAACAATCCAGCTAGTACTCTCCACCTGTAAGGAGTACTTTGATAAATCACGTAGAATTTCTGAGTGTGTGGAGATGGAGTCATGGTCATGTTCAATCTAATTTTTGGTCATTATTGTATATTATGCTTCACCCTGCTTCTCAGTTTATACATTTCTTTTCTTACTATGCTGTTCTGATACATTCTGAGTGTTACAAACCAGCTGCAACTAAATAGAGATTACAGCATGGAAAGTTCAGTTACTGATACTGCCTTCTGCAGTAGGGACAGGTTTTATTTCATGTGTCTTCTGATGTCTTAAAAATCTGGTAGGACGACCTTTGGTCTTTCTCCAGACCTCGCTGGTAGTAAAAGTTTTCCTGAATGCCAAGCCTGGCTTTTTCTCACTTTCAATGAGAGGATACTACTTGTAAAAACATCACATCTGGTCTTCTAGATTTGTTTTGGTTTTTTAATGATATAAACATTTCTGTGCCTGCTTTTCACAGTTTGTGAACCTTTAAACTTGAGACTGAGGGGGAGATAGCAAAAGTACCTAGTTTCAGATCTTCAGAGGTGCCAGTAAAAGGAATTTGTGTAAGTTAGTGCCACTTCCACATTCATATTGTCATCTCTGTAGGGAATGTTTTCTTGTTTAGTTCGTAGTGGAACAAGCCCCTGGAACACATTGTCCTTGGCTCTTACTTGCCGGTGTTCCCCCTGGCATGGACTTAATGCTTAAGTGAAGGAAATGACACACTGTTTGTATGTGGGAAGCTAGACCTGTCTCTGTGTAGGTCTGGCTTTTGATGGATGTTGGGAGCTCTTCTGTTTCATTGCTGTCTCTTCTCACCACACGAGCTGAGTCCCCTGACTGCCTCACGCTGTGCTTGAAGTGCCTACTTACTAAGCTTTGCATTGTCATAAGATATGTTATTCAGCAACTTCAAGGTTTTGTTTCCCTTGCTCTTAAGAGCTGGGGAAACAATAGACAGTTTTCCTCTTGCTTCCACTTATTCTGGAATTATAGTTATTTCACTCAAAGCAATTGTGTTTTTTTCCTTGAGTTGAACTTGCATGGAACAATTTGGCATTAGTGTCTGTGACACCTGTGACAGAGCCAGTCAGACTTTTCCTGAAGGCTAACTGAGGGAAGGATTAGAAAATAAAGCTTTACTCTGGCACAATTAGGTTTGGTGCAAGTGCTGTGCCTGGAGCCAGCAGAGTAAGGAAAACTTGTGGTATTTGAATTGAGGGAGTGCCATGGGGCAGCTGAAGTAGCTTTCTGTCTAAAACACAGCTGTATCATTCGACTGTTAGCTCAACTTTGAGACAATTAACTCCTAAGTAATTTGAATAGTTCATTACAGGCTGCTCAACTGACTTTCCCTTAGGGGTTTTTAAGTCAGGGATTAATGGGGGGAAATGAGACTGTCAGGCATTCTCTTAAATGGTAAAGCTATGTTGGCAAAAGCAATAACTGCTGTCAGCTTTTCAGATGAGATAAGTTCAACTGAAATATTCCAGTTACATTTGCATGTTAAATGATCATGCACTTGATGAAGTGAGGAGCAAAATTATCTTTTTAGCATCACTTACTGCCTATACATGGGAATTAATCCTGGCTTTCGATCTGACTTGTGTTAGTCATGGCACCCCATGCTGATAGTAAGAACCTGTGTAGTGTGTTAACCCTGGGTGCATGCACCCACCAAAGCTGTTGTATTGCTCCCCTCCACAGCTGGACGGGGGAGAGAAAATACAACAAAGAATTCCGGAGTTGAGATGAGGACTGGGAGATAGCACTCACTGAATCCTGTCACAGGCAAAACAGAGATAATTGAATTTATTACTAAAAACCAGACCAGCATAGTGAGAAGTAAGTAAGACCTTAGTAAGATGTTGTCTCTACCCCTCCCTCCTTCCCAGCTCTACCTCCTCCCCTGGTGCTGCAGGGAGATGGAATGGCAGTAGTGGCCAGTTCCTCACACATTGTTTTCTCCCACTGGTTATGGAGAGGAATACTTCCCCTGCTCCATAGAAGATAGTTCTCCATGAACTTCTCCAACATGAGTCTATCCCATGGGCAACAGGCCTCCCCAGACTACTGCAGTGTGGGTCACTCTTCATGGGCTGCAGTCCTTCAAGCATGTGTGCTTCCACAGGGTCATGAGTCCTGCCAGGAAACCTGCTCCGGTGTGGGCTTCTCTGTCCATGGATCTACAGATCCTTGTCAGGTTCCTGCTCCAGCACAGGCTACTCTCAGACATTCTGTTTGGGTGTGGGGCTCCTAACCTCCTCCTTGAAGCCAACATGAAGAGTATGAATATGCTGGCAGATGCTAATCAGTGGATGTATCACTTAAGCATGATCAAGTATGGTATGGAAGTGGAATTCGTAAAGGGCATACTGAATGAAACAACAAATCGGACAAACTTCAAATATGCAGCAGGTTCATACATGATCTAAATGCACAGCCCAGACAAAATTACTTGCTCTCCATCTTTTAAAATGAGGAATTCTGCAGGAAAACAGTAAACAAATCTGAAACTGCCTAGGATTTGCAATATGCTATATTTAGAAACTGTTACTCTATAGATAGCTTTTGTACAATGCCCGCATTTGGGAGTAAGAAGTGCAGGGTGTAGTGGTAGTCAACTGGCAGCCACCAAGTTTGCACCCACCCTCACCCTTTTTTTTTTGCCCCATCCCAACACTGAGGTGTGGAATCTTAATAGAGTAGTTGGCTTAAATCTAGGAAACAATACCTACAGGATAATGACTTCCACTATATTTATTTCTCCTGGTTCTTAAGCCTTCATTATCGCTACAATTCCCTTTCAGTAGTTAACAGAAGTTTACTAAATGACAAATTTGAGCAGATAATGTCTGATAAAAAATTAATCGTTTCTAAGAGAACAGTTCCTAGCTAAAATGAGACAAGTTAGGCCAAAATCCAGTTAATTACAGGCAGACTTGATATCTAGTGGAGTGTTCCATCTTTTTATTTGCACATAAATGTGTATTCTTGTAAAACTTCATTCCATGTAGGTGTAGAGGCTGATCCTTGTCAGGTTCCTGTGCTCTCTGGGATTCACACTGTGCTCATGTTTTCTATCACGAGATCTGTACTCTTTGCAGAAACACTTTTTAATATTTCTAGAGTTTGTGTTAGCATGGAAAATATCAGACATTCTGCTCAGCTGGCATTTTCTTTTTTCAAAGAAATTGCTTGTTTTCATGAACAATGCTGAAAAACATGTCACCAAAGAAGAAACTTTTTGATAATTCACTTCTGATTACTGTTCTTTAAAAATTTGATTTCCTGATAGGAAAATTCAGTTAAACACTATTGATGTTGGTCATTCTTACATAAAAAGCTCTTCAGTGTTATAAGCATCAGAATTCTTTGTGGCAACTAAATCTTCTGATTAAATATAAAACCGTTTTCAAACCACATTGCATGATTTAGTCAAGTGGGTTTTTTTAAATTCCCAGAATGGCTCTATGTGTTAGCTCATAGTGCATCTTGTAAGTGAAAAATGGCTTGTGCTTCTTCTCCCTGATACAAAGACACACATATTGAATTGGATTTCACAGTTTGTTTTCTTTTAAAATCAAATTCTTAAGTAATAGCTTTGTTATAAGAGCTCATTGATCTGCTGTTTCTTCATAACTTGTATGTGAAGTTGTGAACTGGCAGTCTAGAATAACTCTTCAAAAAAGACTGGACAAAACCAGGGAAACTGCTGGAGGAAAGGAGGTTCTTGTAGTAGCTCAGTTTGAAGACTCATATTAATGCTGCTTTTCATGTCCTAAGGAGGCCTTTAAACCATGCTATGAGTAATGTTTTCAGTAATCACAAGATAATCTGTACATTGTCTGTTAATGTTACTGCATTCAGCTGAAGACAGGGCTCCATTTAGAAACACAAAGCACCTCTCATGTAATGTTCATAATCCTTCTGTACAACTGTTGAGACTGTTTAGTTTTTATCTGCACATCAGAATGTTGAGCATCTCTACTGTGAATAATTCTATAGAAACAATGTCCTAGTTTTTGTTTATCTTAACAGTTGGCTTTTGTTCTAGTTGTTTGTATGAAGTGGAATCTGTTAAACTAAGTATTGAGAATTGTAAAGATGTTTGCAGCATCTTTTGTCTCTTGAGATCCACAGCCATATTAGGTCAAGGAGATACATGGTGAAAATCACCAGGTTCCACTGAAAAAGATAATTTATACAAATCTTCAGTTTGGTGTGTTGGAGGCCCAAACTGTTTAGTCAAAGTGGCTTTAATTCTCCTGTGTACGCTTGTTTCTTTGTTTTTGTTGCTGATTTGTGATGACTTACCTTCAAAACTACTCATGGTAGGTATTGGTATTGATATTTTATGTTCTTTAATACCATTTAAAAATTGGAATATTTCATATTGCATAAATCCACTGAGTCAAGAAAATTGTGGTCAGTAAACAAATGATAAAAGAGACCAGCAGTTCTCCAGTGGTAGCACTCCAGCTTTGGCAGTCTTCCCAGCCCAGCACTCTAGGAAGATGTCTTTTTGTTTTTTACTTGACTACTTTCATGACTGTTCTCTTTCTGTTTACTTCTGTGAAGAACATAATGATGAGCATGTAATACATGTATATATTTTTCTATATTATATATTGAAAAGATATATAAAAATGTGCAGTGTTATAACTTTGGATCCAGCAGTAAGACATGTTAATATTACATTTCAGGAACCAAATATTAACATCACTCGAGGTTTAATTTGCACCTGGCTTGTTTATTTTCTTTCCTGGCTTCTGTGGCTGTGGCTCTGTGGGGAGGCAGATGCACCTGTGGTGGCCCCTGTGGAGCTCCACTTGCCTTTCTCCCAGCCACCACCAGTGTTAATGTGGCTCTGCAGAATCCACGTCCAAGGGAGCTTATTTGTAAAAAGCAAATCACGGCAATTCACTTGAGAGTTAAAGGAACCAAAAGTACTGTCCCACCAGAACACCCTGAGTGCCTGGTGAGAAAGACAGGCCTGCACAGCTGGAATGGGTTAAAGGGTGGATGTTCCAGCTTTGTCTCACATTGGCTTAGATGGAGACTAGACTGGTGGTTGGTTGCAACCTTATGGTGGTGTTGCCACTTCATGTGTACGGCTCAGAGGTTCCAGGGATGGCTAATCTGTGGAGTGTAACTTACAAGACATGTTTTCAAGGGTTAGTTTAGCCTGCTTAGAATTGGGGATACATTAATGGTGTAATTCAAATGCCTACTTGTACAACCACAATAAATTAGTAAAACTAGACCATCTCTTTCTAGTGTAATAACTTCTCTCCAGTTTACTAGACCTCTAGCAGAAGTGCAACATAAGGCTAGCAAAATTGATCAGTTTGTTCAAACTTTTGTATCTACTGCCTGTCCTGTGAACTTGTTTGTCATATCTTTGTGATTTGTCCGTAAACAGTGTATGTTGCCAATGTCTTTCGAGTATGTTAAATGGCAGGCTTTTTGATGGATATCTTTACAGCTAGCTTTTCAATTTAATTTTCAAAAGTATGGGACTTTAGGCTTATGTTTAGATAGAGAAAAATAAAATCAATATTTTTATATTGGTTTTTGTTTTCTCTTGGGAACCTCAGTCTGCTAAGCCAAGCTAGAGATTGGAGATTTTCAAGACTATAAAATATTTTTTGATAACTTACTTCTTTAATAACTAGGATGCAAGAGTTAATGTTAGAAAAGAAAAAATACGAAAATTCCTTCCTTTATTCTGTGCTTCATCTATTTTTCTTCCTTTGCCTGTTAATTTTCAGGGCTTTTGAAGGATAGGTAAATCTGACTGCACTGGAATTTGGAGTATAACACTGAAAGTAGTACTACTTAAACTTCAAGGTTTTTTCTTTTAGCACATGGCCTCTAGGGATTTGTTGTATGTGTCTTAAAAGCTTTCCCTTCTAACATCGATTGTTGTTGACAATGATCTTTTAGTATATGGTATATATATTAGTATAAAATTTGTAGATAGTGTATTGTGCCAGTTTGCAATTATCTCCTTATTCCATATTCACTGATTTTGGGGCTTACATGTTGGATCTGTTCTGCTTGCTTTTTCCTAATTAAACTTTGTTTCAATTTGTTTCAATTATGATATTTAAGTATATCTCTGCTTCAAGGTGTCAGTGTCTCTCATGAGAAACAAAAACTGGTTAAATTAAAATAAAGAAACAAATAAGAATTTGAGATAAAATGAATTTGTTTATTCATCTCTGAACTTCTTTTCTTCTTGGAAAAAGCACTTTGGAAACAGCAGAAAACATGTGTTTAAAAAGAACCCTGAAAAAGGGGGAATTTCTAGTGTGAAAGGAATTTCACTTGGTTGTTCTAGTAAGGATGAAAAGATTAATTTGCAAATGGAAATTACTTATACTTCACTATCAGACTTTTGGGTGACCAGGGAAGTGAAAATGTGTGATGTTTCAAGTCTTGTTGATCTGAGCTTTAATTGAGAAATGGACGATTTTATAGTTAGTTTCTCAAGTGATGTACCATGATTGCATGTTTGAAGCTTTTCTGCTGTGCAGAGGTAATATTTTTTTGTTCCTGTAAATTTATACTGAATCAGTTGTTTTGTGTTTGAATGCTGTTATCTGTAAATGTAAACTTGTTTGCACTAGCTTCATCTGCTTTTAATAAGGATGGTTTTATGTTGAAGGAAGTGAGAAGATGGCTAAAGGCCTTCTGTTATAAAGGCCTTTCTGTTACATTATGAGGAAATGGTTGAAAATAACTTGTAGTGGTCTAATTCATGGGCTGATAGCTTGCAATTTAAAAAAAGTCTAATACCTACCCCATTACTTTCCATTGTAGTGTGCATCACAAATCTCAGATGATATTTTGAATATTTTATTAATTGATTTGTTACCTTATTACAAGATCCATCCTTTCATCATGTTCTTACAGTGCAAATGCTAATGCTTGCATTCTTACAGGTGACTTTAATTTTATGAGGTAAATAGTAAAATTTTAAAATCCCAGTTTTCCTCTTAATATTTAATTAAGTATTAGTGCAGGATAAAGTCTTAGACCCGTAATTTTTAATAGCATGGGAATGGACACTTACGTCCAATTTATGAGTGAAGTTTGGAGCTTACAGTGCTTCTTAACCTCCTAATGTGATGAAATAGCAGTTTTTATAAAATAAATTTGAGTCTTATGTTTTAAGTACGTGTTTTAGCAGAGGGAGAACAGGGTCCTACTTAACATTTTGGAGCAGGTCCAGAGGAGAGCTGTGAAGATGATTTAGAGGCATGGAAGACCTGCCCTGTGAGGAAAAGCTCTGAGTTTGAGATGTTAAGCCTGGACAAGAGAAGGCTCTGGGGAGATGTTAGAGCACCTATACAAGACCTAAAGGAGGCCTACAGGAAGGCTGGAGAGAGCCTTCTCACCAGGGGGTGATGGCTGTAAAATAAAACAGGGCTGATTTAGATTAGATATCAGAAATAAACTATTTCCTGTGAGGGTGGTGAGACTCTGGAAGAGGTTTCCCAGAGAATCTGTGGATGCCCCATCCTGTGGAGTGTTCAAGGCCAGGTTGGAGGGGGCTCTCAGCAACCTGGTCTAGTGGAAGGTGTCCCTGCCCATGGCAGAGGGTTTGGAACCAGATGATCTTTAAGGTCCCTTCCAATCCAAACCACTCTATGATTCCATGTTCCTCTAATCTAGACCATACAATAACTTGTCCTGGGTTAACCTGTGACCCTCAAAGGGAAGTGATAACCAAACAGAAAATGAAGTGATCCTTCTAACAGCTTGTAATGCAGGGGTTTTGCATTTCAGTGGCTCTTGGTGGTGGCTAAAGAGATGATGGGGTAGGAACACTATGGGATTTTTGCTTGGATTTGCAGCATGACAATACAGAGATGTAACTGCAGGTACTCATTCTGTACAGGGAAATGGAATGAGAGCTTTTCCTTGACCCTGGACTTAAACCTTACGCCTACAAAAGGTTTTGTAGGGAAGATTGTGTTCTACCCACTGTAGAAGTTGAATGTCTGTGAAGGCACTAAGTACCTACAAAATGTGCTACTGCTCTGCCGCCTTGTAGATTTTTGCTGAATACACTGCACTCTGGTGGGGTTTTTAGAAAGCCTTGGTCAGGCATCTGAAACAGTGTAAGCTTTGCAATAGTTGTAGTGGATTATTAACTTGATTGATTGTCCTTCTTCAAAGTAATAGTGTGGGAATTTCACATTCAGTATGGTTCATCTGTGCTTTGAGAATAAATAATGTTGTGGGCTTGTAATATGATGAACAGAGCATGTAGCAAGTGTCAGTTGCTTTCAAGGCTGGATGTCAGAGAAGAAATACTAGAGTCAGTACATGCATATAGGCATGATACAAATGAAAAAAAAAAAAGACAACCAAAAACATGGAGCAGAAGGGTTGGAAGCTCTTCCATAGTTGATGGCTTTCTTTTTGGATGACTGTCAAATTTTGTTTTGGTGATACAGTTTTGAGTCCTGCAAATCCACAAGAGAGCAGCTCATTTCCTTCTTTGCCAGCAGGAGCCTCTACTTTGAGGGTGATAATCTGCCTGTTATGGGCAAGAGTTGTATCTATTAAGTGGAGCCCAAGCATTAAAATACTGTGATCTTGCAGCAACACCTGATGAAATTGTTAATGAAAGTGCTAAATCATAACGTGGTTCAGCATACAAATTATGTGTTATTTTCTTTGCTAGTGGTGTTTGAAATTAATGCTTTATAGGAACTTCTGCTTTTCTGGATGCCTAATGTCAAAACTGAGAGAAGTTGTGTTGGGTGGTGCAGTTGAGGTGCTAAACTTCATTGTGCAATAGGAATTGCAATGCATAAGGAATACTGTTGAACAGGACACTAAGCTGAAAACTAGTTTTTGAAATGTGCAAAAAACCTGATCTTTTGTATTTTTTTTAATAAAGCAAAAGCACATACTCTTGAGTTAGGCGGGGTTTTTTGAGACTTCTTTCTGAATATCATCCCTCTGAGATGCTTCTAGTACTTAACCTGTGTAGGTTGAAATATCTGTAGTGAGAAAGCACAGTGCTAAGTGTATGATCAGCAGTAGAAAAAGAACGCCTACATTTCACGAGTCCTGAAACCTCTCTTTCACTTGATACACTGGTACAATTATTGTATTTTCTGTGACAAGCAGCAACCCAGCTACTATTATTAAAGTCCGCTTGCAGCTTTTTTGTGGTTCTTTTTTGTGAAGTGTTGATCTGCTTTCACGAGAGAGAGTGAAGGACTGTAACATTCAGAAGAACTGTGCGGTATTTTTCCATGGAATTTAGGAAATTGCTCAGGGCAAGTGCCAGTAATCTGGGAGATGTTCCAGTGTTGAGAGGACAGATAGAAAAAAAAGTGGCTTAGTGCACTTCAAAGTGCAGGTGAGGAAAACACTTAAAAGAAAATGTTGGTATACAGTGGGCCTGGATTGATTATCTTCTCATTTTCTCAACTTGAATATGTAGTTATTGAGTCAGTGTCTGTTTTGCTTGCCTATGGGTTCTATTGCCAGTATGCCCTTTGTGTTACTTGTGCTCCTGCAGCTGGGTTATGGAAAGGGATACTTCAAAATGTTTTGCCATAGCTTCTAAAATACATGTTCAACAAGCAAAATTTATCTCTTTTGTGGGTGTTCTGTCAGTTGTCAGGGCTTCTAAATGTTCCCATTGGGCTCTTTCCTTTACTAGACAGCTTTGTTGGTGTTTGATTTGTACTTTATTTTCATAGGGCAGATGATGGATATCTAAAGCTTGGGTGCTCTCGTTGTTCCAGTTGACTATTGACAATAGACATTATTTGAAGGATTAATTCTGAACTTGAAGCTTTTTCTTCTTTATTGACTTTATAATTCCCACCGCTATTGCAGTCCCCATTCTCCAGAACATTTCTCAATCTAATTTTTTGTTCTATTTCAGGGAATACCTTGGGAAGCAGTTGCAGTCAGAACAACCTCAAACAGCCACCGCACGGAGCTAAACACTCCTGTCTGTTCATGCAGTTTGTGCTTACAGCTACAGTGTGTTTGTCTTCAAATGAATACAAAGGAAATACTGAAATCACATGCTCTTTGTTTGCTACAGGTGCATAAACATTCCAATTTTCCTCTAGTGTTGTTGGCTTACTAAAAATTTTTGTTCAGCTAGTTCTGCTGATTATGCCTATTAGCTTCTTGTTCTATTCTGAATGTATATGAAGAAATGTGGCTAATATATTCCATTTGTTTTATGTATTTATTCTCATAATAAAGACTATTATTAAAGGATATCCATTCCACAATGGATCTTATAATTAGCCTAGAAAAATTGTCTTCTTTTTGTGGGTTATGAGTGTTGTCACTTTCCAAGAAAAGCAAGTTGTCCCCTTATGTCTCAGACAAATTAATAAAGCTTTGACATGTGTTTCATAGAAAGTGCAATATCCTAAGAAATATTGATTATCAGTACTAAAATATACACCAAGTCTCAAAATAGTGTTAAAATTGTATATAAAATCAAATGTATTGGTGGGGTTTTTTTTGGGGGGGTGGGGTAATTATCTTGTTAGAAACTACATTAAAAATCTGGAAATGAGAAGAGGAAAAGAAAATGAGCACTCCTCCATCAGTGAAAACATACCCTCAAGGTTATTAGCTGTATAAAACATCAGTGGTTAAAGCTGTAGATCAGAGATCAAGTGAGGTTGGGATTTTTTTTTTAATGTGCACTAACTGCTGAACTTTTAATTTCATGGAGTTTTTGGTTATTGAAAATACTTGTAAATGTTAGGATTCTGGTTTCATTCTATTGTATTTCTTTTATGTTAAGCCAGATAATTTGGCTATCGATATTTTCTGTGTTTGTAGCTTCTGACAGTATAAAATATGTAATCAATAAACTTAAGGTGCTTGTGGCTTGGCATTTGAAAACAGATTTATTAGATAGATAGAAGCCTGGCTCCAGGCACTTGCAACACCAAGCAGTTAATATTCTTGTGATAAATTATTAGAATTAAAAAAAAAAAAAAAAGTGAGCATAACTCAATCCTTAATCTTGTCAGTAGCCATTTGAGGTGCCAGTCTCTGAGGAAGCTTAGAGTACTTTGTCATCAAGTGAAAAGACAAATTGGGAAAACTTTCCTTTTCCAGCCTGGATTTTTCATCATATGTAATTAAAATTTGACCACTGTTGCAATGGAGAGAGAAGAGAATTAGAGGACTGCAGGTTGATGATTTCTTGGTCTGCTTAATTAAAATTGGATTGTGTAGCTTAGTGTCTGTTGCTTAGTTTTACATATAGAAGGCAAAGGCTTTGGTATTGCAGTCAGTACCACAAGGGTAGATGCTGAAGCCTGAAAAGAATTAAATCTCACTCCAACTGAAGTCAGTTTATCTGAGTAGGTCTTAACTCAGTGCTGCATATTCCCACAGTGCTGGGGGATACTGGTGGTGTGGAAGCAGTTGGGAGAACAAGGATGTACCTCCACTGCATTCGGTTTTTTTTGGGTCAGTTGAATGCTCTTGAAATGAATCTCTGAGTCCTCTCTGTGTTTCACACTTCAATTTACATTGCATGGTGGTGTCAGCCCATGAATGGGGTTCTTCTCCAATAAAGCTGAAGCTCAGGAGGTACATCCTGCATGATGTCACGCTGTACATCCTGTGTGTCTTGGCTACGTGGCAAGTGTTCAGTCTACTGGACCGTTTTAAGATTTTGTTTGAAGTGTGGCCTTTGGAAATGCATGAGGAGTGAATGCTGAATTAGCACCAAGCGACTTACTCTGCAAACCAGCTTTTCATATCCCTCTTGTCAATGTAAGCAGGGCTAAGACTGCTATAAAAGATTGGTCCTATGGTTACAGCTGTAATCTTGCGTCCAAGAACTGTAATGTGGCATTACTTTCCCATTAATATCTCCCCACCTTCAAAACCAAGTGTTATGTTTCCTTTTCCAGAGGGAATACTAAAGCACTGCTAGGTAAGGAGTTCTGGAGCTGAATTGTAGGATTAAACATGACAAATACTACCACTGAAAACCTCTTCAATTTCTGGAGGAGCTGGAAATAACCAAGTTACTCATAATGTGAAACAAAATTGCTTACAGGGGTTGACCTGAAACATCTGAGTATTATTTTCATGTATTATACAAATAAATTCTCCTCTCCTGCTTTGCTAGTATTATCCTGTGCATAATTTAATTCTTCATCATGTGGTGTGTTTCTAAGCTGTGTGATACCTGGCATTCTCTGACATTTAGTTACCACCTTGTGTCCAACAGCTTTCTAATTAAAGCACTGGTTCTGAAGTTTCACTTATATCCCTGTATGTTATTGATGCCCTGGTGCCTGTGAAACCTGAAAGCCTGCAAGCTCTGAGATTTCCAGCTGCCAATGGTAACATTCAGGTGGCTCAGAGGTTGGATCTGAGCGAGTTCCTGCCAACAACTGTACCTTAAGGAGCCTGGAAACCTACAGGGGAGAGTGTTATGGAAGACTTTGCTGTGCAGCCAGTAATTGAGTTGAAGTTGGCAGAGCTGAGATTTCTGCAGGGGTCAGGCTGCTCATGGTGTCCTCCAGGTCCTGTGGAATCTTGGCGTAGCAGGGAGCTGCAGAGCAGTTTCCAAATGTGGGTTCTTCATCTCCCATCCCATGGGTGGCCTGTACTTGTTGGCAGTGAAAGGCCTTCATCTGTGGTCCCGAGAGAGAAAAGAGGGCAGAGCTGTTGAGCTTTTAACCTTTGGAATCAGAAAAATCAGAAGTTTTGTTGAATTTTAATTAATAAAACTTTATTCTGAATCTGTTTTTATGTCTCACAAGCTTAAAGTGCTGGCTTTTGCTACTGAGTGTTGTTTTTATTATTCACCTGTTTGCATTACTCACTTTACTTGCTCAGCCTTCCTCCCAGACCCTGGCACAGTGCAGGCAGGCAGGTGCCATGCTGGCAGATTGGGTGCTTCAAGCTGTGTGATGGCAGTGTGGGTAGAGCTCAGTGTCAGGGAGAGAAGTGTGTGCCAGCAGCTTCCTTTGTTCCCTCTGGTGACGTGAAGAGTTAGAGATGGCTGGAGATGAGCTGCCATGGACCAAATGACTAACTTCCTTCTAAAGCAAGGAGATACAGTCACCATCCTCCAAATTAGAGTAATCAATTTTCTCTTTGTGAATTTCACTGTTTTCCTTTTTATTTCACTCTGATGTTTCATCCAACAATAAATGGAGTTTAATTTCCCTTTAATTTTCCTGGAGTTTAATTAAAGTAACAGAGCCTTTGAAATCTTTATATAAACTGACTTTTAAGTTTTGCATTTGACATTTGTTTTACTTTTCTGGTTAAATTGTTTTCTTTGAACTTTGTTTTTGGTATGAAATCTGAAGGGGAAATAAATTTGAGTAAGTTTTCAAGACACAGCAACTGTGAAAAGAATTTAAACCTGTAACAATTCTATGTAGGAGGTATGCATGATGAAGTACTGACACCTAGAACTAAGGCAGGAAAATGCCTTTAATCATGTGCTTACTGGATGTTTATTATTCCCACAAGCTGGTTGACATCTTAAGGCCTGCAGCCAGGTGAAGAGGAGGCCAGATTTTGCTGTTGGCCAGTGTGAGATACTCTGCTGGAAACAAACAGGGGCTGAGCAGAGGATGGGTTGCCCAGCCCTGGGTACCATGCCCTGGACTATGCTACCTCACACCTCTATCCAGTATCTCATCTGAGCTTCAAAAATGCCTTGGTGCACCTGTGTGAACAAATGAAGATGGTCACTCATTTCTTAGAGCTGCTGGGTCTGTACTTTTTCAGGAATATGACATGCTGGTTTTAGTGCAGTACATGACAGGGACTCAGGGAAATTGCTTGATTCATCTTTATGCAAAAAGTTTTGCTTTTGCCCTTTGGCAGCTTGTGCAGAATAGTTGGGAGTTGTCCTCTTAGAGCCACATGTTGTCAGAGCTGGGAAGAGAGCTCATGCTCTCATGATGACCGGTATGTTAGTAATTGTATTTGCTTCCTCTTAGACTCCAAAATAATTACTGAAAAAAAAAAATCTGAACTGCTGTTGAGATTTTTCAAATAGCCAAGGGGATCATCATTTGAATACTACAGAAATCAGCAGCCTGTCTTGCAAGTGTTAGGTGCTGCATTTGGGGAGTTACTTCAGAACTCTTTTTACCTTGGGGTGCACGTATTTCATTGGCACAGCTGGTTCTGAGATGCACAAGACATTGCTGAATACAAGTTGTGCTAAAAACTNCTTGTGCAGAATAGTTGGGAGTTGTCCTCTTAGAGCCACATGTTGTCAGAGCTGGGAAGAGAGCTCATGCTCTCATGATGACCAGGTATGTTAGTAATTGTATTTGCTTCCTCTTAGACTCCAAAATAATTACTGAAAAAAAAAATCTGAACTGCTGTATTTTTCAAATAGTCAAGGGGATCGTCATTTGAATACTACAGAAATCAGCAGCCTGTCTTGCAAATGCTAGGTGCTGCATTTGGGGAGTTACTTCAGAACTCTTTTTACCTTGGGGTGCACGTATTTCATTGGCACAGCTGGTTCTGAGATGCACAAGACATTGCTGAATACAAGTTGTGCTAAAAACTGCCAGTGTCCTTTGTTTAAGAATATTTTTCATGGCCTGCCCCTTGGCCTAACTGCTGCTTTTAACCTAAATTACTGTATAAAAAAAAATAAAAAAAAAATGAATAATTACTGATTGTTTTGCAGTGTTTTGTTTCTATTTCTTGGTTATGTCCAAGATAATTTCTGTACTATGGGGAAGTAATTTTAATTTGAGGCAAAACTGGAAAAAGGAAAAAAAAAATCCCTTTTCATATAAAAGTGGACAGAAAAGATATATATATATATTAAAAAATATATAGTTTTATATATACTTGATAATCTCATGGATTTTCCCAGATGTGCACAGTTTTTTCCCCTGTGTCAAAACTGCAAAAGGGAAAAATTAAGATTTTCAAGAGCCATCTTGGTGCCCTTCTGAGCATATTCAAAATATACTTTTTCCAAGGCTATTCAGTTTGCCTTGTCTGGATTTTGTGCGGAGACAAACTGTCAAGTTGAAAACAACTTTTTCAGTGTCATTCATTAACTGTTTTAAAAAGGCTGCATGTATCCAGCTCTGCCAAGAATGGGCAAAGAAACTGGACAGCTGATTGCAGCAATGACAGTTAAAACCTATTGATTTGGAAATCACAGAACTGCTACAATACCAGACTATTTTATAGGAAAAAACCATGAGAAATTGCGGACTTAAAGGTCATCATTCTCTAGGCAATTTTCATGTGCCTAGATGATGGGTGCAAAACCAGCCTATTCTGTCAGGTGTAGGTGGCTAAAATGCAGCTTTGGATTATGAGTCTGTCAGTGTGGACATCCTGGCAACAGCTTTTCCTTTTTTTTTCTGCTAGGAGATCACAGGCTATCTCTGTCTTTGAGATTTGCAAAGATTACAATGCATTTACAAGGAATCACTTTATCTGGCTTCCTCAGCTGGTGCACTTGAAAGGAGCTGGTCCTTTCCTATCCAAGTGGATTTCACTGCTGGTGAAATACTAAAATCCATCTGGGATGTCTTTGGTGAAGTCTTTTACAGGAAGTGTATAAATTGTACCTTCTGTTGTTTCTCTGAATGTCATACCTCAAAATTTCAGTTCTTAGGTGCCATCTAGTTCTTTCTATATTAGATCCTAATTTCTCTTAGAATTAGTAGAATTTCACAATTTAAATGTATTTTGTTGCTATGTCAAGCAGATGATGGATGAGACCTAGGATAAGGGAAATGTTTTAGAAAAAAGTAGTTACTTTCGTCTGGTAAGAAAATACTATTTATGACTCTTCCATCTCGCTGTATTTTCCCTGTTTTTCTTATACACTCTAGTTAAAATTCTATCAAATACTATTTATAAAGAAATAGCCAAGGTTTTTATCATGTTGCTCTTAATTTGGCAAGCTTGCTCTCTTTATGTTTTCCCACTTAGAGACATTGAATGTCCTGAATTCTGTCACCTCTGACTTCACATATGCTGTGCTGATTTTTTTTCTTCTAAGAAATCTGGAATGGGATAAAATCTTTCTTTCAAGAGACTACATTAAGCTTCCTAGATTTTGTGTCTATGGAAGATCCCACTTTCTTATCTGAATAGCCTTTAACCTGGGCCAAACTTTGTTACTTTGACTGCCCTCCAGTTACTGTAACTTCTTTGTATTAGTCTGTTTGTCCTGTCATGCCTTTGTGCCCTTTCTGGAGATGAAAGGAATTTTGTTGATTTCTGGATTCTTCCTTTTATGGTCTTTGTTTCCTAATCCACTGTAGTAATTGATAACTTCCCTGAACTCTTGTGATGTTGTGAGTCAGCATGGAGGACAAGTGATGGATCATTCCATCAAACCACTGACCTATTTTTTCATCTTCTGTTCTCCATCCTGTGTCCCTGCTCTCAATGCACAGTCTGAATTTCCTGTTAGCTGGTTCATTGCATGGAAAACAACTGCACACAAGTGGGGACTTTCACCTCTTGTATTGGGATGACCTCCGGTCTGCTCTGGCCTTCCTTTCTGCTATTAATCTCTGGCACATTTTATGAAAACTTGGGATTCTAAGTTTGTATTTTGAGGAGACAGAGATTTTTTTTTCTGGAAAAATGGAGATGCAAGCACATATCTCTTGCTGCCTGTGAGACTACAGCTTAAGCTTTTTTTGTAGGCAGATATGGCAAATCACAGTTTTAAAAAAGGCTTTAAAAGTCAGTTCATAAAGACCATTTTCATGCAGTGCTTCTAATAGATGTGTTTTGCTTTCTGTGAGATATGACTCTGGTCATATCTCACAAGATCCAGGCTCTGCAGTATCAGCAGCATGATACTTGAAATTTAATCTATGTGACCTGAACTCAGTAGCCTGACAGAATTAGGTAATATATTATCAATATAAAATAAAATTCTGAAATGAATAAATAGTAACAAAAATAATAAAAAGGTAACTTTTTTCTAATTAGTTTCCTAATTACCATAAATTATAGCAGGGAAGTGTAAAGCACATTTTGAGAAACACTGAAAGGACCTCCATTGCAGCTTGTGTAGATTATGCTAATGACTTACACAAAAGAAAGTTAAATCTTAGTCTTTGTCAGGATTCTGGCTGCTCTGTGCTATCTAACTCTCCCACTGGTAAGTGTCTCAAGCCATATTTAATTTGAAATATCTGTGATGCAACACCCCTAGCTGTTTGCTTTTCCCTTGTCCTCAGCTGGGGATGTTTGTCAGGTAAAGAGATGTCCAAACAGCTCAGCAAGTGGAGGCTCTCAAGCTGTCCTTCAGCTATCAAAAGCTCGTATGGCCTTGCAAGAGGTGTATAACAATTGATGCAGTTGACTTTCCCACCCCCTCTCAGTAGACAGACAGCTACCACCTGGCTTGCCTTAAGAAAACAATTCAACAAACCCAGTCCCTTGAGGACAATGTGCACGAGGCTGTTTCACTCTCCCCCAAAGGTGGCTGGGCTAACTGGCTGGTTCAGTGCTGTGTCTGGATACAAGTGGCAACTCCAAGGGCAGGGATGAACTGCTCTGCATTCCATCTTAACCCTCTGGCTCTCTGGGAGCCTGGCAAAGCAGCAGAAGGAGTGTCATGGCTTGTGCTGAATGCATCTCATTGCTGTCAATCTGTTTCCTTCCCTAAGCAGTTCTGCAGCTTCATTTTTCTCTCTTCCACCATGTCTGCAGGTAAACCTGGTCCCCCTGAGGCACAAACATCAAGCAAGCCAGGAGAGGTGGTATTTTTCTCCTGGTGCAATTATGGCTAAAAATCTCCACACAGCTTGCTTTTCTGGGGGTGAGAATTGTTAGTACTTCCTTCAAAGCTACTATTCTTCAGTGTTGATTATATTCTTTTTTCTATTATGTGACGCTGTTAGAAATTGCAGATAAAACTTGTCATTTTGTGAAGTGGTAGGTAAGCTATTACCTACTGAAGTGCCTGTGAAGCAAGGAAATGGAGTCAGACCTGATCAAATGATACTTCCGAGACTTACTCAAGGGGCCAATAATAGTCTCGTAGCTTTCTGCCTTTAGGCTGAGGTGTGTGCCATGCCTGAGAGCTCATCATTCACCAAAGGGGGGCAGGAGGAGCTGGGTGCGTTCTGCAGCTAAAAATACTTGGCAGCAAAGGGTCTGTGGAGCTAAAGGATCCTGCTGTGTCCCTGTAGCCTGGCTGGGGAGCTGTGGCAGGGAGACAGCCTTGGAGGATCCTTGGTAATAATCCAGGCCCAGGTGATGGGGAGGTTTGGGCTCTGTGAGGGGGTACTAGGGGGAAATAGGCAGCTTCCTCTAGCTTCTACCTGGATTCTTGTTTTGGTAAGTTCACCTTTCCCAAGACCCAACATACTGGTTTTCTTCCTGGTATTGGTCTTGTCAAATTAAAGTGATGCCTTATATACCTGAAGTGTGTGGTCATTTCTGGTTTGCTTTCAGAGAGCCTCCTCAGTGATGAGCAAAGGTTTAAAACCCTTAATGGTTTTGTTGACTTTTCTGAGCTTAAAGAACCTCTGCTGCCAGATCAGGTAGTAACTCATCTGTCCATTTAAACTAACTTTTGGCTATTGTCTTTTGTATACAATAACTGCCATGAAAGGCCCTTACAATGGGGTTTGCATAAAGCTTCTCTAAATGTTTGGGAGTTTGCTTCTAAAGAACATTACTTCAGCTGAAATGCATGCGCTTTTCCTAGCATTTTTGAAAATGAGTATCTGGTGAGTACTAAGTGGTGACCAAAGAGGAGGAAAGTGCTTTTTCTCAACACAACTATGAAGAAATTCAAATGAAAGGTTGCAACATTATCAGGAGCTCCTGTATAGCATAAATAACTTAGTGATGCTGCTTAATTAAAGCAGTGCTTGGGAATGCTGTTTAATCATCACTGTTTTAGCCTGGGATGTGTAATAATCCAAAGAGGTTAAACAAAAGCAATCTGCGTTCTGATGCATTTTGTTATGAAAACAGCTGTGTTTGTGCCAGGGGAAATGAGCAGGCTCCACAGCTAACTTGCTGCACAGCCTCCCTCCTGATGTCTGGCATCAGGGGGGTCACTGGTTTGTACTAAACAAGAAGGTTTTCATGAGAAGAGCCCAGCTCTTTTAGGAGACACCATGAGCAGTGCAGGGCATTGCTTGCTCACCCCGTTCTCCCCAGACCACTTGGGCAGCTTGAGCAGGGCACTAGTGAGGGATCTGCTGTGTTAGCTGCTCTGCCATAAAAGTGATTCCTGATTTCATCCCTTTCAAAGGCTAATTCAGTGATCTGCTTTCCCTGGACAGATCCTTGCAGAGGCCTCTCTCAACGAGAGGATTCAGGCATGTGCAAGTGTCTGAGCACAAAGTGATGGTGCAGCAGGGATTGGAGGAGGTTTGCACTGGGAGATGGGAGGGCTCTGATCAAAGTCACTCCCCTGCTTCTCTGTCAATATTTCCTAGGGCTTAACCACTACCTCTGAAGGACTGTGAATCCTAGAATTTGTGGAGAGAGGTTCATGAAAGAGCAGCAAAGGCCTGGCTTGTTGGTTCTGGGTCCCCATGCCCAGAGAATGCAACATCAGCTGCCTTTGTTTTAAGTGTTGATCCTTTCTCCTGTTCTTCCTGTTGGGAAATTGGACCAGAAATCCATTCCTCTGGTGTCTTTAAGCCTTCCTGCTTCCAGATCTACTGAAGCTATGGTAAGGATCACAGAATCACAGGACAGCAGGGGTTGGAAGGGACCTGTGAAGACCATCAAGTCCCCAGCAGGTTACGGAGGAGCACATCCAAGTGGGTTTAGAGAATCACCACAGGAGTCTCCATAACTTTTCTGGGCAGCTTGTTCCAGTGTTGTCCCTCTACAAATAAGGAAGCTTTTCCTCATATGCAAATGAAACTTCCTGCATTTCAGTTTGTGCCCTCATCCTGGATATTATAACTCATTCTTGTGCTGGTATTTTCCTACAGCTGCTGAAACTTTGGTGACAGCAGCTCTCCCCCAGAAACCTCCTCTAGTAAATTAGAGAGAAATCACTTAGAAAAACTGTTACCTCTGTTTCAAATGGCTCCTGATAATATTGCAAACTCTGCTTTTCTCCTGGAGTCAGAATGCAAAAAATAAGAGCACCACTGACATGATGTGTTAGAGGTGTCAGAAAGTCCTGACAGGAACCTCACATCCATGTTAGAAAGAACTGGTTTACAAGACATGGCGCTATGTCTGTTATCTATAATGGAGCTAGTGCCTCCTCCCAAAAAGAAAAATCTTAAGAGTGAGGACATAGGCAGAGCTCATAAGATGGTGTGTAACTCAATTACCACATGGGTGTTTTTAGTGTCTTTGTCAGGTCAGACTCATGGCTGAATGGGAAAGGTTATAGTGTTAGATCTACATTTAAAAATGCCTTAATTAAGTTGTTTGCTCTCACAACTATTTTTTGTTTGCTTCTGTAGGAGAACAAAACTGCTTTTGTTAATGCAGTACTTCCTCATTATTGTGTGACTGAGTCTGTTGGCTTGTCTTTATTTCACACACAAAGATCCATCCTGTGATATGACAATTCACTTCAGTACCATTATCTGAATTTATTTTTTTTCTCTTGCCTCTGAGGATCTCAGTGGTCAAATATGTCAATCTTCACTTCCCTCTTCACCATCCTGAATCATTTGGTTATTATAGACTATTGCTATAGTCCATTCCCATGGCAATGTTCTTTTGAAGATAATAGGGAAGTCACTTCTGTTGTCCCAAAATCCATTCCCTCAAAGCTGTTTTTCCTCTCTGAGTAGTTTCTTTCTGATCTAGAGTGCAAGGATGTTCTGTTCATATTAACAGGTATTCTTGTTTCATCAGTGCCATCACAGTAACCTCATAATTTATTTCACGCGTAGCAAGATGAAGATACGAGGGGAAGACTTGTAGCATTAAGTAGGTGTTCAATCAGAACTACCCTGTACTACCTCATTAATCTGATGGTCCTTGAGGAAAGCGTTACTGCCTTTCCTGTGCTGACCCAGTTCACATCAGTATTTGGGGTCTACCTGTCCTCCTCCATTTGTGTCATTCATTCTCTTAATCCTTCCCTGGCTGATAATCCAAAATATCACCGACATAACCTAAATATTGGCTGCAGTAAATGAGTTCATCTGCATTCCTGAGGAATATAACTAGTATGATTCTTTAAAAGCTTTTAAAGCTTTGGAAAATCATTGTATGTAAGGGTAATTTTAATATATATTTTTTTTTTCAATATATGTGTATGTGTGTCTTCCTGATTTTGTTAGCAGAGAGGATGAAGCTTTCCTGCTTCCTCTAGTTCTGGAGCTAAGGAGAAGTTATGTCCTGGTTTTGCTTGCCAGACTTAGAAGTCTTCTAACATGTTTTTCTGAAATGCAGGACTGCTTTTGCACGCGTGTAGTTACATAACAAACTCTAATTAAGAGGATTTGCAGTCTTCTTCCTGAGCTGATTTGCTTTGAGATGTTTCCGAAGTTTAACAGGGTGATTGTTAAAGGAGCAGGATTTTGTCTTATTTTTGTAGTCTTAAAAATTTTGTTTAGGTGATGAGCTGTTATTTACCTTAAATAAATTGTTTAATAATGGTATTGGTAACTACTCTGACCATGTTACCATCCATCCTGGACATTTACCTTAAAAAGAGATAACTATTGGCTGTTGAATTAATGATGCAAACAAAAGGCTCTCCAAGAGAATGGGCTGGGATCTGGAGGGTTCCCGGTTTGAAATCAGTATCTGTGGGTGTCTGTAGTTTGTAGCCAGGCCAAATGGATGGTGGAGCTGATGCTGGAAAGGGACTGTCTCTTGATGCATGACACTGTCTTACATTGGAAATTAAATATTGGGGCAGAGAATGGGACAAAATGGGTTTTGCTGGAGACACAGAAAACAGCCCAAATCTGAGTCAGTGCATCAGCTGTACAGAATGGATTTACTCCAGCAAAGCAAATGGAGACGCTTCCCAAAGCGCTCCATGCTGGTGGTCACAACACCCAGCTGGAGAGAGCTACCTGGTTTAAAACTGATAGTTCAAATTAGGCAGATGAGGTGTTTGTATGAGGGTATTTGCAGCCATGAGTAGTCAAACCACTGGTTTGGGACTTGGAGAATTTTTCATTTATACTTAAGTTCATAAATAGCTTAAATGCTTTTCAGACTTAATGGGAGGTCTCCCTAAATAGAATGGAAATTAAATCCAGCCAGATAAACTTGATTTCTTCTTATATGGCAATATAAGTTAATCCACTTAACACCTAGATTGGAAATGGCTTTCATGAACACAGAGGAGCTGATATAATATTGTCTTGATTTTTAATGCAGCAGCTTATTGTTTCCCTCTAAAATTCAGTGTAAGATATAATCCACTTGGATAAAAGCAGTGAGTGGATAACTACAGAATATATTGGCATTATTGAGATTAAGTTTTCTCATAAAATGCCTTATGATCAGATTGTGATTCCATCAGGGTGATTTGTTCTTTAATTTATTTGACTTAATTTTCTGTTTAGAACAGGATTTTGTTATTTTTGCCAGCAGTTATGTGATTAACTGATGCCATTGGTTTGAATGAGATGAGCTGCTGTAATTACATATGTCAAAATCTATCACTTTATATAGTTTGACTGGAGGGAAAAAACTTTGTTTTTAAGAGAAAAAGTGGAGGCCATGGGATAAGGAGAAGGATTTGATGCTTGGGAAGCAACTGTAAATGAACAAGATCAGGAAACTTTTCTTGACCTAAGTGGTATCTAAAATGTCAATCCAGACACAACAACCTGGTTTTATATCTGCTGTGAGTTCAGGTGTGAAATGAAATCTTCTTTTGCAAATTCCTTCTGTTGCAGCAGTTTCTCCCTGCCCCAGTGGGGCTGTTGCCCTTTTTTCTTGGCCTTGAGCACACTGACAGCATTTCCTGTTTGCCTGGAACAGGGCCCCTCAGCCCTCACGTGCTGTACTAGCTCCAGAGCCTGGGTGTTCAGAAGTTGAGCACTATTACTTATTATACTTATACTATTACTATAATTAGAACTTGAGCATGTGCAGTGGACTGTTTAGCCATAAAATATAAATTGTGATCACGTTAAAGACAGCAGTTTACTACTCAGTCTCTTTCTTTTGGTGTGCAGAATACAGCAGAGGATGAATTACCAGCAGTCATGGACAGTGGCAAATGTTAATTTGTTAAAGAAGTTTGGTGGGGGACAGATCTCGGTGTTAGGAGGAAAAAAAAACCATTCAGGTGATTTTTTGTTACTGCACACTTTTTCCCTCTTTGTGGAAAAGACATCTGTTCTGCATTTGTGGCCATGAGGTTACAGTAATCCATAAGCAGAAATCCATATTGTGCTTTCTTGCAAATTTGCAAGGTGTTTTACATTTCAGACAGCAAAGCAGCAGTTTCTCCTTTATTCTGTGGTACTTCACTGTGATTTGAGTCCTAACAGCTGTACTTGGATGCTCTGGTCCTGAGTTTTATTGTGAGTCTTCATGAACTGAGCAAAGCCAACAGAGTGAATCACAGAATGGTTTGGGTTGGAAGGGACCTCTAAAGATCATCTGGCTCGAGCCCAAGGGTGGCAGGGACACTTTCCACTAGACCTGGTTACTCAAAACTCTGTGAAAACTTCCAGATGGAGCATCCACAACTTCTCTGGGGAACATCCCACTCAGGTGCCCCACTAGCCAATACATTGTTAACCTCATTAACCACACCATCCCTTCCCATCCTCGCCATAGCACACAGATATATTATTCCCTTAGTATATGGAAAACCCCTTTAAAGTGTCTGTAAAAACTCCACAAATATTTACAAAATGTCAGTAAATTCCCCCTGGAGCCTTTGGCATTTTTGATTTCAGAGTTTCTGTGTTATTTAGTGACCTGAATTGTACAAAATATGGGAATAAGGGTTTTCCCAGGGTTCTGCAGTGTCTTTGCCATGTCTGACTTATCCCATCCTTCTGGGGGTATATCTGCATGATATATTATATCTGATATATGATTTAGGAAGGGAGTAAGCTCTGGCTGCCCAAGAAAAGGGATGTCTGCAGCATCCTAAATCCTTATGTTCTCTGAAAGGGCAGTTGCAGCAGAGCTCTGGTTCAGCTGCAGAGGGATTAACATCTATGGAAACAGCAGGTGTTTTTCACTGGCTGGGGAACAACTATTTAAAACAAGGCAGGTAATTGCATGTAAGAGCTAAGGTCAAAAGGAGAATTGGATCCTCTGCACAGCTCTTTAGTGGTGGTTTCATTTGCATTTGTACAATGAGCTGGATAATCTGCTTTTTACTGGGGTATGGTTTCAATTTTGGTTTGGGTTTTGGGTTTTTTTTCTTTTCTTTAAGGCTGAAGCCAAATTCTCTCTGAATGTCTCTTGATATATAGAAAATCATTAACAGCAAAGGTGAAATGAATGACTTTCCAAGGAGTGTGAGCAATATAATTCTTATTTAGTCTCCAAAATTCATCCCTGGTTTTCTGTTCTAAAAAGGAAGATTCTGGATCTTCAGTTTATTCATCTGCCTATTAAATTGAGATATTTGTCATAAAAAAATTTCAAGTTCCAAACTTTCCTATAGCTCTTAACAGAATTACATTTCCTTATGCTCTGTATGATGGGGAGTCCAATGTTACAGAAGAATATTTATTTTGCTAAACTTCCAGTGTTATTGAAACCAGAAATTTATGTTTTGGGCTTTTTTTTTTTTTATCACTTGCTATTACAAATGATCACTCTAAACCTTCAACTTTGTTCTCTGAAAGCAGGAAGTGCTCTGGAAGTGCTAGCCGGCAGAGGTTTACTGAAACACTACCACTTTTTCACTCATTTTGAAATAAAGAGATAAAACATGCTGGCACATGTATTTTACCTGGTCACATCTCAAATACTCTGGGTAGTTGAATGAAAGAATAAGAAAAACAAGTAATTTATTTTTCTTAATTTAATTTTGTTGAAAATGCATAACAGTGCATGCCATACTTTTATGTTTTATGCAATACTTTTCCAGTGGGATTTACATCCTATTTAACAATAGAGCAAGGATTATCATTTCGTTTTTAGGTCTTAATTTTTGTCTTCAAACTCCTCTTCAAAATGCAGTTCCCCAAAACAGGTCTCCAATGTTCCCCTTACAGTTTATCTGCTCCAAATACCTGAGAGAAGACATTCTTCAGTTTCTAGCTATTAAAGTCTGTATGAAAGTCTCATGTGTTCTATACATATATATGTGTGTATATAAATGATATATTCAGATGTAATTTGGCACTGCACAAAATACCATGGAGACTGAAGCAGACTAAAATAAACAAAATAATTTTGTAGGTATAAAACCAAACAAATGGGACATGACCATAAAGGCTGTAACAACAGGGGCAGAGCAAAAATCCAGGAATACAGAAGAGCTCCAGAAAGGTACAGACAAAATACTGTAGGAACCATTTTATGTTGCTGTGGCAGAAAGGATGGGGAGATGCTCTATTTACAACATGAGCTCTTCCTGTGCAAGCATAGGAAGCGGTGGCTGGTGGCCTGGCTGGTGAACCTGCTGGGAACATGTGGACGTGCCCTTTGCGGCTGAACTGACAAATGAAGGTGCCAAAAGCATTTGCAGAGCACATCCCCACCTGCTGGTGGAGCAGCCCTTGGAAGTTGGGGAGGGGGGTGTGGTTCCTCTCCAGGAGATGTACGTGACACACACAGCTGCGTGCTCAGGGCTGGGGTTAGATGCATAATGTGCGTGAATTTGCAATGTAACAAATCATGCCACATCAACTCTTTGGGTCGTTTTTTGCCTCTGCACCTAAGCCCATCATGGGTACTGGAAGCTGTGCTTGCTGCCTGTGTGTTTGGAGGGAGGCTCTGGCAAAGGAGTGCTGGAGGGTGAGTGTTTTCTCCCAGCTGCAGCAGAGCAGCTGCAGGGCCAGACAGCAGCACACGTGTTACAGCTCGGTGCTGCCTGTGCTTGCATCTGCTGGGGGTCAGTGTCTCTGAGGGGATAAAACCAGATTCCCTGGGCTCTTCTGTGCCTGGAGGCTGAACTCCAGGGTTCTCAGAGCACTCTGAGGAGCAGAAGAAACTGGTATCGTAGGTGGGATCACAATCCAGACCTATTTTTTTTCAAATTTATAGAGGCATAATTTCTCATTTCCTTGCTTTGCATGGTCTCTAAATTGTGTGAAAACGAGAGGCTGAAAAGCAGTGTCGTCTCTTTCATAAGCTGAGGTTGGAAGAAACATCCATGACATCCAAACAATAGTACTTCAAAGGAGAGGTTTAACAAATGCCTACTGGGCTGCTCTCCATGGATGCAGGAGGAGAGGGCATAATGAGACTTATGGGCTTTTTAAATGGTGAAAGATGTGTTTGCAATTGAGCAACTGCCAATCATTTAAAAGATGAAAAGTAGGCATATTAATAAAGTTGAAACTTGAAAAAAAGACAACAGGGGAATTGAGATTTAAAGAGATTTTGGCTTTCTCTGTTCAATAATGTATTGCTGGTTGGTTGGGCTTTGTAAGGTGACACAGGTGCAGTAACAACAGGATCACGATTCTTTTGCTTAATAAGTGAATGCAGGCAAAGCATCTTGAGGTCCTTTTTGTGGATAACAGCACTAAAATGATGTGTATGATGAACTCAACATAAAAGAAAACAATTTTTTTTGGCCAATATAGTTACAGGTGGCTGGGAATGATTTAAAGCCCCTATCCCTATGGTACTTACAGCTGATAAGCATTGTCTTAAACTTATGTGGACAAATCCTCAGGGATTGTAAACCATCAGATTTAGATAATAGCTTTATAAGCATGCACCGTGCAGAGTGTCTGCCAGGGTACAATGAATAGTGAGCTTGTGAAACTGAATCAGTGAAAATGCAATAGTTTCAAAGGAAATTTTCTGATTATCTGTTCATTTTAGAGCTGTTTTTAAAATGAGGAAAGAAATACCATCATTGAGGGTTTGCTTGAGTCTGGTTTTGTGAAGTACAGTGGGTATTTAGGAAACCAGCTCTCATGGTCTGGCACAGAACAAAGCTGGAGTTAATAAAATGAATTGTATGGGAAATAATCTGGTGGCATTGCTGGATTGTAGCTCTCCCTGTAATGATTCCTCTGTCACCTAAAAATATGTATGTATGCAGTTTTCAGGAAGGATATTGGTTATAAATATTTAGTTGGGTTATACTTAGTTGGGAGATTTCTCTGAGGAATAAGCAGGTCCACCAGGAAGGCACCAGCCAACCTCACCATGTTTGTAGCAGGCCAGAGGGTAAAATTAATCCTTGTGCAGAAGGTTGGCATATGAATCTTGATGGTATTAACAGCCATGGGAGAAAGAGAATAGCAATAAACTAGATTGGCAGAAATCCTCTGCTTTCCTGGCAGGACTCAAGAGGGAAATACACACCTTCATGCTAGGTAACAGGCTGAGCACTGGAGTCTGTTGGAAAGCTAAATCAATAAATATTTGTGACTCAGTGCCCAAGCACTGAACATCTGTGTGGGTATTTTAAGCCTCTTCTTCAGACAAATCGTTCAGGGAAGATGACTGTGCTACAAGTGACTTGGGACAATATTTATCTAGGGGCTCCTGCCATGACTTGGAAAATCATGTTGTGAGAGTTGTCGGTTTTTTCTTTCTGGGAAGCAAACCTTCTTGTCAGTGAACTTTTATCTGTTGTAAGATCAGCCTGCTTGGAGAAGTTATGTTGTCGTAAGTAAAATGTGACTTTATGGCTCCTTTAATGACTTGTGTTATTTCCATCAAGCTGGGATGCAGAGAAGGAAAAACATGGGACTGTGAGGAAGGCTGTTCTTGATGAGCCTTAAGGTCCATTTGGAAGACCAGGCAATCTCAGAAAGCCAGAGAAGAGGAGAAGGGCAGGATAAACTTGGTAATATCTCGGAGTGCTTTGCCAGTATCCAGTAAAGTTCAGGAGCCTCTGGAGGGGGTTTATTTCTGTTTGCACCAAAATCTGTCTTAAATAATCTTCAGGTTTCATTGGTTTTGCATTAATTTGTCCAGAGCCATTTTGAACCCAGGTCTTCATAATCTCAGAGTTCTGTGATGTCCTGCAGTGTAACCACATCTTGGGTGAAGAAACTCTGTTTTGTTTCCTCCCAATCCCAGTATGTTCAAACTTCCTGGAGCCATCTCTGTGTCTGTGTGGGAGAAACACTGGCAGGTAGCCTCCACACAGCCCAGTAAAGCATGTCAAGGAGACAAAATTATTCCTGGTGGGAAGAAACTCTATAGGCATTCAAATTCATTTGCTAGAAGTCTGTTTTCCCTGCTTTACCTTCAGCCTGTTAGGATTTAGTCAGAAAGCAATTGCACCCTTACTCTTGCTGTTCTTTTTTGGGAATAAGTGCAGCAACTCAAAGATACTTTTTTGGGTCTCTTTTCAACTGTGAAAGGTCTTGAGGTAAAGCAGTAATTCAAATTCATCCTCAAAAAGGGCAGAGTTTTATTTATTGAGGTCAAGGAAAGCTTTCTTGGACTCTTCAACAAAACATGGTCTTGAACTCTGTCCTCTTAGAAAACAAGATAACGAAGCATCAGTCCAAGCAAGAGTTGGATTCTTGGTGTCATTTTCTTCACATACAGTGTTGTTACTCCTGGATTTTACTAAATACATTTGAAGGGTCTTGAGCTGAATGATGTGATGAATAATTCAAAGCATAATTTTCAGTATACTTGGCAATATTTCATTAATAGTTTTTCCTGAAGCTCATTTTTATCTGCAAATGTCTACAAGCATAAACAGAGTAACCCCTTTAAAAGTGAAATCCAGTACAGTCATGCTAAAATTTACCTCCTCACAATTAATACTTTGAAGGGGTTTTTTTCAGTTGATTTTAAAAATATTTAGCCCAAGTGCCACTATCTGTGAGAGACTATTTAAATAATGCAGAATATAGAAAGAAAAGCAATGGCCATAAAAAGATCAGTTGCCCAGCTGGAGGGATTAAAGTTGTATTATGCCACTAAACCTAGGAAAAGAAACAGGAAACCAATTTGGCTGCAGTGAGAGTGATCTGCCTGGGGGATCTTGCTATGTCTAAACAAGTGGACTGGTGTGTGATCCCTAACCTGGACAGGAGCCAGGGGGTGGCGACGGTGTAACCTCATCTGTATTCTGGTGTCTTCAGGTACTCTCCTCATACTCTGTCACACAGCAGAATCAGAAATTATGTAGAAATTATGTCCTTTCTACATAAATTCTGATTCTGCTCTGTGACATTTTTGCAGGAAAATGCCCAATAGATGCAAGAAGGATTTAATCCTGAGAAATAATCCACTGATATAGTGGAAGTTTTCCTGGTCACAAAAAAAAGCTGTTTATGAAATGCTGCTCTGAAGCTGGGAGTGATCAGAAGTCTGTGATGTCAGCCTGTGTATAAGCAAGCTTGTTGGTTTCAGATTATTCTACACTTGGAAGGAACCTACAGCTATGTTTTTCTGTTACAATCTTTTAGTCCTTTTTTCATCTATGCAAACAGTTTTGTGAACTTTGAGAATAGTCCTCTGTGCATTAAAATGTATTTGCTGCTGAAATGTTAAATCAAACAGCAGCTTGAATATTTCTAAAGGTCAGAGTTACTAAAGTAAAATACACACTACATACACTTTTTTCAACTGGTTTTCTTCTTTTTTTCATTTTCTTTTTTTCCTTTTTTTTTTTTTTTTTTGTAAATTTAAGTGGAATCTTGCAGTGTATACACAATGCTGTATTTAAAATTTGTAAGGAAAAATATAATTTTGTCCTACAGGAATTAGGATTTACATCTTCCATTTACAATTCATAGATGATTAAGAACACTTGAAAATGGTAATGATATTTCCTTAGGAAGAGCCTGAGACAATTAGTAATTCATATTTTCAGTATTTTCTCTGTCACTCTGAGGTTCCAAGAGCATGTCTGGGTCAAGTGCTTCAGTGGCTTAAATGACAGATGAGGTCAGGGAACTGCAATTTTGCAGCTGGGGCTGAATGACACAGCAGCTGCTGCAGCTGAGGGATTGCTGCTTATGAGGCTCAAAAGAAATCCTCTGGCTGCTACAGCAATAAAGCACATTAAACATACCATGTTAGACAAGGAGGAATGTTCTGAGGATAGAACATGCTTTGTTATCTTGGAGTTGGACTGTGATGAACCTCGTGAGTCCTTTCCAACTCAGGATATTCTATGATATTCCATGATATTTTATTAGGATTATTCTGGTTTTAGTTATACCTGGATGCATGACTATAGTTCATGTCTTGAATCCAAACTTAATGATTCTCCTCTGGTTGTAGGTGTAAATGTGTGGAATATTTACAAAAGTTCTAAGCAACAGCAAGCCAGCAGAATCACGTGGAATTTGTCACTGGTTCTGTTGGATGTGCAGTGTTCTTGTGCATTCAGAGTGGAGAATTGCACACTCAAAAGTAGAAAATGACTCAGTAATAACATCAGAGATGTAAATGTCCTAAGTATTGCTGCTCCTCTCCAAAGCCTGAGTGAGGACCAGAGAATTTAAAAGCTTTATCTTGGGTCAGGTCTTGGCTGCTTAGGCAGGCATTCAGCCTTTCAGCATGGAGGTACTGATGCTGCTGCTCCCTGCTGGAGTCCAAGTGTCCTTAGAGTTTTGGTTCATAGGTTCACCACGGTCACATAAGAAACAGGGATGGTTATTTATTCTAGTCAATGTCTGTTATCTCCTACTTCAGTAATTTTAAGACTGACTTCCTCCATTTATCCATCCTGTGCACATTATATCACATGGATTTTTTTTCTTTTTCCTTTAACTTATTTGCTTATATAAAGCAGAGGTGATGGTGTAATTATTTCTGTCAGGGTAATTATTTTAAAACTTGATTTCATAAAAGCACTTATTAAATTTTTCAACTGCAGCGGATGAAATTAAAAATCTAATCTTGCCTGTACTCAGGAGGGAGAGGATTATTCTAATTTACATAAGTTTACATTACAATAACAACAACAAAAAAAGGCCAAAAATTGCAATTCAGTGTAGATTAATATTTGAAAAGCATTAATTTTTTTTTCTCAGAAGGATGAATTTGGCCTACTGTGGTATAGCATCATTCACTCTCAAAGGTTACTCCAGTTTAGCAGAAACTGTACATCAGAGTTGAGTCCTGGAAAGTGCTGGATGTCTTCTGTTTCTCCCACTGCAAGACATGCTCAGCACCTGATGGACCTTGATCAAATTGGTTGTAATTAAGGGCTTGGATCTCCATCCCACAAGTAATTTAGTCATTTGCCTCCTTTTATATTGGTTTTCTCTGCTTGAAGCAGACACTAGGTTTATGCAATATAAAAGAACAAATGCTTGACCCATGCTTAAAAGAAGATGCATGTTTTTATATTAGCCCCTGACTTGGCCATCCCATAAGTCTTTTTCTGAACCAATATTGCTTTTTATGTCTGTGTCATTAACACCCTTATGCTCTGGATCAAAATAATAAAAAAAGCCCCACCTGAAAGCCACCACCCCACAGGTGGTGCCATAAATGACAGAGTTATAGCCTATTAATTTGACAGACTATCATCTAGACAGGGGCCCAGCCTGTAATTAGAAGTTCTGCAGTGCAAGCCCCTGTTAACATCAGAATATCAGTGTGCACATGGCTGCACATGCAGGGTGTTTCAGTAACTGAGGGAAAAAGGTGCAAAAGTCCTCTGTGAGGGTGCTGGTGGAGGCAGTCAGAAGGAAAAATACCATTTGTTTCTGCAGCTGTGAGGTTGCTTAGTCATCAGCACATTTTCATTCTCTGAAAACACAGAAATGATTGCTTTCAAATCCAAGTGCCTCTCTGACTCTCAAACAGAGTGCTCTGCACAATCTGATGTATGGATGTAGAAAGACTGATGTGATTTGCATGTTTTGGATGTGACTGTGAATGGCAGGGCCAATTAACTGAAATTAACTGCATGTGTTTTTAAATAGAGAGCTGAAACTTTGGGAAAGCTTCTGCAAAATATTCATATGCTTTGCATGCAAAATTCTTTCTGAAATTTATTGAAATTTTAATGATTTAAAATAATTTCACTGAAAGGAGAATACTGTAAAACAGACTTGGAAACAAAAACCATTTGTCACCATGCTAAAATTCATTAACTTGATGGAGTGCTGCAATCTGCATAACATCAAATTATTGTAATTAAAATTTCTGTGATATAATCAGACAGGAAAAACTGAGCCTCTGGTTTGCCAATTTTTCTGCCTTTTTATTCATTTCTCCTAGTGGCTGAGAGCCTTCAGCTCCTGTGAATGCCCACTGTGACTGAACCTCCCCCCAAACATGATTATGTGATAACTTAAAGTTACATAAATTCAAAAGGAATTGCCCAAACTTCTACAATTCCACACCAAAATATATGAGTGGAGATCCACAGTCTCTTGCTGCTGACACCCCTTGTGTTTGATGGGGCAGCAAAATGAGCCAGGTGAAATACCTTTCCCCCTGCCCTGGGTTCTGCTTAATTGCTCTGCTGTAAGTAGTAAAAAGTGACTGTGGATTAGCAGCTGTCCTTGGGGTGTTGTACAGGAACTGAACCCTGCAGTGCTGGGCAGCATGGGGGTCTGGACTCTCCTCATGTCCAGTGGCTGTGTAACAGAATCTCAGGGTAATGAACAGATATTTAAAACCCATTCACTGTGAAAACATATGGGGCGAGGTGTAATATTTTGCACAAAGCAAAATATTTCAGTTCCAGTTGGCTCCAGATTAAAATGTGTGTGCACCATTAGCGGGTTGCTGAGAGCACGTGGTTTTTCTTGGTGACAGGGAGACATTCTGCCTTTTGCCATAAACAGGTATTAGCTAAATAAGGAAGTTATTTCTTGCTTTGTTTTTTAGAGTAGGTTTTGCTGAGCCAAACCATCCTGAAAAGCTGACTAGTGCAAACCACAGCTGCTGTGGCTTAAGCCAAAGCAGTTCATTGGGGAAGGAAGCATAGGAGGTTTTAGAAAAATGAGGATTTCATGCAGCATTTTATTCATGATTGAGAGCTAGCTTGGAGAGAAGAGTAAATGGAGTGATGCTGATGGGGAAAGGGGAGTAATGCAATTGCAGAATATTAGCAGACAACCCTCCTTCTCTGGAGATGATGTACACACATGCCACAGTCTTGATTAACCTTGATGATGTTTTGCCTCCTTGGCATCATGCCTAAGGAGGAGCACTGTGAGGGGGGTTGAGATGTGCCTGAATCCCTCAGGAGCCATTTTTGGTTGAGCAAGGTGCACGTCCTGCCCCTTAGCACAACTCAGCTGGGTGTGCTGAGCCCATGCACACCTGCTGTCAGGGTGCTGCTGTGAGCTGGGCACTTAGCCTGGGTGCCTGTCTCCCCAGAGACCCCAGGGCAGAGGGAGAGAGCAGCAGAGGTTAACCCTTCACAGGAGAGTGTGATTTTCACCTCTTTAACACTCAACTCTCCAATGGAGAGTTCTTTCCTGACGTGAACCTAGAACACACAGATCAGATCCCTCAGGCCTCCTCTCATGGAGGAGGAGAAGTAGATAAACACAGGGATAAAGAGGAAAAGGATTTTACTGATCTTTGAAAACATCTCAGTGTTCTTGGAGCTGCGTGTTTTGTCAGACTTGCTGAGATCTTTAGGGGAGGAATGGGTAGGCAGTAAGATTAGGGTATTCACAAGGCTCCCAGCAGCTCTGTCAAAATAAACATTATTTTGTTGACAGAACAAGTTATAATGCCTATGTATGGTATAGAAGCATCACTATATCTTCCTGGCATATTGCAATAGCTTTGGGATTAGAAAAGAGCACAATCATTTAATCACATATGAGTGAGTTACGATGAATAGTTTTTGTTTTCAGAAAAAGACTAGCTGATTTTTTGATCTAAATTTACTTCTCTAGTGGCTTAGGTACTAGAATAATAGAATCACTAGGTTTGGAAAGGACTTCCAAAATCATAAAATCCAACCTTTGACCAAACACCACCTTGCCAACTAAACCATGGCACTAAGTGCCACATCCAATTGTTTCTTCAACGTGTCTGATGACTCCACCACATCCCTGTGTTGTCCATTGCAATCCTTAACAACCCTTTCTGTGAGTAAATTCCTCCTGATTTCCAACCTGAATCTCCCCTGGAGCAGCTTGAAGCTGCCTTCTCTCATCCTGTTGCTGGTTGCCTGGGAGAAGAGGCCAACCCTGACCTTGCTACAACCTCCTCTCAGGTCGTGGTAGAGAGTGATAAGGTCTCCCTTGAGCCTCCACTTCTCCAGCCTAAATAACGCCAGTTCCCTCAGCTGCTCCTCATATGAATTACTCTCTAGATCCTAAAAAGAAAGGTGAGATTTCATTGGAAATCAGTGGTACTTAGGCTCTAAAGCTACTTACGTGCATTTAAAACTATATTCAATCATTTGACAATAAGCAATTTATGGATAAACTATTAATTCTGAGTTAAATAGCATTTCAGGCTAATTTTAAGGTTAATCTTAAGTGTCCTTAAATCTAATAAGATAGATAAATTTATCATTGCACCTGTAATTATCTTAAGATGTTTACATTATTATGGATTCTTAACAGCTGTTTTAGGCTGTTTCTAGTGTTAATGAAAAGTTAGATAGGATCTGTGTACTGCCAGAATGATCCCACACCTATGTATACATACACAACATTCCATTTCACTGACTGCTTTTACTGTTGTGCAAAAAAGCTTCTTTACTTTCTAGAAATGGAATCTGTTCTCATTCTTCACAGGAATGACCCCTTCCCCCTCCTAGAAAAATGGTGGAGCTAGTAACCCAGAGGTTGTTGGGATGTGGCTATCTGTTAAAGGCCTTCCTTTAGATCAGCTATGTAAAACTATTTCTCACAGCCGTGATTAATGCTTTGATCATGGGGTCCTTCTCAGGACCTTGTTCAAGCAGCAGAGGCACAACTTCTGCAGTAACTCCCTGATAACCAGCTCAGATTGCTGGTGTCCCAGCCTTGGACCACACTGGTTGTTTTGCCCTCTGCAGAAATGACATGGGGAGCAATGCAGAGCTTTTCTTCAGAAAACTGAGTTTCTTCCTCACTTCTACAGCACTGTCGTATTTTTCCTCCCCATGCCTTCATCTCATTTGGAACATTGCTGAAGTCCAAGAGGGGTCTAACAGATGTAGCTGTAACACCAGGGGTCTTGTGGAAAACCTTAGGATGCTGCTGTTGCATTTGTGCCATGGCTGCAGACCACAGCTAAGGCACAGCCAGTGTGATTGGTAAACCAGGTCTGCCTTGCTTGTGCAGCCCAATCTCATGCCAAAACAAATGTTCTTTTCCACTTACAAAAAGTGGTCCTAGAATGTACTTCTGGGACTGCAGGAGTGTAGGGACATGCTCTTTTGAGCCCCAAAGCAGTGGATAAAGTGCTTCTTAGACTGAGGGAAAACCTTTCTCTGTTCTGCTTGATTTTGAGCAAGGAACTGATTTCAGATCTGCCTTCTATGGAAATGTGCCAACCACAAAACTCCTGAACATCTCCAATTAGCCTCTCAGTCTCTTCTGTAACAGCTCTACATACTGCAACAGGCATGTGAACACAAATTTGCAGCTTCCAGGGTGAGTGCTTCAGGCTTTTGAGTGGATCATTTTCATCCTTGAAATATTTCATGACAATATGGGAAGCGATGCTCTAATTTAGAAAAGACAAGGTGCTATTTTATATGAAATATGTTTGTCTTTAATAATTTCAAGATTTAAATGAGAAGAATTAATATTATGGCAATACAGTATTTGAATATTCCAATAATAGCTCTGTATGTTCTGAACTATTAACCACTTCCATGAAATGTTGCAACAATGATATTTTTATAGACAAAGAAGTGGAATTTAAAATGTAATTCTAAATTATATTGTGGGGTTCTAAGTTAAAGGAAGTCAAACTCAATGGCTTTTCAGACCTTTATTTTGTTAATAAGCAGAAAAAGCTTCCAAGTGCTTTTCATACCAGCTGAAGCATTCAGAGTTCAGCAAGTCCAATGACCACAGGGAGTTATGCTTGTGAACATCTCTTGCATATAAATGAATGGCTGGTGAGGAAATTTGACAGTAGTTAATATTTCAGTGATGTTTATAATTACTTTTTGTTAGCATTCTGAGAGGAATTAGAAATACAATTAATTTTGCTTTTCTGCTGAAGGGTTAGTTCATCAAAATTAAGTGATAGAAGAGCTACACAGCTCTCTGAAGCCATGCAAACATTCTCATTAAGGCTTCTTTCTCCCCTCCATCAAGGTGGTTCTGCTTTATGTCTGACTGTCATTATGGATGTTTGTCTGGAAAGCTGGCTTGCAAACATTTTATTTTGACAGCATGTCAACCATTCTTAGGAAGATTTTTTCAAAAAATCTTCTTCCACAGAGTTTAAAATGCTGGTTTAAACTGCTGGATAGAAATTCAAGGGTGGGGAAGAGTGGGAAGATACAGCTTTAAAAGTGGTTGGCAACTGGCAATACCAGAGTGATCGAGTCTGGCTTTGCTGTACAACAGCTGAGATCTTTCTTTAGTACTAATAAATAATTTTTAGGGTATTTATGATGTAAATGAAGATAAGTTCAAGAGATAAAATCTTGTCATAAAGTGTGTGTGCTTTTATGGTGGTAGAATTCAGGAGATAGAACTCTGACAGTTACAGAAGCTTTTGTAGCCCTTACTGCAAATGATAAACTTCAGTATAACTATTAGATGATAATGCAGATAAACTTATCTTTATATGAGGGAACACAGGAAACCAAACATATGGATTCCGAACTGTATTGTTAAAGAAGAATCATTGAGGGAAATGTAAGATTGAGATTACTGAATCACAGTACATCAATCTCTGAACAAAATTATGTAACAGGAAGGAGATACAAATATGTTTAAAACTATGAGTAAATAACCTGCTCAAGTAGGAAGGGATTCTGTGATCCCAGCAAATATCTTGCCAAAAGTGGTGACACCAACTCATTGAAGTCAAGGCTTGTAAATGGCATCTTGTTGGAACTCAAAGACGAGAGCAAAGGGGAAAAAACTGAAGGCCATAAGCCTGGAGATGAACAAATATAGCCAATGTACATTTTGTAGTGAATGGTCTGCAAAGTGCCTGCTGGAAAATGGGAACACCATTGGCATAAGTGCCATCAGTCATATGATATGATTTCCTCACATCAGCTTTTTTTTTTTTTTTTACCAAAGAGTTTGATGACATCTATTCTGCCAGTTCCAGGCACAGACTAAGGTCTGCTGGTGCAGAACAGACATCATGAGGCAAGTATATATTTACACATTTTTATTTTCCTCTTCATCAAGACTAGATGCTGGATTTTCTATACTGGAAGTACCTCTTTCTCATGAGAGTGACAGCTTTATCTTCTAGCATCAAGTGAAAGTGCTTTTGAATTCTTGCATTATGCTGGATATGAACCAATCAATTTTGTGTTTCAAGTAAACCATGCTTGATATTCACTGCAGATGTTTTAGTACCCAAGTTTTGTAAAGTTCTGCTTGGAAAAATCCTATATGCCTGTGTTTTCTTGGCATCTAGAAAGCACATAAGCTTTCTTCACAAGTCTATTTCTTACTCATGCTGGCAGGGTCATTATACAGTGGAATGAGATCTGTAAGGAGGTTACTGAATTTCTCCCTGGCCATTGCAAGCTACACTCATATGAGACAAAAGAGTTGAGTGAATATGTAGGTTTGACAATTTCCTTTGTCCTGCAGCCATGAGACTTTGCCATAGGTCGTGCCTGTTGTATGTGCTTGGAGTGTGCTTCCCACCCTGCCACTTATCCACAGTGTTCAACTCCACTCTGAACTCCGGGACCTCCTTTGGGTGTTCTTATAGGGGAGCTACAGATTCTGTATGTGAAGGACAACTTGGATATCTAAAAGCACAACCCTAAGGCATCCAGAAGGACAGAGAAAATGGGACTTTTTATGCAAGAGGTAGAATGAGGACTATTCAGTCCTCTCTGTGCTTGTTTCATACAGGAGATCCCATAAAGACGGTGATGCCGTATGACAGTTTCACTACACTGAACCTCCTTTTTGCCTGAAAAACTAATTTTTTCAGAGATTTAACTGGAAAGTGGATTTATGACTTCTCCTTGGTGTCTTGATTTCCTTGCATTAATTGGAAGCTGTTGTATGGAATTCTTTGTGTTGATGTATTTGGGGTCTTTATTGCAGGTGCTTGTCTTGCATGAGAAGTGGAGAATTTCTCTTGTACATTTTCTGAATTCTTTTAGTGAAAATACTAGAAATTTTGATAGTACTTAGGGCCTGGAATAAATTCCATAAAAAGGAGCTCTTTAGTTTTATATTACTGTGGAGTTTTTAGGTTCTATAGTTTTTCAGAAAACTTGGAAAGGACACACCCCCAAAAAACCCCAACCCCCCTTCTACTAATTTATTATCCATGAGTAAATGGCTTCTGATTTCAGTGTCATGAAGGAACAAACTTTAGCAGGCTCAAGAGAAGTGGCACAGTGAACTTCCATCTAGATGTGATCAGTGATTTTCTCTTGCAGCTGATGACCCTTTCTTTTTCCCTCTATGAATAGAATAAGTCAGATGAGGGAATTCAGAGGCTATTTGCCTTCTTTCCACCTTTTTATTCTTCTTGTTCATGACTACTACATCCTAAATAGTTTTTTAAAGGTACCATCAGCTGTTTGGCCTCTGAATCATGGCAGAAAATAAAAATGCAAGAATCTGTTACATAAGGTGTGATGTGAGAAAAGGCTGCAACTTTTAAAATGGTTGCTGTTTCAGAGCAATAAGGGAAATATAATTTAAAGTTTCTTAGGTATTTTATAGGTTCATAAAACTTCTTGAAAGCTATGGTTAAAATTTAGTTATTCATAATATGTTTTTGTCACACCTGAACACTTAAGGTACTTAAGATGAATGTAATGCAAAGTCATCTGTGTAAAAATGCTGCACTGCATGCCTCATGTATTTATAATGCTTTTAAATACACAATAAATATTGCTATTTAAAATGGGATTGCTTTATCAGGGCTTAACATTTTGGTTGCAATTTTCTTTGGCCTGGGGTTTGCTCTGGGCAGCCATTTCAAGCAGAAGAGCCATGTGCAAATTTCCAGGTTATTTTCTACTGTGTTTGCTGGAGCCTGCTGCAAAATTCTCTGGGGAAGGATGACACGGCCTTATTGTCTTAAGTCTTCCCTCTATTCTATCACCTAATATTCACCTACTATAATGCTTTGTGCTCTACTGGCTCAGAGCAAAGGCACCAAGTCAGTGTTATTGCAACTTTTGGGGCTTGCTGGGTGCCAGATGGATTAGCTGTGTGGGGAGAAAAAACTGCAGAGACATTTTCCATGGCTTCACAAAGAACGTGCACGTTTAGCCTGCAATCCTAGTGGTGCAAATGGTAGGCATTTGCCTTGCTCAGTTTTCCAAGCCTATTCAGAGCTAGGATTCTGCCTCAGAGCAGCTGCCTTGTGGTTTCCACTAGATGCCATGCTGGCATTAAATGTTTTTCTTTTTGAACATTCTCTAACTTTTCCAGCCTGAGAAGTAAGCAGGCTGCCAATCAGACTTTGATGGTATCAAAGAGGGCAGTGTGGAAAACTTGATTGCTTGCTCTCTATTGTCTACCCGTATCCTTTTCCCCAGAATTTTCTATTTTTGGTGGAATAGCACCTTTTATTTGACCTTGTATGAAGTGCTCTTTGTGCTATTTGGCCTTGCTCTGTGTGCTGCATCTTGAGTTCCACTTCTGTGGTACTGAATTCTTCACCAAGCAGACATTCCAAAAAGAACAAAATATTTTTCTCAGAGTATGCAATTACATTCTGAGATGTCCAGATATTGGTGAAATGTTTAAGGCTGTGTGTGAGCTGTTTTTCTGTACTGTTAAAACTTTTCCTGAAGGGATTGGGCTTAAAAAGTGTGTCATGGACAAGGAAAACTGAAAAGTGTGAGTGATTCCAGGTGGTGGGAGCCAAACACCAGAGTATAAGTGTTTAACTAAGAAGCTCTCAGGGTATTCTTGCTTCTGAAAAACAAACATAATATTGGTACTAACATGACTTAATCCCACCCCTAGCACTGATAGCTCAGTTGCTTGAAACATCTAAGTTTTCTTTACCATGAAATCAAAAATGCTTTCTTAGAGCATCATGAATTAGCATCATACTGCATTTCTCAGTTTATTCTTCCTTCAGAAAGTTGATCAGACATTGATTTGAGCACATAAGTAAAGCAGTCACTATAGTATTAAAAGTAAACTTTTCAGTTGCCTTTAAGTTTGAAACTGGAAAATAAATGAGCCTAGAACAAATTTATCTTTTGCAAACTAAAAGACTGATAACTTTCCAAAGGAATAATGAACTATAAAGATTTTTTGGCAGGAGAAGAAATCTAACTTCTCCATTTCAGTAAGTAACTCTTCCATGCATCCTTGGTTTGTTCTGTTTCATTTTTCATCTATTTCTGCCATGCTGTTTCTTTCTAAAAGTATTCTTTTATCTGAGGAATCACCCTGAAGCAGCTTGTGGACCTACTAGCAAGCATTAGAAGCATGCTGGGAGAATTCTCATTTTTCAAGAGTGTTCAAGGTGTTTTTCTGTGGCATGTAGTCTATTAAGCTTTTCAGGCTTAAGAACAAGGGTCAGCAATCTTCTGCCAAAATACTTGCAATCTATTTCAGTCTCAATTGCATCAGTGGTTGGCAGTTAAGCATGGTTTTGTGCTCAGGCCTTTGTTGCCAGAGTGGATTTTAGAATAGTGATATCCTTATAGCCTGAGGGTATTTCCAGTCCAGACAACTTCAAAAATTCCTCTGAAAAACTGTAAAACTTCAAAAAAACCAACCTCAACCTAAAAAGCTGAGACATCCTAATTGTCTCATATAGGTATGCCTGAATAGGGTAAGAAAAAAGAAAATAATGATATAAAGCTAATCCTAATGAAGATTCAAAATTCATCCTTGTTTTCTTTTTCTTCATCATGGTATCTGAGCATGGGACAGCAGCTGGGTTGTCTCTTAGAGAAAGCAGGTGGCTCTTCCCTTTCAGAAAACTGAGAAACAGTGGGTTGGGGCACTCTTTTTCCATGTCCTTCTTGATGACAGTTGGAAAGCAGAAACTGCCAGATGTGTTAGGCTGTGTGTGACTGCAGGATTTCCTCCTGCAAGTCATTGTCTGGTTGCTATGGAAGGATGTGACAGCATGGCAATGGTCTGCAATAGTTCTTGTCAATAACCCTTGATAAGTTGACTTTCCTTAATGAAATCGAACAAAGGGGCCATCAGTGTTTCAAAGAGGTGAGGGAGCATGGGCAGGGGGGCTCGGTGCTGATTGCTTAGAGCACTTCCCTTTCCTACCGGAGGGGTTTATCTTCCCCTGTAACAATGGCTTTCCTGGGTAGGCAAGCCCTCATTCCCTGCCTCAGGCCTGGCTGAGCTGAGCATCTTTAGGAGGTCTGGACTCATCTCACTGATGACAAGTGGGAATGGAAGTAGGAAGGAGCTGCTTCTGCATGGGTGTTAAATTTTTTTGAGTATTTCAGATGTCTCTGAAAAGTGTTTTCTGTACCTCAGTCTGTGCCTGCAAACTTTACCAGTCCCCACTCTTTCCATCTTCCCAAGACTCTGACATAACACTTAAAATACCCCAAAATTCCTCTCTCCTGGGCCTGCTGTAGGAACTCTTGCAACCTTTCATTTAATTGGAATTTTAAATTATTTTTGAGGGTGAAAAAATACTTGTATTTAACTTGAAGTAGGCGAGACTTTGTACTTTCTCTCTGTCCAGTCTGAAGTACCCCTGCCTTACCTTGTGTCTGCTGTATCTTATCCTAATGGATATCGTGATGTTGTGTATTGCCTGAGCTCTTCTATCTTGGCCATCTTTAGCAATATTACAGTTCCTTTCTTTTGTAGCTATTTTATTGTCGCTCAAAAATGGAGATATGGGATAGTGGCTGAAAAGCCAGTTGCATTCAGATCTCCTGATGAGCGTCTGACTTCAATTTTGTATCTTAAAAAGAAAGACATTGCAATCTTGTAGCAAACTGAGCTTCCCTGAATTGCACTGTGATCATCTTAACAAAATCATAGTCCAGGTTCTCAGTACAGTCACAGATTTCTTTACAGGGGCCAGAAAGCAGAAGACAGCTCATTTTTAAAGTCCTTGAACCATGCAGAACAGCAAGGAAACTGATTAATAAAGTTTGGTTTTTTCCTCTCCTCACAACAACAATAAAACCCCCCACTCATTCCTCTAAAACGATTCTGGAACAAAAGATGAAAATGATCTCTCATCTCAAATTTGTGAAGGGGATTTGAAAGCTTGCATTAAAATCCCTGTTGTGTCTCTGACTTGACAGGCTGTAAAGGCAGCTCTCCAGTCTTCTATATCAAAGTCTAATAAAAGTAAATCATAAAGCCTTCCTTTCCTGCTCCAAAAAAGTGTTCAAACACACTGAGGAAGTCAGTCCTAAATTTTCATCAGTACAGCATTGATCCTAACATGACTGGCTGTTTAATGCTAACAAAAGGTTACTAAGGTTTTAATTTTTAGAGGAAACAGAACTTCTCAACATCTTTTGAACCTTTTTGCTTCTCAGTTTTGTCAGAAAATGTCTTTCAAAGGGCTTGTGTCCATGTCCCTGTAGAATAGAATAGTATTTATTACGCTTGCCTCTAAAGGCCTCTAAAGTTCAACCTGGAAATCACAGTCAGATTCAGAAGAAAATTTACTTACCCCAGAATAACAAATAAGACAGTGAGTTGGTGCATTCGCTGTTCTGGCAGCCAGTGCTTTGGGCTTTTGGGGCAGAAGAGAGGGTTGGGTGTGTATAATTTTGACCTGACATTTTGTTTTCAACTTGCTATATTGATGGAGGCAATGATGGTTAGATCCTGTTTCAGGACTGTCCACTTGGGCTGATGATGCCTGTTGGCTCTGAAAGACAGGGACCCAACCTGCTCTGATCTGGGGTGATGTTTTCAGTACTTCATAATAGGGGTAAGTGACTCCTGGTCACTTTTGTTTTCCTGCCTGGATGTCTGCACTCACCCAGCAGTGTAGTGCTTCCCTTTCTCACCTGCTTCTTTAGTCACACTCTAAACAAAATCTCCTTTTATCAATACTCTCCTGAGTCATACTGTGTTTCATCCCTTCCTACAGTGTAAAGTTGAGTTTCTCTAGGCTTTAGCTATATTAGTATCCTGGTTTCAGCTGGGATAGAGTTAGTTTTCTTCCTAGCAGCTGGTACAGTGCTGTGTTTTGAATTTTGTAAGAAAGTAGGTTGATAACACTCTGATGGTCTAGTTATTGCTAATCAGGGCTTGTCCCAAGTCAAGGACTTTCCAGTTTCCCCTGCTCTGGCAGTGAGCAGGTGCACAAGAAGCCAGGAGAGAGAATGGCTGGGACAGCTGACCTGAACTGGCCAAAGGGATGTTCCAAATCATAGAGTGTCATGCTCAGTGTATGAACTGGGGGGAGTTGACCAGGAGGGGACAATCTGTCTTCAGGATGTGAGTGATAGTGTTGGTGATCACCTGCCTGTCTTAGCTTTTATCCCTCTCTCTCTTTGTAGTTCCCCTTTTCATTATTCTCTTTCTCCTCCTCCTTTTGCTTTCTTTCTCCTTCTTCACTGAACCACTCTTATCTTGGCCCATGGTTTTTACCTCTTTCCAGTTCTCCTCCCCATCCCACCAGGGCTGGGGTGGAGAGTGAACGAGCTGCTGCATGGTATTTAGCTGCCAGCTGGGGATAAACCATGACAATTGCATTCAGAGAGATAATTCTGGCTCCATGACAACACTATATTTTACAGTCTCAGAGGAACTGAGTGCATCAACATGAGAAGGCAGCTGTGGCACTGCAGGAGGAGAATATCCCCAGGCAGGTGGCCTGTCCATCCCCACAGTTGCAAAGTGACATGCTCCAGCAGCCTGCACGTGAGGTCAGGGCTTGCTGCAGGTGTATTTATGCTGTTTTTGTGCCAGTTGCAAGCTCAGAAATAAGACTCCCAGATCTCACAGAGCTGCCCCAAATAATTCAGTTCCTTGGTGTGAATGAAACTGTCTCCATTTTGGCAAAATTCTCTCTGCTTATTTCCTCAGTCAACAGCTTCACGTTCAAGTGTCTCAGATATTTCAGTGCCTAATGTATTTTCTTTTCTCCCCAGTGGTAAACAATTGTCAGGCTGATGCTGGGATGGTGCTGGTGACTTGCATACACAGAGGGCAGTTGCAGGGGAGAAGCTTTTCCCATTGGGGGTGAATCATGCCTGTGGCTGCATTCTCATGGAAGAAAGGCTGGAGAGGAGTGCTGCAGGAATGCAGCTCAGAAATGAAGCGTTGAAGCCTCCCCTAATACTGAGCAGTCACTCTCTGTACTGTGGGGTTGTTTTTTTTGTTGAACTGAGAGCAGCCAATGTAGAGCTCAAAGTGTTGAAACATCTGTCTGGATCGGTGCAAAAGAAATCTTTTATTTCTGTTTCCTTTTTCCTTTCAGTTTGTCTTGAATGCCATGGGTGTAAAAACCTGCTGGTTAGGACTGTCATGGGCAATTTTTTAAAAACTGGCTTATTGTTTTTCTGTCTTTGAAGGAAGACAACAGAAAACCCATGGAAAGAATGAGATTTTCATAAAGCCAGAATTGAACACCATTACACTTTTGGAAGCTTGGAATACACAGAAAGCCTACTTCAAATACAAGGGACAATGGCTACTGACTGAAAAAGGGTGGGTTTAGATAGGATATGAAGCACTATGAGTGTGGTAAGACACTGGATCAGGTTGCCCAATGAAACTGTGGATTCCTCATTCCTGGAAATGTTCAAGGCCAGGTTGGATGGGGCTTTGAGCAACCGTGACTAATGAAAGGTGTCCCAGCCTATGGCAGGTAGGGTGGAACTAGAGGACCATTAAGTTTTCTTCCAACCCAGACAATTCTGTGGTTCTTTGAAATGCTGCAAGCCCATCTTTTTTTACTCTTGGTCCTCTACCTCTGTGACACACAGGCAAAATTTCATAGAACAAATATCACTAAAACTGTGTCCTTAAAAAACTTTGCTGTTTGTGTAAACATGTTTTTAAAGACATGCCTCAGACAGTAATGAGAGGTTGCAGTGTGTCTCAGAACATAGAATAATTCTGTTTTAATTATACGAGGCAGTTCTTCATTACTGAGTGCTCAAAGAGAAGGGTAAAAGAAATGTCATGCTGTTGTAATTAAAAGGAATATAAAATTTAAAAAGAACACCTACATAATAAGAAGTTTGACTTAATAGCAAAGGAAATATTTTTTTTATTAAAAAACTGAAAGAATGAAGTACCAGAAATGAGATGATACAGACACTTCTGTAAAGAATGTACATGTGAGGAGGCAATATGAACAGCTATCCCTGTGCTTTTGATGTTCCTGTTAATCATGCATTTCCTTTTCCTTATGCTTTTAATGTCACTGTATTACTTGCACTTTGTGGTCAAAAGGATCTGGGGTTGAATTACTTCAACAGCCAAGTCATAAATTACACTTAAGCTCCTCTCCAGTAGGGGACAATTCACAGAAATTATGTCAATTTTCTGTTCATTGCCTTTAGAATGTGACAAGACCAGTTTATGCAAATGATGCTTTTTACTCAGTTGAAATATTTCTGTTACTAATGTGTTTTCCTGTTTCTGCAGATAAAGCATTGGCTGTTCATGTGCAAAGTACACCACTCTGAGTGTCCAACTTTTATAAAAAAGAATATTAATACTTCAGATTGTAAATTGCTCTTAAAATAGTTCTCAAACTGGATTGCTTTTTACTGTTTTGATTAGGTCTTATTCTTCATATTCCAGTAAAAGTTTTCCCATTACTTTTAAGAATAACACTGACCTAGATATGGTCCTGAACTTTGATTGGTATCATTGCAGGCAGGTGTGCAGGGATATTGAAGGACCAAATAACTTTTTTTTTAACTTAAAGCAAATGAGCAGAGCTTCTGGCAAAAGAAAAAAATTATACTTCTCTGTCTTCCAAGTTGTTTTCTACTATTCCCTTTTCTAGGAATATTTATAGGAACTTACGAGCAACTGCAGAGTTGGGGGTTTGATTTGTCTGGCCTTGAATAGATTGTTTCAGAAGAAATTTATCTCTCTGTCTGGAAGTTAAATTAGACTGTTTACAGATCACTTGTGTCTGACTTTATTTTAAAGATAAATAAAACTTTTCCTACACAAACTTTGCACAGCAGACCTTGTGGTAAAAATATTACCTATGTGAAAATATGTCTGCAGCTTAGTTTCAGCCAGCCAAACTTTTGTAGCACATTTCATGCCCTCAAAATTATTATCATCCTGCTCACCAAATAAAACAGGCATCCTGAGGAGAACTCTATCACTTCACTCAAACACATAATTATGGTACCCAGAAGACCTGCCTGGAGACTATGTAACTCATCCCAGTCACAGTATTTTTGATTTTGAATTATTGGATCTGAAAACCAGAATATTTTTGTCAGAATTACTTTGTGTGGAGTTATTATTACTGTTGCTTTTATTATCTTTAATTTTCACTCAACCTCCCCAGGGTTAGTTTGTCCCTCTGTTCTATCAAATAACTCTGGCATTCAGGTAAGTGTCAAAATGTAGTGGTGATGACAGAGGGACAGAGTATTTATACTTGACATTTTTCATGGCTTTCTAGTAGGCACAGGCTGACAAAATTTCTTCTCCATCTAATATCCTCAGCTGAGGAAACTGGATACTGAAGCATTTCCACTGAAGGATTTGGTTTCCATCCCTCATCTCCATCATATACACAGAAAATGACTCCTGGTTTGGGTATATCACAGCTGTAGCTGTGCATGTGCTTGGCATTCTGGAAAACCTTGTTTATACTTCAAGTAGCCTGAAAGCAAGAAAGATGTGCATTTTCTCCTACTGTTTCTTACATGACAATGGAAATAAAATAGACAAAAATACTCTCTTTTCCCAGTGCTTATTTTGTGGGGAAAAGCTTTTTCTCAGAATTGGCCTATTTCTTGCTGGTAGGAAAAACAAGGAATGTAAATTAATCCTGGCCCAAATCAGTTCTTCCAGGGTAACTGTTTTAATTCAAAAGGTTGAAAGAGGTTTTGGAAAAAAGGTATGACTTGGTTGGTTTGTGGGACAAATGTAACCTTATTGACTGAAATTCCCTATTACAATCATAGAATAGTTTGAGTTGGAAGGGACCTTAAATTAAAGATCACCTGTTCCCAAACACCCTGACATGAGCAAGGAAACCTTTACCACATCAATTCTGTTGCTCAGAGGTCCATCCAGGCTGGCATTGAACTCCTCCAGCAATGGGAGCCAAAATAATCTTTGACCTTCTTCCAGAAAGATTTTGGAAGTGAGGACAACATGGGAGTTTTTCCCTCCCTCTAAATACCAACTGTGTGAATTGTTAGTGACCTGAAAGATCTGTCAGCATGTCTGGTACTCTTATTACTCCTAAGAGTGTTACTGCATCCCAATTATTTTGTTAATTGGTTTACAAATATTTTTCATTTTGGGTGGCAGAGAAAATCAATCTATTGGCAGCACGCTGTCAAAGTTGATCTATTTTGTTCCATTAACCTGAAAGGCTACTTTAAATGAGCTGCCTGATGTTGCAGGCAGGTATCCAAAAAGAGCTGGCTGCTTTTTGTGCACAAAAGAAGGAGACCCTGCAGGCTGTGAAGGACTCCAGGCTCTGTCCTTGGCCCCTGTGGTGAGTGGATGTTGTTGACTTCAGCAGCTCTAGACCCTCCAAGGTAAAGCTTGCTTGAGAGAGGAGCTGTTTGCACCAGGGAATGCCTCAGCAGGGAACCATAAATTCAATGTCGTTCAAGGGTAAAATAAACCTCATTGGTAAGTGATGGATTTATATAAGACTTATAATGGAATAAGTCTCTGCCCTTTGGGTGATATCAAACTTATTCCAAGAAAATGCTGTTGAATTGAAACAAACAGCAAAAGATTCACCTGCATATGCCTTTTCTCCCTCTTACACTTCTATAGTGTGGTGCGGGGCCACATTCTCTGGTGGCTTGGGCCTTCCTCAAACAAAATGTGTGCAAAATCATCAGGCTGCATTAGAGCATCTTGCATTTTGTGAATTTGCTCTATCAGCCGAACTTAGCTTGATTTTTAGACCAAAAAATCTGAAATTAAAAATGGGTTACTGGTTTCTTCTTGTTTTCTCAGCCAGGTTAATTCTGTTATGCTCCAGAATTCTCTCCCAGTGCTGATTTTAAATTGGATCTGTAGGATAACAGTTGTGTCTATGCAATAGGCCGGGATAATGTCTCAGCACACCCCGAGCTGCTTGCTTGGTATGGAAGTGGTGTACAAAATTAGATTTACACCATACAGGGAAATTTTCCTAGGACTTAGTTTTCCTGAATTATAGCTCATCCTAATGTAAAAAAATCAATATAAACTAATGCAGCATAGAGCTGGATTTGACAAACCCTGTTTTTAACAAGGTAACAAGCAATGAAGAATCAGAGCAGGGGACTTCTGTATTTCATCTCCACTCTTTGATGTCCCTATCCCATCGTTTATATCTCGTTTTCCATAAATAGCGGCATTGATATCTGGTGGTCTGTATTTTAGGTACTGAACTCCCTTTGAATACCCTGAAGATGGGTTGATAGGATTTTATCTAGACTTGTTCTTTGGATCTTAAATTTTGGCATGGCTTTGAATCTCAACAGTAGAATTTGTCCTCCCTTACACATGACTCTATAGCAAGAGATTTCTTGCATTGCATTGGTTTTCATTTTTTTTCTTGATAAGTTTACCAGCTTATGAGTTACTGGGATTTGGCAATGATTTGCATTGATGAGAAGTCAGAAGATGGATATGATATGTGCAATAATTTTGGCTAGTAGGCCAGGGCAGGGCTCTGATTAAAGGCTTAAGATAGATGGATCTGATTTACCAAGAATCTAATAATATCTCACTCTAAATATGGTGTTATTAACATTTTTCATTTTTCTTTGAAAAACCTGGAAATAATTGCATTTTTGATGAAAAGTTGGACTTATTCATATTTTCTTATCTTTCTGTCAGGTTTTCTGTATTGTCTTTGTGCACGCATAGGGTTATTTTTCTCTGTGTTATTTTATTGTACAAATCATGCCCTTGTAAATTTTAATAATGATCATCTGAATAAATGAATTACTTTACCATTAGCTTGGAGAAAAAATTAAGTAGCCTTCATTTTAAGATTACAAGTGAATGAAGGAAAATTACATAATACCACATTAATTAAGGAAGTTCTTAAAAACCCAGAGCTGCCCAGTGCTGAACAGGAATGCAATTAAGAGAAGGAATTGTACATGGACAGGAACTGCAAAGCTTATAATCAGCAACTAACTAGTGACTTTCCTACACAGGATATTTTTGGGTGGAGAGAGGTATTTCAAATCCTGCTTCTCTCTATAACCCAAATCTGGAAGACATCCTGCTTTATCTTTTCCAGTGGAAAGGTTACCATCACCAGACCATTCCCACTGTCTCTCTGCCTAGCATTCAAGCAGGAGGAACTCAGCCTGGGAAGTGTTGGCAGCCTGGCATGGTGCTGTGAAGGCTGCATTGGAATGGCATATCTCAAACTTTGGTGCTGCTGTGCTTAAAATTCTGACTGCTGGCAAAGAAGAATGACATCTACATAAAAATAAGCCAAGAATTTATTTATTTTACACACACCCACACACAGAGTCTTGCTTTTTATTCCTTTCTTTGGGGTTATACTCACCCTTCATGGACAAAAGGTTGGTGTCTTCACCCAGGGGTTCAGTGTGTGAAGGGCTGTTACAGCAGATCACATTTTCCTGGAGGAATATGGTGTTTGTGCTGGTTTCCCTCTTCCCACGACCAAACTCCACCTTGGGGCATGGCCTCCTTGTCCTCCTAGAAGCAATCAAAGAAAGCAGAAATCTCACTAAAATAATCAAAATTATAGCTTTTTTTGCATATTTGTTTCAAACTCTTAATCTGGCAGCAAGGCCACTGCCCCAGTTTGTCTCTCTGTGAGAGACTATTATGCCTACCAGACCCATAAATACGTGTGGGAGAGGAGTGGGTCTTGTATCAGTCAGGCATTTGCCATGTTTCACATCTGGCTTATTAACAGCATCTTCAGCTGATCAAGCTGGGGACTGAATTTGACAGGCAGGGAAACATCCTGCAGCTGTGCACTGTCTGCAGAACCACTCTGCTCCCTCTGCTGCAGCTCCACAGGACTGATGAGGATCTAATTAAGGAGCTGAGCTCCCAGATTGCTGGGGTTTATCTGGCCATATCCCCATTCCCAGTCCCTCTCATCTTGAACAAAGGAGGGCTGAGAGAATGGTCTTGGAGTTGCAGATTTTTGTTTAGATGTTATCTTCCTTATTGGCAGAGTGAGTCCCAATTACAGATATATATTATGTGCACACTTACACAAACATACACACATATATGTATCTATAAAATCTCTTATTTTCTTTATGTTAAATGAACATCAAGCTCAAAAATAGGGATTTTCACCAAAAATTATACTGGAGGTCACTAAATTTTCAGAGACATTCTGAATGTCTAAGACTAATACTGGAAAGCACCCAAACGTGGCTGTTGCTTTCATCCTACAAACATTGGTAGGGGTTGAATATCTTTTCTATGAACATACCTGTTAAAGAATATGACCAACCATGTGAGTTGCTGAATCTGCACTGTAGTTGGATCATTCCCACGGGCCTCTATTTCCTGCTTGCTGTTTTCATGGACAGCGGTTACAGCCTGAGGAATTTTGCCAGTGACGTGATTCAAATTAATTTTCTCTTGTATATACCAAGGATAACTGATGCACTGGGAGATCTTTGTGTGATCTAAAATCCCAAGCAAATTATTTCTAAGGGTTGCAGCACACACTATGAGCAAACTGCTGGGTAGAGGCTCTAAAAGTGATATTAGAAACAGTTAAAATGCAAAATTCTTCATACAGCTTTTATTGAGTGGTATTTCAAGGGGTTTATAATTGCAGTTCTGACAGCTGTTGCTGAGATTAGCAGTAATCTTCCTCTTTTGTGCATGGCATACTTGTACAATCCTCATAAAGTCTGTAATGCATTTGTTAAGTTTCTAGGTGAGGTAGCACAGTATAAATAATTAATCCAGGGAAAAATAAACATTCAACAATGTTTCCTTCCTTATTTAGAAAACCACATTTTCTCTGTATAATACAACTTCATTGGCAAGAGGCACACCAGATACTGAATCCATTTGTGAAGGCAGTCCCTGTCCTTCAGGTTCAGTTGTGGGGGATGTTTAAGCAGGAGTAATGAATTTTGACTACCTGCTGAAGTCTTTGTATTCAGAATCTTTAGCTTGCTCATACCATCAATGTATCAAGAATTGTTCCAAAAATTCTTTCCCATCAATATGTCATTGTTGTGGCATATTTAAAAACATTTCTGTGAGGCCTTAAATTTCAGGAAAAAATTCTTAATTCTGTGTGCAGTCCTCTAAAAATAATTTAAATATATTTTTTAAATCTATGATGATACCCCTCCAACAGTGTTATGATAAGGGAGCAACTCTCCACAACCAAGTATGTTTTCCCACAGCTCTTTTTTACTGGAGAAAGTTATTTTGCAGTTTGTAAGAGTGTAATAATTTATAGTAAGCTGGTTGCTCAGATCTAATTTCTCTGATGATCAGTGATGATGCACAAGGCAGTTTTCCCAATTTTCAAAGGAGATCAAAGTCCCTCAAAGTGTGGATTCTCTCAGAGTTCAATGATTTGTTTTAACACACTTTTTCATCACTGAAATTCAGGTCTAATGAAAGTTACATGCTCAGCCTCTCTTGCTATCTAAGTGAAAATTCCTCCAACTGTTGTTTTAGGGGGGCATAATTATTGAATACTTAAAACTTAGATGCTATTTTGACATTGTAAGGTACTCAAGACACTTCTGTCTGCTAGTTTTAGGGGTCAAAATTGTTGAATCATTAAAGTTTAAGGAAATAATTTTTATTATTATATTTTTAGGGAAAATTTATAGTTGTCCTCCTGAAAAAATGCAAAGAAATGAAGTATGTCCATACCTATGTGAATGTGAAAGCAATATCTAATTTAATTTTATGTACCAACAGCACAAGCATCTTGCTCCTAATTACACTTTTCTGTATTAAGACCATATGCTACTTATACATTTTTAAAATACAGAATGGTCTGTTGGGAAAGTCTCTGTATTTGGATGTGTAATGTCTTCAAGCCATACAAGAACACTCAGTCCTTGCAATGACCAGATGAAATTATTATTATTATAATGATTATTAAAATTATTATGATAATCATTTTCATAATCATTACTATCACACAGTAATTGTATGAGGACTCCTGTTCCAAACAAGTGTAAGGGAAGTGAATTCTGTAAGGCCACTGGGATGGTAATTAAAATGAGAATTCCTACCAACAATTGCTGCATCATGTGATTGCCTTGAATCCTGTTCTGATTGCCTTGAGAGCTGAACAGGATGGTGCTGAATGGCTGTGCATAGGAGCAGACAGCCCTTATCTGGCTGTAACACACCCCATTGTCTCCTCTTACAAGGACCTCATCAAACTGGCAGGTGTGGAATTGCAGAAATGTGTTTGAAAATACACATTTTCTAATGTTTATCAGAAAATTAGAAAGGATCAGCAAAAGGTATCTAAGAGGGTAGTGCAAAGATAATCCTGAGAGAGCTGTTTTGCTGGTTGCTCTTCCTCTGATCTGTCTTTACTTATCTGCTTGCTCATGCTCTCTTAAACAGATAGGACCCTATTAGTTCAAAATGAGCTAGAGTCATCTAAATGGTACCAAAGAGTCCATACTTTTTAACTGATGAAGTGTGTGAAAGAGAGGAGGTTTCTGTGAAATTGCTGGACTAGAAACAGTCAGCTCATCTGTCTGTAGCATCAGAGAAGCTGCTGTAAGGAATTGTTTTATATTCTGTTTTTTATATAGCTATTGGAAAGAAATATTCATATAGTGGAAAAAAGAAGTAAGATGCATTGAAAAAAAAATTTGCTTGATAATGTTTACTATGTCATTAATGTGCTTTCTGGGCCAAGGCTTTAGCTAGATCTTCTGTTGTAGGAGAAGGGAATATGGGCGACCCTGCCCCTGATGACTCACAGCTATATCTAATAAAGATAAGTGTGATAAAAGGGAGTGGGTTAGCTGGTAAAGGGAATCTTCATGGAGGATCATGAAGGAGAGAAGCATGATCCTAGGGAGAGAGAATGACTGCTGCAAGATCAGTCTGGGTCTGCAGTTAGAGCCTGTTGGAACCTGCAGTCACAGTCTGGCTGGGTAAAAGCCTGCATTCAGAGTCTGCAAACTGATCCAGGCAGTCAGAGTTCAGCAGGAAATAACCAGCAGTCAGAGGCTGCAAGGGAAACCTACAGTAGGAGCTTGCTGTAGCCAGAGCCAGTGATAAGTTGGAGTCAGGATGGCTGAGCTGTGAAGAGGAATAAAGCAGGACCCTTTTCATGCTGTGATGAACAAGAAGTCTGTGTCTTGGCTCATTTCTACCCTCTAACAAGAGGGCTGCTGCAACATTCTTTATGTCTCTATTTCGGTCATTAAAATCTGCATCTACCAATAATTACAACTCCCAGCATTTGTGTTTGAAGCAGATTCTGGACAAAATTGATGCCTACAACCAGAAGAGTTCACAGGTGGTCACTTGTCTGCTGTTAGTATTCAAATATTAGCATTTTCAAAATGAGAGACTTTTACTGCACGGTGCTAACAGGCACTAATAATCTAGGCTTTGTACTTCATCTTGTATATTTATGACTGCTTTTATTATTGACCCAAGTTTACAAGCAAAAGCTGTACGAAGGGAAAATGTCTTAATGCTCAGTGCAGTGCTTTTTCTAAGCAAAGCAGTGACCAGGTAACAGGAAGGGAACATGTTCTTCTTGAAACAAAGAAGCAGCCGTCATTTATTATCTATTTTAATATTGAATAGGTAGATCATCAAATCCTTCTTAATAGTCATAGAATCCTTCCTGGTAAGAGGAGGCTTCAGGAAGATCTAAGTGCAAACAGCCTCACTGGAGCTTAATCTTTCAACAGGTCAAAGGAGAGTATAGCAGATGCTGAATATAAAAAGGAAAATAATCTCCCTTCCTCAGTGCAACAGCTGCTCCTTTCTATTTGCCAGAGGCTGCTACACTGCTGCTTCACACAGTTCATAAAATGAACTAAACGGATTGAAAAAGTTTGCTGCTATTTTTTCAAATGCATGTATTTTATACTATTAAAACTGTATGTGAGTGACATGCTGAGAATGAATTTTGGAGGGCCTGTTTACACAGAGGCTCAAATTTAAAAGTTCCTGTGTAAAATCCTGTTTGCAAAGATGAATATGAGTGGTCAGCTGAAAGCAGGTGGATAAGGAGGAGGAGAACAGATAACACACAACAGTCTAAAAGAAAACTTCTTGATAAACTCTTTGAATTAACTGTAGGGAGGAGTCCATAAAATGGCAGTTTCTAAGGAATTTGTTCTTTCTCTGGCCAGGAAATCTTCACCAGTCCCAGATAACAAAACGTGGATGGGTCTTGTAGAGTCATAATACTGAAGAGTGAGCACTTGTACTGCGTTACTATACTGGAGACCTCTGGAAAAACTTTAGCTGGGAGGTTGTTATAGTTTTCCTTACTCATAACATTGGAAGGGAAATGGAAGAGCGAGTTGAACTGGGAAAACAGAGGATGCAGTAAGAAGTTACTGGATTACAGCAAAACTCTGAGACATGCAGCAACTCGAAATGTTTATCCCATGCCTATTTCCACAAAAAAAGTTTGTAGGTGTGCATATATAGTTATCTATAAGCCTCCTAAACCTGTAATAAACGATTAATTATTAATATGTTGTTTAGACATATTAATAATATCAAAATTATCTCACACTCTGTATGTCTCTGTATACATGATTTTTCTATTTAAATGCATGAAAGTGTAATTGGGAAATAACCTCCCCAGTTTGTACAGCTTGAATAAATTTGGGAGGTAAAGCAGGAAAGCTAACAATATTCTTTGTGGCAAAGAAACACAAGACTCGATAAAAGCAAGAGCATGAGCTAATAACAAACATACTTTTGTTTATTGTTCACTAACCTCCTGGGTTAATTGTACCCACACGTACAATATTTCTAGGGAAGCAGCAGCATTTTCCAGCCCTACCTGGTCTGTGCTCCAGTGTGTCAGGACTGAAAGCCTTCCATTCCCATTCCTCTTCCCCTTCCCCCTCTCCCAAACCATGGTAACAGAATTAAAATGAAATTAAACAGAGCTATAGCTCTCTTTAGCTATAGTATCTTAAAATACCAGGTGTATTTATAGGAAATGTGTACCTTCCTCCAGAAATGTTCCTCCGGAAACAATGAACCCCATCTGGGCTAAAGTATTGATTCGCTATATTTGATCCTGTTAGAGAAAAACTCTCTTTGGGGACAATGATAGTCCCTGTTCATGAAATCATGCTACACAACTCCTTCTTTTATGGCTTGCAATTTCTCTCCCAGAGGTTTCCAGTTCTTACTGAGATAAGATAATAGAATGGCCAGACACTGGGCACTGATTCTTGACATATTTTTTTTTCCCAAGTCACATCTGATCATGGAATGTCTTTTTGTTTTTTGTTATTAACCTGAAGTCAGAAAGGTGCATGTACAGCTGTTCAGTCTGGGAATTAATCCATGGTTATGATGCCAGTTTGGGTTTTGCCTTTTTTTTTTCCTTTTGTATTTTCTCTCTATCCTTCACACAGATATTTGTAACTCTGTCACCTATTGTTTTAGTGACTCATTTTCCCAGTACTTTGCTATGGCCTTTCCCAAAGCAGAAAGAAAAAACAAATTCCAGAGCTCCAAGCCCCAGAGGGTACAAGGCTCTGTGCTATCTTGGTTCTTCCTGGGAACCAAGGCTGAGAACAACTCTTCGAGATGAATTCTCATGGACATAGTACAATTAGTGTTGAAGGGGGGCTCCAG
>VWYE01001374.1:0-12719 GCA_013398995.1 Alaudala cheleensis | reverse complement strand
GGGGGGGGGAATTGCTTTATCACTTGTACTCCTAATTGGTGCTTTTTATCAATTATGCTAATATCCTAAAACTTAAAAATATGTACTCATACTTGTGGGGGTGGGATTTTGTGGACATCTTTCCACAACTGCCTCTGAAGGCATTCAAATAAAGATCCTCTTTTATAATACCTCCTTACTAAAATTATCTCAAGTTTCATTTCCAGGTTAAGAAAAAAGGCAACAGTTAGCAACAGCCTCTCTCAGTGCCACTTTCCATTTTATGCGGCCTTTGTGTAGACTTTGTCAAGATGGGAAGGAACAGATTTTTCCTAAAATATGGAAGAAAATGTAAATACTGAGCTTCTTCCAGAAGGGGGTTGCTGTTTAAGAAGCTGGCCTGTGTGGAGGAGACCACTCAGCCTTCCCTTGAAACCTGGGGCCTGCCAGACAGCTACAAGACTAACTAGTGAGCTGTAAGGAATCAGTACAACTCAAAAGGGAAATGTTGACCTTAAATGACCTTTTTTCAAACTAACACTAGATGGATATGAGATCTGCTGGAGACCAGTGATGACTAGATAAAATAATAACAAGATGGTTGATTAAATATCCAACCAAATGCCAGACCAGTTATCATCCAGAAAAGTCCAAGTCATGGCAGATCAAGACTGGGAAGGTTCCTTCAGTCAACCTCCACAACATGCCCAAGGGAGAGAAGACAGCAGACACTGATCCTGGAAAACAAAGTTGTCCTAAGTCAGTCATCCACCATTATTGGCATGGATACATTCTGCAGCCACCACCAGGGTGGTCAGCCCTAGCAGGAATTCCTAGGTGCTGCCCCGTGGAGCTGATGGTGGCAGGAAAGGTGGTGGCTGCATGCCAGCAGGTAGGATGGCAACTGCACTTGGTATTTGGATGGCTGTTTGTGCCATTTTCCCATTAGCTCACAGAATTGTTGGTGTGGCAAAAGACCTCCCCTTTGTCTACTCTGAGCTCCCCTGTGCAGTCTGTCCCTTCATAAGCAGGAGTCTGAAAAGCATGCATGTTTGATGAATTATGCATTTATGAAAGGAAATTTGGAAGGCATTTTGTGCTTTCTTACTGGTTAAAAGGGAGTATTCTTCATCAGCATTAAAAGGGGAGAAGCTCACTGATAGCCTCTAGTGGCACACCAGACTTTTGTGTTTGACCAGGGCAGCTGATGCCCAGCATGGCCAAGAGCTGGGCCACACCATGCAGCAAATGTGATCCTTAGAGAAAACCACTGCAGTGCAGAATGGCTTGGAGCTGGGCAAGGACAGGAGGACACTTCCACTCCAAGTAGAGGCTGAGCAAGAAGTCCATTGTATGGGGAGAAGACTGCAGTAAGGTCTGTGGATCATCTGATATTCAGAATTTGATGCTTTGATCAGTGCAGAATAGGTATTTCTGTAAAAAAAGCACTTGGAAAACTGTTTGTCCTAAAGCAAAGGCATTTTATTTATTGAGCAGGTTCTATACAAGCTGATGTTTTTACAGTAACATTGATTTTTCTGGATTCCAGCTTAGATTCTCAGATAGAATAAATCACTGTCACTTCTAAGGAGCTACCTATGCTAAAGGTTCACTTTCCTTCAAATGAGCAGCTTCAATTTACACTGGCTCTCAAACTGTCCTAAGAACTTACAAGTTAATATCTCAGTGATATTAATATAAATTTAGTTGAATGTTGTGCATGTTCTTATGAGTGAGGAGAATGATCTTAATTACCTCATTTCCTCCCTTTCAGCACTCTTCTGACTAGATGCAAGCAGAAATAGTTCTGCAGAAGTGATAGACCTATGTCTCAAATGAAACATGGTGTTCAGTAATAAAGGTGAAAAAATTACAATGGATTGTAATTAATTCTGCTCTGTGTGAGCGGATCTGGAGTTTTAGAAAGAACCCTTAGAAACAATTAAAACCCATTTTAGCAAGAAGAGTCTGCCTTTTGGGAATTTACAGACCAATATATTTAATGTTTGGAGGCTTATCCATTATCACTTCTGCTTTTTTCACTTAAGTGCTTCAGCGGTGTCTTAGTTTGAAAGACAGGTGTCTGCTAGCAAAGGCAGAAGCCTCCCTTGGAATGCAGAATGCAAATCCACTCCCTCTGAATGATTATAATTTTGAAATTAAGGGGCTCTCAGGCAAGGATATGAGGGTAGGAATAACTGTTCTTTACTAGTATGTATACTAGTATGTATAACAGACAGCAACAACATTAAACACAAAAACAGAACAGATCCTTGTGGCTGAGACAGGAAGGGATGGAGGAGAGGCTTTGCTTTACAAAACCCTGGGGCAGTCTGATCCTGGTATCCCTGCAGGACTCTGAGGAGCACCAAGCTGGAACGGCAGGAATGAGCAGGAATTCTGGGCTGGTGGGTGAGATGTATTAGAAACCCCATGGTGGTGGCTGGAACTGCAGGACATCCTGGCAGGGCAGGGAGTGCAGGGCTACAGCATAGAAAAGATCCAGAGCAGTGCTGAAGAAGCGGTGGGAGCGGGACAGCGACAGCCCCGCTGCCAGCAGGGCAGGAAAGAAAAACATGCTTAGGATTCCTGCACACATGAGCAGATGGTGGTTGTTCCCTAGGACTAGGCTCCAGTGATGACAGCGAATTCTACCCACAGTGAGCAACAGCTTGACCCTCTTCCTTCTAATGTCCCCCAGCCCCATCCTCTTTTCCTGCTCCCCAAAATCTTGTGGTATCTTTCCACTCCGAGGAAAATTCCCAGAGACAAAAGAAGTGTAGCCAGATGCTACACTTCTCTCTCAACTCTGGCCACTCCTTTTGTTTTGTACCCAGAAGTACCCAATAGCAATTTTCCTAGCAACTTATGGGAAAAAATTCTATAAGGGAAAAAAAAAAAAAAAGAAGAAATCTAACCCCCAACAAGCTGGATCTACTATGTGATAAGGGAAACTTACACTTGGTATTTATGTTGGCAGCTCTGCTCCAGTTTTTGGATACTGAGCTCTCTCAAGAACTATTAAAGTCAGAACATAGCTTTATCTTTTCAGACAAAATCCTTTCTTGTTGAGCCTTTCTACTGCTCTTCCGGCTGGGAGGGTTTTCACCTATTACTTAAGGGTAATTTAGTTTCTTTCTCTTCCAAAAGCCCATTTGAATGGTCACAGCCCAAAAAAGTACCCCAGTGCCCTGTGATCAGGCTGTTTGGGGGCTGTTGTTTGAGAACTGGAGCTCCTGAAGGTTTTAAGGGCTGATGCTGCACAAAGCTCTGCTTGGCCTGGAGCAGATGGACTCACTATGGATTCAGGGGTCTGGATTGGCACTGTGGGTGCCTGCAGTCTGTCTTACCTGCTGTGAACCTTTGTGTAGGATGTTGGACCGTTTACAAGCTCCTGTTCAGGGCATGGGGAAAAGCTGATTTTTGTGGTCAGTTAAAGCCATTATCTAGTTTCTGAGGAGAAGGCAGAAAGATGCAGCAGAAATTCAAACTAAATTCAGACAGACACAAGGTCTAAGCACCTGCTTTATGTAACTGTGACCTGAGGTGACACAGCCGAAGTGACACCTGTGGTTTTTATGGCAGTTCTCAGGCTCTAAACACAGTTGGTTAATTAAAAACCTCTTTGCTATCTGAACTGATGCATTAGATGTGTTATGGGAGTACTTTACATTCAAAGCTTGTGGAAGATGACAGAATGATAGTCTTAGACTGCGAAGTCTGCTAACTTAAAAAAGGTGCAGGAAGAAGCCAGCCAAGCTTCCTTTTTTGTTTTTATCTATGTCTATATATCTATATGTATATCAACTTAAATCAGAGCTGGAACATATAGATATTTGGGAAATACTCTGCTGGCAAAATAAAGTCCAGGAGTAACAATTTGCAAAAACCATTTAAATCAGAAGAATAACTCAGTTGTTACCAGATGAGAGTTGGAGACAAAACACTCTAAAATTGCATTTAAATTGAAAAAATGCAAATGGAATGGAAGAGAGGTTGGAAAGTTCCATATGAAGCACAAACCTTGAAAAACATAATGTCAAAAGAATCTCAGTGTGACTGTAGGCAGCAGTTTAACTATAGTTGATGATATTCTTAACTGTTTGTAATCCTGTCATACTTGATTATGACAAACCATACAAATACAGAGGAAAACCAGACAGGTTTCTGCTGGTCTAAAGGTACAGCAAAATGCTATCAGGGGACATAGGTAGTTTTTCTGCTTCACAGATCTGCAAATGCAGTACACTTGACAATTTTAAAAAAATGTTTTTAGGAAACAGGAGAAAGGACTAATTTGCAAGTACAAACCATCTCCATTATTTCATGTTCAGCTAGACCAGCAGTTGGACTCAATTATCCCAAGGAGTCTCTTCCAACTCTGCAAATTCTGTAATTTTATGATTTTAAAACTTTATGGTATTAGCTTTATTTCAGCTAAAATTGGATTGATACTTCTGAAGGTAAAAATACAAATGCCATCTGTAGTTTGACTGCTTATGCACTGCATTGTCTGGAATACCATTTGATGATTATTTTAATTTAGACTACAGCATGTTTTTAGCTTTCCCTGAGTTTCAGATGCTTGTAATGGCAGCACAGATGTATGATTGGAGATATGAAATGCCTGCTTCAGAAAGAATGTCTCCTCTCTTTATAGACATTTTCTCCCGAGTCTTAGCAACCTGGGGTGCCTGGACAAAGAGCAGTTAACTGATAATTTGGCTCCAGGGAAGCAAAATCTCCAGTGAACAGGAATTAGGCCAGAGATGCTGTGTTCATCAATTTGGCCCTTAGGATATCTTGAACCAAAATCACTTGGTTTCACTGTTATATGTGGGTATAAATAAGAGTGGTAGACTGTTTACTGTTCCAGCAGCCTTCTTGTTAGAGGGTAGAAATGAGCCAAGGCACAGACTTCTTGTTCATCACAGCATGAAAAGGGTCCTGCTTTATTCCTCTTTACAGCTCAGCCATCCTGACTCCAACTATTCACTGACTCTGGCTGCAGCAAGCTCCTACTGTAGGTTTCCCTTGCAGCCTTTTGCTGCTGGTTAATTCCTGCTAAACTCTGCCTGGATCAGTTTGCAGACTCTGAATGCAGGCTTTTACCCAGCCAGACTGTGACTGCAGGTTCCAACAGGCTCTAACTGCAGACCCAGACTGACCTCACAGTAGTGATTCTCTCTCCCCAGGAGCTGCCTTCTTCATGATTCCCCCTCACCAGGTAACCCACTCCCTTTTATCACAATTATCTTCATTGGCAATAGCTGTGCCTCGTCAGGGGCAGGGCTGTTTTGGGTAATTAACACAGCTGTTACTTATCAGGGGCAAGGTCACCTGTACTCCCTTCTCCTACAGTTTACCACTAAAAGAAAAAATGTATGTTTAATCTCAAAAGAGCTGTATATGGTGGAAATGGTATTGTTCTTCTAAAATCAGTGGCGAAATATTACAGAGAATTATCCTGCCTGAAGAACTTTGTTGGATGGATGGATTATTGCTTGATCAATTTGGAAACTAAAAGTGCAGTTGTTCAGATTAAATCCAGGTTCTACACTAAAAAGGAAAAACTTGAGTGGTGCTGAAATAAACCAGTCCAAATCAGAAACTGCAGGTTTTTATTTTAATAACAGCAGAGGAGGTAATTTGAGATGCTTGGATATACAAATTACATAGCAAAAGTGATGCTGAGTGAGAGATGCCACTCCATTCCAAGGAAGTCATCATGCTTAGAGCACCATGATACCAATTAGCTCTTTTAGCTAGAGAAGAAAAGCCTTATGACTGAGCATTTGGAATGAGAACTCTGCTTGACATGAAATTTTGATATGCACAGCCAGTGCTACTGATTTATAAAGCCCTGAATTTGGCATACTTATTTTATTTTAAGAGGAATTGAAGCTATGTGTGGGAATGGATGTTCCTTTCTCTGCTTTAGTCTGGTATCCAGGTATCAATTTTGTCAGCTTTCTTCTCCACAGGCTAACAGGGACCTTTAAAGGGGATGTTGGTGTGGTGCACTCTCTTCTGAAGCTTGGGGGCTGGTAAGGTCATGAAGCTAAAGGCTTTTTTTGAAGGAAAGGTCTGGATATGAGCAGCAGTATTCTCTAGAGCTGTGGTAGGTGTTGGAGGACTGGAATACCTAATGATACCTAATCACAGCTGACACAGATGAAACTTACATTACCAAAGTTATGTTTACAGAGTTTGCACAAAACTGTGGAATGTATAAACCATGTGTATGCTCTGTCATGGGAGCAGACATATCATCCCTGTATAGTCCTTTCAAAACTTATTAGGAGCAGAAAGTAGGTACTTCTCTGCTGTGAAATCAGGGGGTAGCCATGTGTTTCAACAGCAATTGACTGAAACAGTCACTGACCTCTTTAACCAGAGATGTGATGTTTCCTGTGATGAATTTCTTTTGGCCAAACAAATCTGTTATTCTTGTAGTGCTGTTGTTTATTCTGCTGTCGTACTTCACAGACAGCTGCAGATGCAACCAAAACTATTTTCTTTTTCCTTTAATTTGCTGTGGAAAAACAGTAATTTAAAGACTAAAACACCAGCAGTAGAAACAGCTCAATGGCTCCATAGGGTTCAGACTGATTTTACTTTCTATTCTGTTTCTCAGTAGTCATTTATGATTGCTGATTTGTAATACTGGTCTCCCATGGATAATTGGTCACTTGCCTCTCTTTTTTGTCTGAATGTGTATTTTACCGTTTTAGAGCCATGAGCACTTACATGGCCTGGCACAATGTAAATAGTCTCATGTGAAAAAACAAGACTGATTAGTTTGATTTTTCTCCTTTTGTGACATCTGGAAGGTGCAGCTACTCAGACAAGCAGACTCAGTTAGGAAACATCTCTCCACCAGGAAAGGCCTAGCACAGACAACAGGGCTGTGCTAGTTTTTTGTTTATCAGACAGTTTCTCTGCCAACCCTAGAGACTGGTGGGATGGTTGGGCTCAGAGGCTAGTGGTTAATGGATTGTATTCTACCTGGAGGCTGATGAGAAGCAGAGCATCAGAGGGGTCTGTCCTGGGACCTTTGTATCTTTGTCAATCACCTGGAGGATGCAACACTGCCCACTCACCAGATGAGCAGATGGCACCCCTTAGCTGAAAGAGGTTAGGGAGGAAAAGGAGTCACACTGACTTTCTTGGGAGCTTCTGCTTTCAGAGATCAGGAGAAAAACCCAATGCAGAATATTTGTATATATTTCAGTTCACCCATTCCTTTATTTTATTTTATTTGCAGATCAATCTGGATTTCTTAGCATAATTATTATAACTTTGTATTACTCTCTACATCTGGATATTTCTTCTAATGTCTGGATTTTCTAGTCTAATGGATTCTGATTTATATGCTATGTTCAGAATAATGCTTCCTAGATTAGCAAAGACTGGGTACAACCTACAAAGTGAATCTGACTGTAGTAAACTATTTATAGTGTGCTTTAAATATATAAAAAAAATTTGTATATATGGTATTTACATACATAAAAGTTTGCCCATCTCTTTTGTCAGAAATCTTTTTTCTTTGATTTAGGAGGATTAACAGTTTATGCTCTTTTTATTACGACTCTCAGTCAGCATTTCCCTTTAAAATGACAGGAAAAATTTTGCATACTTATTTCCTTATTGCTTGTCATCTGCCTCTCTCCAAATATATTTTGCACTTCCTCAAGCAGAAAGTGCAAAAGATGTGCCCAAATCTGTTAACAGGAAATGTACAAGTCTTTTTGCCTGTGTGAAATGTATTTGATGTCATAAAAATCAACTAATATGTTTAATTCATACTGCAGGGTTTTAATCTGCTCATTTGACCTTTTTGATATACTATCAATAGCACTGGTGCTTGAATAATGAATTTCATATGTTCTAAGCACTAAACTGATTTAAAGACTTCACAGTGGGTTTAAAAAAGTGTCATTCAAGTGGTACTGAAAGAGAACGATAAAGTGTTATGGAGGAAAATAATAAATATTACCTTTAGCAAATGTCAAAGATACTGAGGCAAACCCTTTGCAAGAAGATTGGTGAAATGTTTCTCTCTTTTCTATAAAGTATAAGAAGAATTCTTCAGTACCTCTTTATGACTCTTCATCTTCTTTTCTCATATTTCTCGTGTATGCACTGGAGTCTGATGTGTCCCAAAGTTTGACCTAATGTGAGCTGATATTCAAATAGAGTGGAAAAAATTTTAAAAAGTCTATGAGACTGTGTCTATGTGGCAGGATTTTAGTATTGGGGGGTGAGGGTGAGTAGCAGGGACAGGCTTTCTGAGAAGAGCTAAGGGGCTGCTCCCATGTCAGTAAAAGCCAGTTCCAGTGAGATCCAGCATAGATCCATCCCTGCCTAGAACTGCACCCATCAGCTGCTGTCGCTTCTGAAAAAGACGTTGAAATAAGGATTAAAAACGTAGTGCAGCAACTCAGACAGAGAAGTGAAAATACGTGAGATACAGCTCTGCAGACACCGAGGTCAGGGTAGGGGGAATAGGATGTGCTCCAGGCGCTAGAGCAGAGATACTCCTGCAGCCTCTGGTGAAGACCACGGTGAGGCAGGATGTCCCCCTGCAGCCCATGGAGGAGCACAGCAGAGCAGACATCCTTACTGCAGTCTGTGGAGGATCCTGTACTGCAGCAGGTGCATGTGATCCCTGCAGACCATGGAGAACCCATGCAGGAGCAGGCTCCTTGTAGGAACTGCAGCCTGTGGAGAGGAGCCCACACAGGAGCAGGTTTTCTGGCAGTAACTGAAGTCACTTCACAAGTGATCTCCTTATTCTTACTTTAGCTTTTCCATGTTATTTTCTCCCCTGTGCTGTTGAGGACGGGGAGTGAGAGAGTAGCTGGGTGAGGACCTCGCATTTAGCAAAGATCAACCCACTACAGAGACATGACATAAAGAATGTTAAGGAATCAGTTGGGGTAAAGAACAGACAAAACCTGAGAAAATAAACCTGATTTCAACAGGGTTCTGAAATGAGTAATTCCTGATCTGAGCAAGGTTAGAAGTGAGTTGTATATATGTTGAATAGATGATGAATGTATATGTGATTTGTTCACCTTTCTTCCTAACTGTGGAGATAGGTAGTTGTGATAGTTGGTGAAATAAAGAGCTGGCAATGAGAGGCCACAAGCTTTACAGATTTATGAGTATCTCAAGATCAGAGTGAAGACAGGTGTTGAAACACAGCCCATGCAACTTCTTTTCATTCAGCATTGAATTAAGACTTGAATTTATTTGACAATTGTCCAGTTGTGAGCAAATACATGTTTGTAGCAAGATGCTGTTTAATTCAGCCTTAACCTGTCATTGTGAGGTTGAGGAATATTGCTGCCTCTCTTTTAGCAAATATGATGCCCAGCAGGACTTGTTTAACATTACAAAGAAATTTGTCTCTCAGACTAAACTGGAACCTGAACTCTTGCAGGATCCCACTGCAATGATGATGTTTGGCTGCTCTTGGCACCAGCTCACCTCAGTCATAATGAATATGGCTATCCTGATATTTTCACTACATCTCTCCCCTGGATGTGTTCCCTGCATGAAGCAGAAATCCTGAAGGTAATAACAAAACCGTTCATCTCCTTCAAAATCTCCATGGTAATGCATATGCACAGGAGGGAGAGTTGCACAGATAAAGCCAACTCAAAACCAAGTAATCTTCCCTCTGTCTTTTTTGGTTCTTCTGTGCCCAGCCTGGGGATCTTCCCACATTGAAAATGTTGCATTTAAAAAAGTAAATTTCAACCATGGTAGTTAAAGATAAATAATAGTTCCTCAGTAATCTGAAAAATGCTGCTGGAATTAAACACAGCACAAAATAGCTTTTATAATTTGCTTTAAAAATTTTAATCAACTGTTACAGTTTTACATTTGCATATTTCTTTTTATGTTTACATATACATACACACAGACATGCCCATGTCTATACATGGACAATATGATGTGTTTTCAGAAGTTATGTGAGACTATCTCAGATCAAAGATATTTTATTAAATGTTTGTCCAATAAATACACTCTAAAAATAGTGTCTGTTTACTGATAACATTTAAAACAGCATTTTGATACCAGAATCAAGATTAAAAATGCTATTAAAATTTCATAATAATTCAATGAAAATTAAGACTCTCTGAGATGAAACATATTATTTGGTGCTCATTACAAATATGGATGTCCTTAATGCTCTGTGATATTATTTTCTGCTGTTTGGATTGAATGAGTCCTGTGGTAAGGTTCTGTGACAAATGTGACATCAGGCATTTGTTCAAACTGGAATTGATTTGTATAGTATATAAATACTATACAAACTGGAAATTTTTGTACATTTTAAAAGACAATCTTCAATCTGGGCTTGATTTTTGAAATTTCAAGAATAAACAACATGTTTGACAACAGCTTGGCTAGCTTTGGAAACATCTTTATAATGATAATAGCATTGACATAAATACATCTTGTCCTGGGCCAATGCCTTACTGGTTTTATGTGAAGTCGTGGTTAATAGAGTTCTGGTTTATAATATAAACCAGGAGATCATAACTGGCATCATTGGTGGTAGGTGCAAAAGCATTGAAGAAAAATCCAAACCCTCTTAAAATTCTTATTCTTACTCTGTGGATTTTCTTTTTTTGATACCTGTCAAGCTTTGCAATACTGGTGGTTTCTGTAGCTTGGTCTTTTGTGGCATATGAAAGTAAAAGTCAGACCTGTGCTCCCTGAAGTAGCACAGGGCTGAGGCAGTGCCTAGTCCTGGGGGGTGCTGGCAGGGATCTTGCTGATCACAGTAAAGGAAAACATGCTCCAGCATATGTAGTGCCTTAAGTTTTAGCTTTCATGTTTTTCAGATTCTGTGCTGCCTAGGGGTGTAGTTCTGAGCCTCATATTAAGTGCTAGTGAATTCTCTTCACAGAGTAGGTAGACAAAACAAATCCTTTCCTGCTGAAGACCAAGGACAATGAGTACAACTTTAGGCCCAAAAGCATAAACAACAGTGGACAGAAGAAAGAAAACAGGAGGATGAGACCTCACAGCCTGAAGCTGTAACTGGACAATTAAATCCCAATATGCAAATGGACCAACATTTATAAAAATGTAAAATGGCCTAGGGACTGGTCATCCATTTTGTGACCATTCTGAGTCCACCTTGGGTGTAGCCCTGGGCAGGCCCTTGTGCTGCCCAAGGTGTACCCTTAAACACCTTTCAATAAATTTTTACTTTATTCTCTATCTCTGTCCAGTCTCTGTTCCAGGTCAGCCTTCCCAAGGCATCACATGAATGTTTCAGCACACTGACTGCAGGGGAGCGAAAGCTCCTGCTGGCATTACGCAGTAAAGTGCTCAAGATTTTACAACCCTTGTGTGTCTGAATACATCTATCCATTATTTTTTCAATGCAAGTGCAAAACATTTTTATTTCGAGTCCAGGTGTACAACCAGCTCAAGAACAACATGAGGCTTGTTGGTGCTGCAGATGTGTTGTTTACAAAGCATAGCTGGGGAAATATCAAAGGGAAAACATTTTCTCAGTCTCTCCAAAGAATACTTCCCTGAAGTGTTGGGAAACCATAGCCTCGTTTCCTTACAACCTTTCATTATTAATAGGCTAAGGAGTGGCAGAAATGGCAGGCTGTGACTGACAATTTTCGACACAATCAGACTGGGTTTATGTGGGAGACCAGAGTATTTCTCTGGGTCTCCTGGATGGGCAGCAGCCAGGACAGGGGGGATGGGCTCCCATGGTCTGCTTGAAAGATAGCAGTGGCTTTGATCTGACACCTTGGAGAAAGAGGATTTGGATGACACGAGGGTTTGATTGGTGTGTTTTTTATTATATCACTGGGTGTAGAAATATTAGTTTTAGATTTTTCGGTATACTTATTATGGGGCAAAGATGGAGGCAGATCAATGTGATAAAAGCACATTTTCCTGTCCTTCTCTTCTTCTTCCTCTTTGCAAAGGATGATGGTTTTTTAGGATTGGGTAAAGGTTTGATTTCCCTGTGTGACTTGGATTTTAGTTATTGGATTTTAGAGGAAAACAATGTTAACGTAGTTTAGAGCATAAAAACCCAGGCGCTGTTTGTGGGCGGAGAGAATTCACTTTTCCAGCTGCTTGAGAACACCACGCTGGTGTGACTGAATTTAGAGATAAGACTTCTAAAATAAACATCTTCAAACCACAACCTGAAGGTTCTCGGATTCCTTCTTCCAAGCACGGGCAGTAAGAAAACAGCCATTCACCACCATTCGGGTTATCTCAGAAGAGATACCACAGCAGGTTTAGTGAGGCCACGATCTCAACCTGAGACATTCTTACAATGAAGAAAATATCAGTTCGATAAACCATTTTATCAAAGCATATTAAAAGGTGTCTTGCCTTTGCCCTAGATAATGGCGGTGGTATGGAAACAAATGAACTGTTTATAATTATCCCTTTTATTTTCCTCAGAAATTCACTGTTCTAGAGAACCCAGGAGCTCGTAGGGTAAACCTTGATTGATGAAATAAGCTTTTGATGATGTTTGAAAGCATGACTGTTTTAATTCAACAAAGACACAGTTAGTCTTATCTCAAAGAAATACTGGCTAAACTAAAGAAATTGTATGTATCCACTGCTGAAAGAGGTCACAGGCTGATGAATCTCACTGTACAAAGTATGATGTGTTACAGCTGTCTCCAAAAGCAGGTGGTAAAGACTTTAGAATTGTCTTGGTTTGAAAAGAC
>VWYE01001373.1:122737-143683 GCA_013398995.1 Alaudala cheleensis | reverse complement strand
AAAAAAATCACCTTTCTCACTGATTCAGGCAAAATAAAAATGACTAAGCCTGTCACGATTTTACCTCTTTGTCTGGCTGACTTTCTCAGCAAGATTGATTCCAAATCCAGCTAAGCCCTGAAAGGAATTAGCAGGAAACTGCTTTGTTGGAGGATGCTGAGGGGGTGGGCTGAGCAGCCAGGGAAGCAATACCCAAAAATAAACCCCCAGCTCTGACTAAGCAGGGAGCCCTGTGGGGCTCACTGAAGTGTGAGTAAGTCATAAAACCTCTCACTTGAATCCACAGAGGCAAAAGTGATCCTTTGAGAGAATAAAAACAGGTGAGAAAGTGTTGGTGAGATCAAAAAATCAGAGAACACATAGTGGGAGGGACNGTGGTTGGTGCTGGGCACCACAGGGAGCAGCACCCATGGAATGATTGACATGGCAAATTAATGATAAAGATGATACAGTAAAGTGGACAAAGCTCAGTGGAAGAAGAGCTGGTGTGGAGTTAAACTTGCAGGAAAAAGATTTTTTTTCACTTTAATGCAAAATGCCCACTGAGGTGAGCCAGGAGCTACCACTGAATCTTAGAGAAATCTTGATTAACAAGAGACTTCCAAGGTATTTTGGGATGCTCTGAGGAAAGTTGTGGGGTGTGCTGTTTGGAATTCTTCTGTACTTGAGGTATTTCAGCNCCAGTGGCACCTCTGCCATGGCAGGGACACCTTCCACTGTCCCAGGGTGCTCCAAACTCTGTCCAACCTGGCCTTGGGCACTGCCAGGGATCCAGGGGCAGCCACAGATGCTCTGGGCACTGGGTTACATTCATAGGCAGATGCAGAGTTTTATATTTGACTGAATTTATACAAATATATAATGTATATATGTTAAAAGTAGAAAAACTTTATAAAGCAGAAGTTCTGTGTTTATTCTGTCCAGAGGCCTGCAATAAAAACTCCTCACAGCAAGGAGGTGAGGCACAAACAATCAGTTATTACTGGTGTTAATTAGCATTATTCTATCCCAAGGTTGGACAGGGTTTGGAGCAGCCTGGGGCAGTGGAAGGTGTCCTTGCCCATGAGAGGAACTTTAAGGTCCCTTCCCACTGGAGCCATTCCAGGATCCTGTGACTCCAGAGCACTTTGGAGCAGCAGCATTTGCACACCTGTGGGCAGGTGAGGCACCAACATTTTCCCCCCTGTGCCCTGGTGATGGCTGGAGCATGGCAGAAGGTGACCTGTGACCTCCCTGCAGCCCCATTCCTCATGTCTGAGCCCAGCCTAGGCCAGGCTTTGCCATGGTGGATCACCACAGACTGGGCAATTCTCCAATAATCAGTGCCTGGCTCTGATGAATCCCAGCCCAGGCTGGGGATGGCTCAGGATAAATGAGCTGGGATGAAGGGTGTGACAGGTGACAGAGGGTTTGGAATGGGCTGTGCAGCTGTTCAGTGCACAACAAAAAGGGGCCACTGAAATACGTGTAAAAATAATTAGAAATAAAGCTGGAATCTGTTTAGGCCGTGGTTGTTGGGCTGGCATGAGAGACTGAAAATTCACCTCACTCTGTATAAATACAGGAAGGTTCTCAGGTCACTTGTAGAGCTGCCACACTCAAGTTTTGGGCCATTTGAGGGGGTTGTTTCTCCTGTCATGGTGCAGATTTGGGTTATCCCCAACTGCTGCTCCCAATCCTGCCTGGGCTGGCCATGGACAGCCAACAAAAGGTGCAGGAGATGCCTCCAGGAAGGGCTCAGGAGATGCTGCTGCACCAATCAACCCCCAGAGCTTTGGGTTAGGCTCTGGCTTTGCTCTGAATCCCTGCCTAACTCTGCACCTCCCTCCTCAGAACAGCCTGGGAGGGGGGAAGTGATGCCTGATCTCTTCTGAGTCACTCTCAGGGAAGGGACAAGGGGATCTCTGGGCTGCTCCCAGGAATCCACATNTGCCTGATCTCTTCTGAGTCACTCACAGGGAAGGGACAAGGGATTCACAATCCTCAGAGATGTTTCTGGTGGCTGCACTGTTAAAAAAAACCCATAATGGATGTTCCTGTTTTGCTTTTATTTCAGTGTTTTGGAGGAGCAGTAATGCTTTAGGTAAAATTCAAATCAATGCAAACCTCATAAGCCAATAAAGTTTTATAGATGGTTATCCAATATGTAATTTGTTACACAATTTCTCTGTGGCTTCTGTTTATTGAGACATAAAGACTTTGCTTTTTTTTTAAGGGAGGTTTTATGTGAGGAGGGCATAAGAAGGAATAACCTTTCATACCTATTGTGCCATAAACTAAATTACTCTTAACCCAAACCATTTATCTTGTGGTGGCAGCCTAATGAGACCAAAGGAAACAGAAACAAACTGCCTGGAATTTTCTTGAAGGGACAACTTTTATTCCCATCCAGCCTGTAGCTGCCCAGATTGGCCACGTGGATGTCACAGTTGATAATGTCAGGTAATACAATAAAAAATAACCCAAGAAAATGATGAGGATGTGAAGCTTGGGAATGAGTGTGGAAGAGATGTTCAGGATTAGTTGCACACTCTGCAATTAATTTTTCCTTATTTCCTGGCAGGAATTTCCTGCTGGATGTGAGGGATGGAGGGAAGGGAGGGAAGCCAGAGCAGCAGCCTGGGGGCTGCTCAAACAGAGATCAGCATGGCTTTGGTGGTTTGGATCAGGAGGGCTGGAAAAGCTCTCAGGAAGAATGATCCCCACCCCAGTGAGGAAATTCCCTGCAGTGCCTGCTGCTCATGACTGAGATGTTCTTTCTCCAATACAACTTTTCTCTTTGCAATATCCCTTGGCCTGTGCACAACATCATTTCTCCCGGTGTAATTTCAAAGCAAAGGAGCAATTCTCCAGAGCAAATGCGACCTTCTTTTTTTTTTTATGTTTTATTTTCTTGAGCCAGACACACAAACACAAAAGGAGCTTTTACTCAGGAGGTGCTGCTTGAGGTATGAGTGCACTGACCTGCAGATACACACAGAGCAAAAGCCTATTTGAGGCTGTCTCATGAGTTAAGTGAAGCTCCAAGTCTTTGGAAAGATGATCTAAATCTTGCAGAAATCAGTGGGATGTGCTTCCCTCGCCCAGGACTGGATCAGCCCTTGCATGCTGATTATCAGCACCACGAATTCCTGGGTGATTTCCCCTCCCCACGATGCAGTCCTGGCTGCAGGCATTGGAATACTTGCACTCTGATGGGGACTGATTTGCCTATTAAAGGAGGAAAAGCTAAAGGCAGTGGATCCCTTCAGACCCCAAACTTGCTCTTTCCCTTAAAGGATGACAGGTTTTTGTGAGAGGAGCAGACCAGGAGGGGAATAGAAATAATCTGTGCGTTGCTCTTAGCATAGAACTGCTGGAAAAAAATGAGTTTGTGTCACTGTGAGGTAACAACATTGTTTTATGTGTGGAGGGAAAAAGAGGAATAGTCCATGATTTAGCTCAGCAGCAGTAAATGGATGTTTTCAAGACTGAAAAGCGGGGCCATCTCCTTCTTATCATCTCCATTCCATCTCCTAAACTCCTGCTGAACCTGTAGCAGAGCCTGGGCTGGCTCAGGGTGACACGGGGTGACACCAGCAGGAGTCATTAGAGGAATGAATGACCACAATCAGACACGGGCGTGACAAGGAGTTGGGGAAGAGCTGCAGCATCCCAGGAAATAATCTGCATTATGGAGAGCACAGCTCCAGGGAGGGTGTGATGAGCCTGGCAAAGAGCAGAGCCTTCACTTCGGGATCCTCCTCAATACCAAGAACACTTTTGAGCCCATCAGAGACCAAAGTCTGAAGTTTCACCATTGCAGTTCCAAGGAAATGTGCAGAAACTCGTTGATGGAGCAGCTTTGCAGGGATGAGAGGCTGGAAATGAGGCTCTTCCAATGCTTTTTTGTGCAGTCCTTGGGATGGGTTTGATGGATGGAAGAGCCAGGCTGGGGTTGGGCAGGGTTCAAAGGTGGCTCTGAACTGGTGCCAGTGTTGGTGTGAAACTGGTCTGAAGCTGCCTGAAATGGGGCAAACCCAGCACAACCTCCTGAGAGTGTTTAAAGAAAGACTGGAAAAGGAAACTTCATTAAGAAATGTTTTAGATCCTTGTCCCATGGAAACACTCACCAGAGGGGGAGGGAAGGAAGCCATGGGGGTTTCACTGCTCAGATTTACCAATCAAACTCTTTAAAATTATTTATTTTTTTCCTTTCAATATGTAGCCCAAATTCAGCAAAACACCTAAATCCATCTCTTGCAGTTGATATGAGAGTGATCCTACAGCAAAGAATGCACCTGAAAATATGTTAATTAACAATTCCTGCTGTGGAGCAGCAACTCCACAAAGCTGGCATTGAACAGAGCCTCAAGCAGGGAGCTTAAATTCCAAAGAACCCTTGAATTCACTGTTTTCCTTGAGCAAATCCTTATTTTTCTCTGGAATATTAGCAGTGTAAATCACCAGCCTCCAGTTTTGAAGGCAATTTATCTTGGGCACCTTTAAAACTGAAGGAGAGATTTGGGATGTTGACTTTGTTTTTTGATTTTACTGATGTGGAAAATGAAAGTGTGGTTTCTAGATAATGAATGCACTCATGGATTTTTTTGGGACAGAACTTTTTTTTTCCATGTTCTAAATGTAGAGATTTTGACTTAAAACAAAGGGCAGCCTTGGTAAGAGGTTTGGTGAAACCATGTGCTTTAACAGAGGCTCCTAAAGGCAGAAGTTGCTTTTGATAGAGGATAAAGGAATGATAAGAGGATGAGGAAATATTCCCTTTGCTGTGGAAAGACAGATTTTGATATTCTTAAATTCTGCTGAAGCAACACCTGTAAGAGTTTACAACAAACAATTTGATGCAGGAGGGAAACCAGAGAAATTTCACTTTCTGTGCCACCACAGAAGCACAGCCAGGGATGGATTAGGGATGCAGGAACTGCTTGGGAAGTACAAAGAAACAGGATATAAACGTGGGATGGAAAATCCAGAGCAGGGGGATGAGAAAGGGCAGGAGAACCAGCTAAACATGGAGGTGAACTTTCACCAGCTCCCTTTAAGTGGCACGATTCAAACCCTCGGGGTTTTTCTGCACATTTCTCTGGTTAATTGTGAGTTTTCCCTGCACTTTTCCCGGGTGCTCAGGACCGTGGTGATGGGAATGATTCCCCAGCACCTCTCTGTAATTTGGGCACTTCATCAGCCAAATGATTTGCATCAGGACTTTGCCCAGTAAATGCTCCTCAGAACGGCCTTGGGTGAGCCAGCAGCGCTTAATTCACTCTTTCTTTTCTGTGTCATCATTTGGCTTTGTCTCCTCTCAATTATTCCATTCCAAAAACACATTTTGGTGCATAAAGAGAGTGGGAATGAAAGCACTGAATAAAAGGGGATGAAAGAGGCTCCTTGGAGATGTTAAAAGGCAACAGGTGAAAGTCCTGTTGGATTTCAGTGTCCACTTTAATGGGTGAGGAAACAAAGCAGAAATGAAAAGGAAGTTCTGCCCCTGGAAAAAAAAAAATGTGCACTGCCAGGAAAAAAATCTCTTGCTAAATATTTATATCCAGTCCTGGCCTTTCACAGCCCTTCATGTTTTTGAATTTTAGAACTGATTTATTTTAAATAACTGCATACATAAATAAGTGCATCCTGAATGTATCTCTCTGTGTATTAGGAGACTCTAAGTGAAATTACTCTTTTTATCATAAGACAGATAAATTTAAAGGGTTCTTCTTGCAAATACATTTGGTCCTGGTTCCCAGCTGGTGCAAATTTGCATTTTTCCATGAAGGTCAAAGTTTTCCTGCTCTCAGCCTGGAGCAGCCAACCCTGTTTGCCTGTTAGAAACCCAGAACACCTCCAGAACAGCAGGATCAAGTTCTTGAATGTACCCAGGAAGGGAAAACAATCCTAAATCCTGATTACTATTCCAGGAAACATTTTGCTTTTCTAACCTGTTCTGAGTTTGTGGGAATTGTCTGCTGCACATCCAAATGCATCAATCCCTGCATGTGTGACTTGTTTGGAGTGCAGGGCAATTATCCAGGAATAAAATCAATTTCTAACAAATCATCTGCCATGTGCAAAGCAGGACTCTAATGGTAATTAAAGTCATGAAATGGATTCATGCTTCTCTCTATCTCTTTTACCCACTGGTAAAAGCAGCTCATACATGAGTTCTAGGAAAGAGCATGAACTGCAGAAGAAATTAATTCATGAACAACAAATAATCACAAATAAATTCATTTTAGGCCTAGGATTACCTCATGATTTTCAAGCAACTTGATGGATTGATCTATGTCATGTGAACTGACTTTGAGGGAGTTTAGCTCATTTGGAAGTTGTAGCAAAAATAAAAATGTATTTAATATGTAAAAAGGCAAAAATAAGTCTTGTTTTAAATGCACCAAAACATTCCCTGTAATAAAATGAATCTCTAAAGTTGTACTTCTGTTTAGCCCACACTGACAGGTTCTTCTCCAATATACCAAAATAAGCAGCTCATAATCAAGTTGCCTTCTCAAATTGCCAATTTAAATAGAAAAAAAATAAATCTGTAAGTTATTCCTGGATTTGAAAACTCAGCCATCTTCTCCAAATCAAAACAGTGGTTAATGTTAAAACTGGTTAAGAAAGACATGGCTATTTATATTTATTAAACCTTGATAATTTTAATGGAGAGCAGTGGGCTCTCAGTTTTACTCAGCACTTCACTGGGTGAAGCTTTCCCAGTTTCCAGCCCTTGTCCTTCCTCCTTCCTGGCTTGGAGCAGCATCCTCAGGGCATCCCTGAGCCCAGCCTTGTGCTCTTGTATCACCCAAACCCTCCTGGATTCTCCATGGGGAATCCTTTCCAAACTCAAGCTTTTGTTAAAAGGAACTTCCTCCTGTTCCTCTCTTCATTCCAGCAGCAGCAGCTCTCCAGCTCCAGCAGAGAATCATTTGTATTCCCCTTCCCACCTCCAGACCATCTTGAAACCTGTCTAGACATGAAGTGATCTGTTTGCTGCACTGATTATCCCACTTGGCTGTGTCCCCTACCTTAAAATACATAGATTATGCTGAATTAAGTCCAATTTCATCCAGAAACCAACGGATTATTTTCTTCCTCTCCCTCATTATCCACCAGGTTCTAAATGATGGCAATAAACAGCATCACCGAGGAGGAAGGGAATGATCCTCATTTCACACTCAATCATTCACTTGTTAAACAATAAGCCTCGAAATTAACTTTCCCTCCTGACACCTCTGCATGCACAAATGCAAATAAAATGATTACAGGCTTCATCTTGGGCAAAAAATCATGGCCAGGGATGGTTCAGCTCATCTTAAAGTCACCCTGGAACTGCAGCCTTGCTTGTTCCTGTTTTTATTGGTTAGAATTCCACCTGATCATGGTTTAAATCCACCTTGCTCAGCCCAGGACTAGTCCTGGCCTCTCTATTTATTGCTGCACTGCAGTATGAGGCTATTAAAAAAAAAAAAATCCAAATATTTCCTGACAGCTCTCAGGGGAAATCTACAGTTCATAATTTCCTTTCATGGTACTATTAATACTTCCTGACAGGCTGAAAGCCAGTTGTTAATAATCTGGCAGATTTCCAGGTTCTTGGCTAAAATTATCTTCAGTTTCACTTCTATTTTTTTTGGGGGGTGGGGGTTTTGTGCAAATCTGAACCCCTGGTGCAGAAATTTCTGAGGCAGGAGTGGCAGGAGGATGCCCTGGTCCCCTTCTGCAGGTGTTTGTCCAAGCATTGCTCCAACTCCAAAACTCCAGGGATGTTTTGCTCAGCCCCACATTCCCTTTGGGAAGGAAGTTTGGTGGATTTGTGAGTTCTCTGCACCCAGTGGGCAAAGAAATTGCCTTTTTTTGTTATTTTTAAGGTGTTGTGAAGGCCACCAGCTGGATGGGCAGACGTGCAAGAAGTGCAGCAGCAAAAATAATAAATACTAAAGATATTGTTTTATTTGAAAGGAGAGCCCCATAAAGATATCACAAAGCCTTTAATAAGGATTTTAATAAAAAGATCTGGGATATGGAATGTGAAGAAGCAGAAGATTAAACTGCAAACACCCAAACAGAGACTTTGGGGTGGCACAAATGAAAGCACTGCTGCCGTATCAGGCTCGTGGAGAAACAACTGAGATCTTGAAAGAGATGAAGTCTTCAAGATATCATTGTAAAAGTTTATCAACAATTCCTTTATTAACCTCCCTATCTTTGAAGAAACCTGCTCACTGTCTTTTGATGATATTCTAATTTTGAGCCTCTTTTCACTGAAGAAATGGGGATTTTGCTGCTGAATTCAGTTGAAACAGAATCTTTTTATTATTATTTATTTAATCTTTATTACACTGATAATAGTTGGAAGGAGGTTTTCTTAAGCTTTTACTCATAGATATGAAGTAGATATTAAACTTTTCACCTGGGAAGAACAATGTGTGCTCTTCATTCCCAGTATTTGGGTGCCATCAAGATCTGCGGCTTTGGTGTTGGTGAGCATGTTGAAAGAAATGTGATAATTGGTTTAAAAGTGATGTTGTCAGATTTGGTAAATTTAACACTTTCAGATCTCTTCAGAAACTGTACTTCATAATGTATTAAACTGAAAATTGATCCACATTTACATTTTAGCCAAGCTTGGAAGCCTTTTTAGCAGTTTTTTTTCCATCTCAGTGTTTGCTCAATAATTGCTGCAACTGTATTAAACCTTCTTGTTGGAAATGATGATGAAAACTTCTAAATTCTAATTCACATGGAGAAGATTCTCTTCTGTAGTTCCCACAAACCCTCTGAGGACTGAAGTGATGTTTTCATCTCATTTCCACAGGACAGGTGTTGGAGGTCCATCCCCACATCTTTAGGGATTAAAATGAGAGCAGCAGTGTTTTAACCAAAGAACGAGCACCCAGCCCTGATGACTGGCATTGCATAGTGGATAAATTTTTGTAAAAAGAGTGTCAAAATGCAAGTTCAAACGTGGTTGTGTGAGATAACTGCACCTGGGCCCAGCACAGGGCTGGGATTGGGTTATATTCTGTTATATTCATTATCACTTAAGCACTTTGCTGTTGAAAGACACTTTAATGCTGATTTGTCAACAGCACAACCCTCGGGGGTTTCCATCTTTCAGTCTTTCTCCTTGGGTAAAATACAGTGAATTCTCTCCTTGGCTCCTGCCTGCAGAGACAGGCTGGGAATTTATATATTTATATATATTTACATATTTACTGTGGGAATGCCCTCACAGTGTTTGGCTTCTGCACTGAACAGATCAGATACTCATGAAAGAATGAATGGAAGGCCCTGAGACTTTCCAGCAATTCCAGTGGGATCCTGGAGCACATGGACACATTCTGCAGTGCCCTGGCAGCAGAGGAATTNTTACAGCTGGGAATGCCCTCACAGTGTTTGGCTTCTGCACTGAACCAGCTCAGATACTCATGAAAGAATGAATGAAAGAGTGGTCCTGAGACTTTCCAGCAATTCCAGTGGGATCCTGGAGCACATGGACATGTTCTGCAGTGCACTGGCAGCAGAGGAGTTTCTCTTTTTTAGCATCCTGCTTTAAGCTCCCTAATTGTTGCTGTGAAAATAAAAACACGGGGGGGAAAAAATCGAAATAATTTAAAAGTTATTTAAATCCTGCTGTGTCTTGTACTTGTGAATCCTTAGAAGGATGTTTAGAATCATGGAATGGCTTTGGAATGATTGGAAGGGATCTCAAAGCTCATCCAGTGCCACCCCTGGAAGGGCAGGGACACCTCCCACTGTCCCAGGCTGCCCATCCAGCCTGGCCTTGGACACTTCCAGGGATGGAATCAACAAATACCCTGTTCCAGGGCCATTTCAGTGCTGGTGAATCCATCTGGGATGAGGAGCGAGGCCTCAGCAGCAGCAAAGTCCATCCCATTCCTCCGCAAATGTCTTAATTCGGGGAGTTTAAGACAACAAAAGCCTCTGTGATGTCCTGCCATTGTAGGATCTCAATGTCACCTGAAACACGAGGAGCTGTTGGCTGGGATTTTGGAAAATGTTTCGAAAACACAAGATTTAAACCCTCCCCGAGGGCATCGTGCGCTGAATTTGAATCGCAAATGAGCCACGGTATTTTCGGTTTCTCTAGGAAAAGTAAGCAACAGCAGTCAGGAACGAAAACCAAATGAAAATCCAAAGAAAATTCCTTTTGTGAGAGAGGAAAAATAGGAGTGATCAGTATCGGAGTTAAATAGCACGGGGGTGCTTTTCTCCCTCAAAATACGGTTCAATAATTCTAAATAAGCAGAAAATACTCCAACAGAACACGTAAATCTTGCTGGAGCCTGGAAAACTGGTCTCTTCTGCTCCTGCTCTTGGCTGCAAGTGTTCGCTGCTCACTCTGTTATGGAGAGCTGGAAAATACTTCGAGTGCAGGAAGCGCCTCAGGGATAAAAAAAAGTTTGCAAAGAAAAATGTAGTTGTGTATCATTGGCATTCATGAGAAAATTCCCATTAAATGCCTTCGGATCAGGTGTTCAGGAGACAATGGAGAGCTCAGGAGCGGCGCTGTGCCAGGAATTCCAGCCCGGCTGGGACAGGCTCAGCTCATTCCCTGGCACACGAGGGATGGAAAAACAGCGTGGAAAGCCAAATTCCAACGATAATAGAGATGTGTGGAAGGTGGGGGGGAGAGCTGAGGCTGCAGGATAAAAGGGCTGTGAATTCACTGCCTGGATTAGAACCTTGCTTATCCACATTTCCTTTCCTCTCCCATCAGTGCAGATCTCATTCTCTGGCTGCACCAATAAACCTGCAGTGAAGCTCTTCCACGGTGGGATTCGGCCCCCAAATCCCCTGTTGTCAAACATTTTGTCTTCCACCAGGTCAGAAAGTTTGCTCTTTCTGCAAACGCAGAGACATTTTGCCACGGGTGAAAATGTCAATTCGCTGGAATTTAGCTGAGAGCAAAATCTCATCCCTGCCAGGGTCTGACAGGTTTTACCCCGGTTCAATGTCACATCAGCACCTGAGCCGACTTTATTTCACAAAACTTAACAGAACATCGTGGCAGAAATGGGAAATGGGGCCCATTTTCATGAAAATTCAGATGACACCAGAAGAGGGGTTTGTCTTTAGTCACAGATTTGGTCTTGTAAATGTTTTGTTACTCAAAAAAATCAGTGTTTGTAGAAATTAAGGGTCTTGAAAATCAAAGCCTCGGTGCCAGGTTGGGCTCAGTAAAGAAGAAGACATTGGCACTTATGTTGATGTGTTAAATATATATCAGATTATTTTAATTAATAAATTAATCCATGATCTATTCCCTTCTAAATTCCAAGAAAAAACCACCTGTACAACTGCAACCTTCAGCCACACAACAGAGCAGCCTTTCCCTCCACGTGCTGAGTGCCAAACCAACGCTCAAATCTCACTTTTAGACTGGAATTTTCACCATCCCAGACGTCCAGGAGGGGAAGTTTGATGCCAGCAACAGTTCTGGGTACTTTCTATGACATTTGTGTGTGCAAGGAGGAGCAGGTGCTGCTCAACTCATCCCCACAGAGCCATGGCTCACCTGGGTGTTTTATCCACCTTTCCCCATTTATTCTCCTCCTGTAAATGCCCCACACATTTGGGTGTCTCAGGAGCTGATATCTCCCCTTCCCCCCAAAATAAGAAGTTAAAATGACAGATATAAAGTATCTGAGGACTGAGGACTTGTTTTGTCTAATGGGAAAACAAGAAAAAAATGATGTTGCCGACTCCTCTAACAAACATATTTGTATAAATTACATCCTGCTGACAAATGGACGCGCAGTCAGGATTTTTAGGGGGGAAATGTAATGTTTCCCCCATGATCATATTTAACATATTTTGTTTTCCATCCATCTCTCTGCTCAAACCGTGGCATAACAATTAGAATAAGTGATAGCAGCACATCCAGGAAACAAAGGGTCTGATGGCAGAATTTATCTTGTTACATTTCCTGATTTAAAGCCGGCCTGGGATTTCTGGTCTGAACCAGATTTTTCTTACGCTATAAATATTTCAGTTTTTTCATTTATTCTTGATTTAGCTTGACAGTAAATAATCCCATGGAAGCTGCTGTTGGAAGGATGTTGTAAAAATTATTAAGTGTCTGCTCGCCAGTTCAGTCCTTGTGTTTGTCAAAGGGAAGGGAGTGGAACAGTTGGGGAACTTAAAGGAAATATGTGCGAGTGTGTGTTTGTATTTACAGTAATGCCCCGTCATTTGCAGTGCTGGGAGCAGAAGAATTACAGTGCTGAGCACTGATCGATACTTTGGGTGAATACAAAGAGTTTGGGGTGGAATTCTGGATATTGGCAGCTGCAGGTTCTTGTTTCAGGCTTGGGCAGAACCCAACAAGAGGAGAATTGAGAGCAGGGAGGGTTTCTAAAGGGTATTTCCTTGCAAAAAACCCAAAAACAACAACAAAAAAGGATCTGTCCTCTTGGAAAAAGCAGGGTCTGGCCAGTTATTTGGCTTTTTTTGGTTTTGGGTTTTTTTTTGTTTGTTTGTTTGTTTTTTTTTCTTGTTTGTTTGTTTGTTTGTTTGAAATATTTTTTATTTGGAATATCAGGAAGCATGTGAGTAACTCTGGCTGTTCCAAGTCCATTCCCAATTTTCTTTGGAAGTTCCTGCACCTTTAGAAGGGATTTCTGCCCTAAATAACTCACACACCCAATGTGCAAGGAGCAGGAACTGGATTTATTTGAGAGATGTTGAGGAAGAGGAGCAGGGCGGGACCAGCACTGTGCAAGAAAACAACCACAGAAAAACACCCAGCAGCGGATCCGAATAGAAACGCCAAGGAAAACACGTGGGAACGTGCAAAATTCCTGGCAATAACTTCAGCAAAAGGGGATAAATTGCAGACAAATTGGTTGTTATCTGCCAACAGCCAACTTGGCACTCACCGGGTGATTTGTCAGCAAATGGGCAATTGGAGCCTCCTCACACAGCTCCGGGTGCTCGGGGAATCTTCTCCCTCCTCCAGGGAAAAAAAAAGCGAAAACTGGGACAGGTGAAGTCCCAAAATTAATACAGGAGGAATTAGATGACATCTAAGTAATTAATTAAAATCCTAACTTACATTTTTCGATCTGAAGGGATGCGTTCTGTTCAGGAAAACAAATTCAAAGCTTTTTTTTTCTTCTTTTTTTCTTTTTTTTTTTAATTTTGGTCTCAGATATCACAGATCCGTACCCGAGCTTCGAGACAAATATTGACAAGCAGGAGAAAGGGTGTGAAATAAATATGATGTGATTCAATCAGGAAAAGCACCAGGTTTTGCACGGAAGCAGAAATAATCAATGTCTGCCTTCGTTATGGGCAGGAGGTTTAAAGGAGGGGTTGGAGTGGAACCTGAACTGAACACAAGGGTTCTAAAAGAGCACCCTAAAGTATTAAAAAAAAATTAAAAAGAAATATGGATTGAGGGTATTTAGGCTCAGTTACTGCTGCCTGGGGCAGGGCTGATATAAAAAGGTACAACCCGGCTCCTCCTTCTTCATTTCTACTCCGACAGAATGATAATTTAGTACTTTTTAATCCCTTTCCTTTCAAACACTTATAAATGTTGCAAATGTTCTCCAGTAGATCACAGCTGTGTGCGAAGTAGGACACCATGAAAGGATAAAAGAAAATCTGGGGTTTTTCCATCCTTTTTTTTTTCCCCAAAACTTAGAAGCTTGTCAAGTTTTGATCATTCTTCGGGTTTATAAGAGCCCACCTGCAATTTTTAAGTAAAGTTAATAGAAAATATAGACAAAATTGAGTCCCTTAGAGGAGTGGGGTGGCTTCCAGAAGGTTTGGATTTGTTAATTTTCTAAAAAACATCTCTCTCACTGCTATCAGCAATAAGTTCCAGGGTAACCCTGGATGAGCTCTTTTCACACTGCTGTGAAAAATGAGACAAGTGAGAAGAGAATACGGATCCATAAGTGTGGCTCATAATTGTGATTTCTCAGTGGAAAATTTTCAGCACTTAAAAGGTTTGGAATGATTTTACAATTTTGTAAACTCATTTTATTAAGTGATTTCTGCTTTATGAACTGATCCCCAACCAGTAAATCACTCCTTTGCCCTTTGGGAGTTCAGGCCAAACAGATACTTTTTTCCTGGCTTCATTCATCATCTGTTGACTGAAATGTCAAAGGAAATTAGAGGAAATTGTTATGTAAATCCTCGCGGGCGGGTGGTTCATTGCTGAGGGATGAAACTTCACACAGAAAAGGTGTTTATTTTTTATTTTTTCCCTTTTTGCACGGGGTGTGTGTGACGTTGTGCTCCCTTCTCCTCCCGTGGGAGATCGATCATCTCGCAGCGGGATCTGCTCACGTTGCAACACATTCCCCGGGGGATCCTGGCTGGGATCAGAACTGCGGAATTGTGGAATTGGTTTGGGTTGGGAGGGACCTTAAAGATCCATTCTGGCCCCTGGAAGGGCAGGGACACCTCCCACTGTCCCAGGGTGTTCCCCAATGTCCAACCTGGCCTTGGGCACTGCCAGGGATCCAGGGGCAGCCCCAGCTGCTCTGGGAATTCCATCTCAAACCCTCCTCACCCTCAGAGGGAGGAATTTATTCCCAATATCCCATCCTTCCCTGCCCTCTGGCAGTGGGAAGCCATTCCCTGTGTCCTGTCCCTCCATCCCTTGTCCCCAGTCCCTCTCCAGCTCTCCTGGAGCCCCTTTAGGTCCTGGCAGGGGCTCTGAGCTCTCCCTGGAGCCTTTTCCAGGTGAGCACCCCCAGCTCTCCCAGCCTGGCTCCATGGAGATGGATGTTCCTGTGATGGAACAAAGAACATTTTAACATTTGATGAACATCAAGGAGTTGGGAAAAGCCCATTTTCCCAAACACCTTTTCTCCCATCCCAGCAGAGTCTGGCAGAGGGACCACAGGCAGATTTTCCTTTCCTGCTTGGAGAAACTCCCTCCCACGCCAGAGATCTCTGTGCCAGTGGAGTGGGTGGGAGGAACCCCAACATTCCCTGTGATTTCCATCCCAACTTTGTGTCCTCTTGGAATGATTTCCATGCCAGGATGATCCCCTCCTGTTGCATTTTGCAATGTCTGGGTCTCCAAAGGGTGCAGCAGAACGTGATCTCACCTGGGGAAATTTGGGGCATTTTTTTGGAGTCAGTGCTTTAATTGCCCGATGTCTCTTCCTGTTTTTTTGCAGAATATCCAGGTAGCCACAGGAAGACACACTTTGCTTTCTTCCACTGATTGGATGGGAGGAATTTTTGACCTTGGGAAGTGGAGATGGTGTTGCTATGGAAACTAATAAGTCTGCTGCCATTCATGAGCTGCAGCACAGGTAAAACGTTCCACTGTTAGTGTTTGTGATTGATCAATCTCTGTCACTGTCATCATTCTTGGAGGAAGGAGAAACAATTAGCAAAATTAACAGCCTTTTTTTGTATGAACAAGTGACTAAGGAGCTTTTCATTAGGACAGGTTTAATTTTAAACCACTCCAGGTGATGCCTTTGAACCAGGAAAAAACCTTTCAAGATCATGAGAAAGCTGGAATCCAGGTAATGGTTTTAAAAGTAGTCTAAGCTGTAACACTGAGAAAGAAAACCAGTTGTTACTTGGGTTACAACATCAGGAAAACATTTCTTGGCCACAATATCAGCAAATGAAGTTGGGCTGAAAACCAGTTTGGGAGCACTGAATTGATGGTTTGGATTCCACACAGCCTGGCTCCACCCTCAAGTGTTTCCATGTAAGTGAATATCTTTAAATCACATTTAACTGAAAGGCAAATTAAAGGATTTATTGATGAAGCCCAAAAATGGGTGAGAATCATAAGGACTGTCAATATAAACACAGAAAAAGGAAGGAAAATCTTGCTGAAAGCCCAAAGGAAATGGGAACATTCCTTCTGTGCCTCCTGCTGGAGTGATGATGGACCCTCACTCTCCCCTGGGCATCCTGACACGGCTCAGGCTGGGATCAGGGCACAGAGGGTGGCTGGAGGAAGCAGGAATGCATCCCCCCCATCCTCCTTCTCGAGCATCCCCTGTGCTTAATTAAAATATCAACAGTTTGTAGCATATTGTGAGGTAAAATGTCCTTTTCTGCCTGGCTGGGCACTGCTCACAGCGAGGGTTTGGTATTCTGAGTTCATCCCTTGTCTGAACCTTGCTTCTAATTAAAAGCATATAACTTGACAATCCTGCTTCATAAAGCCATAAAAATGGGATTAACTCCTGTGGCTCATTAGAGCCTCATCTCCAAACAGGCACTGAACGGGAGCTGCACTCTTTGAGGTTATAATGAATTTGGGGATGGACTGACCCCTCACAATTGGCTGTGATAGAAACCATGACAACTGACTTTTGTCTCCAATTAATGCATTGAACTCTAAATAGCCAGGATATTACTCATGTACTTACAAGGAAATTGTATTAAAGTAACCTCAAATGATACTTAAATTAATTATGTAGTGCATGAGTCAGCAGCTGTTTGAAGTGAAGAAACAGAGCAGAGGGCAGACTTCAGTAGCATTTTAAAGTACAATTTAAATGAAACTCGATGCTGTTTTATCTAAATGTGAAATGTAAACCTCGGGATAAAAAAAAATAGATGTAAATCTCCGGATCAGACTTTAAATCAATACAAAGTTGCTATTTCAGTAACAAACAACCAGCATGTTAAGGACTGAAAATCTTGAGATATATAAAATACTGTGATATATAAAATATTTCAAGTGAGCAGTCGCTCATTTAAGCCCAGCTTTGCTGAACTAATCTCAACAACCACGTGTTTAGGACCCAAATCTTCCCTTTAATTCTTCACAGCCTCACTCAGCCCTCTTGGGTACCTCTCACAGGTCATTCCCTTCTTTACTCCTCTGAGTAAAGCTCTTGTACCAGTGTTTCAGAGCACAGGATTCCTCTACAATTCCTTGATTTCTTGGGAAATAGGTGGTGATTCTGGAATCTGAATCACTGGAGGAGCAGGGCAGCTGTGTGAGGGACAAGTTATTCTTACACCCATCATTTGTATCTCCAAAAAGAGCCTTTTCTTTCTTTTTTCTTTCTTTTTTTTTTCCCCCAGTCTTTCATTTTTGAAACTTTTTCTCATCTCCATCATTCTTGCCAGAGGACCATCTTTAACAAGCCCAGTCCAGGGTTTAAACCTGAGTTTAAAGGCACTGGGAGTTCACTTCTAGAGGGACATGTTCAGCTTTCAAAGTCTCAAAAATAGCTAAAAATGTAAATATTCCATATTCCCAGGCAGCCAAGAGCAGCTCACAACAGCACTTTGCTCCTGCTCTTAATGAAAGGAACAGCAAAAGCTCCCACTGATTTCACTGGGATAAGTTAATTTATGCCTGGGTGTAAATGAACTCCTTTGATTTCAGCAGATTTCCACTCCCTGACACTCTGAAATGTGCCTGATGGTCACAGTGGAGCTGCACTTGTGGCAAAACTCCCCTGATTTATCCCAGGGAAGGTTCCCATCAAGTCAGGAATAACAGAAGTGAAGATGAGGAGGCAGTGCTGGTGCTGAGCTGAGCAGTTCTGTGGGCTGGGGGTGGAAGGGGAATTCAGGGTGTTGGATGGCACTGGTCACTCATTTCCTCCTTGTTCCCACCTGACTTGTAGAATGAAAATGATTTTGACCTATAAATTAATTTAAAATCTCAGGATTAAATGTGCTGTGCAGAAGAGCTGGATGTGATTACCCCCCTGAAATGGCAATTCAATTACTCAAAAATCAAACTGCCCTCTCTATTCTCTTTATAGGCAAAAATCGTGGGGAGAATAATGTTCCCTCCAACTCTTATTTTCCAGCAGAGCTTTTTTTTATGTGTCTCAACGAGGGTCTTTAGGGTTTTCTTGCAGTGCCTTAGGGGACAAAATAAAATGAAGTAATGCATGCACAGTGACACAGCCAGATTAGATTTTTTTTCCCCATTCCCATTGCTATTTAAATGAGATAATCTGATCTAAGCAGAGCACCAGAGGCAAGAAGGGTGATGAAGATAAACTCAGAGATCATTACTTTAAATTCTGTGTACTTGCTGTAGGGATGTACAACATCCTTGGAATTTAAACATTGTTTGATATGAATATGTTAAGAAAGAGCCTTCACTTTCTGGATTAAAGATGTAGACAGGATTTTTGGGAAGTTGAAATGAACAGACCTGTCCAAAGAGCTCAATAAAATAAAATAATTGTCTCAATTGTCTCTTCACACCAAAACTGCCTCACGTTTTCCTCCTGTGGCTGCTCCCTCAGGAGTTGTTGTGCAGGGCAGGTTGCCAAGAATATCTTAAGGAGGGAAAATTTTATTTTCATTTTGAATGTCATCTTTCTGTCCTGGGCATCCATCAGATGCACCTCAGGCTGTTCTTTGTGGATTCCAGGTCAGGTTCTCCCTCAGGCTGGAGGAATTTCCTCATCTCTCTCTCTGGTCCCTCCATTCTCTCCTCTGTCAATAAGGAATCACCTTCTGATTATTTCAAGTTGTCTGTCTTCCTCCTGGACAGCTGATCCAAATTGTCAGTGTCCCTCCTGTTCCTGAGGGGAAATGACACCTCTTTAACCTGATTCCTGGGGGTTCCTTCCCTTCAAACCAATCCCTGCATGGAGAGGTGGCCCTGCTGCCTCTCCTTTGTTCTGCTGATGGCCTTGGCCCCACCGTGGAACCAAAATTTCCAGCTTTAAAGACAAGAAAAAAGCAGAAATGCAGTGAATTCTGTCAGGCTGTGGACAACAGAACTACTCCAACCCAGCCTGACCTCAATTTTGGAAATGAGGCATCCAATGGAGGCATTTTTACATTTTTGGCTTCGTGCCTCCAAATCAATTGAACACCCAACCACAACCTCCCGGGCTGGATTTTTTTTTGGCCCATCATTTAGAAGCTGTTAAATTAGAGAGAGAGACATTTCCTGATGTGGAGTGCCCTGATCCTCCTCTGGGTCGCAGCAGGATGGGTTTGGAACACATCACATCCCACACTGTGTCTCTCAGGTTTATTGTTGGCATAACAGCACCTCCAGCCATGGAACAGCACTCCAGGGATTTTAAGACAAGTGACATTTTTGCTGTTTCTAAAGCAGAATGTGGAGATGAGCTGGGCCAGCCTGGAAACGTTCAGGCTTCCCTGAACAACCAGAGGTGATTTGGGATGTGCTGATGAGAGTTAATTGGGGGTCCCTCACACAGCACGGAGGTTTCCATGGGTTTGGGAAATCCAAAGCTGGATTTGTGTGAGGGATTTGCTGTGGCAGCACATGCAATGGAGAGGGAGAAGTGACGTTTGAAGAACTTTTGTTTCCATGCTGTGGGGTTCAGCTGATTGCCCAAAATCAGTGAACAACAATCATCTCCTGGCGCAGCAAAGCCAGGACAAAAGGTGATTTACCAAAATATGGATATTGATCTAATATCGATATCCAACTTATGACGGACAAAGACTCTCAAACAGTTTAAAGTTAGAAAGTGTGTGTTTATTGCGACGCCGGGCAGCGCGCGGGATAGTTCCCAAAAACACACCGCGATTTACAGGTAATTACAGAACCCTTTTATCTATACAGGTATTGAATACTCAAAATACAAATGCATATTCATAGCTTTGACGCACCCCATTCCCCGCTTCGTATGCTAATTAGTTCAAAAGCTATTAAGCATGCGTAGTGTGTTCCTTGAAATGAGTCAGTGGTCTTTTTTGTGGGGAGGGGTCCTAAAATGAAGAAGTAAATGAAGTCTTCCTCATTCTGACCTTTCTACCTTTTCAATGCAATCATGACAAATGAACCCTTGGTAGGACTCCAGCTCCCCATTTTTCAAGGAGTTTCGAAGGAGGAGACCCACAATTGTCTTATGTTCCTAAAGCTATTTTTCAGTTTCTATATTCTTCATTATAAACCCAGCTAACCAAACATTATGTTGACAAGCAATCAATTATTAGTTAACTACTAACTCTTAACTTCATCAAGGCTTATTCATTTATTTTAACTCTAATAACGCTTGTCTTCTACCTAAAATCTTAGTTCTTCTAAAATCTCTAAATTCTTTAAAGTTTATGCTGGATTTCATGGGTGTGAACTCACCAGAGTTTTCTGGTTTCTTTATGGCTCTGGTGTCTAAAGTCTGAAAGGCTTTGTCTATTTTTATGCTGGTTCAAATAATTATTGCTTCCCAATCTTTTCAATTAGTACCTTTGTATTATATTTTTCCCTTTTATTTAAGTTTTACACAATTTCTTCCTGTTTCATATCAAAACCATTTCATCTCCCAGCACAAAAAGCTCATTAACTTTGTAAAATAACATCCTGGTACTTTAGAAGTCATTAATTTTTTTTTTTTCTGGATTTCTTTTGTTGCAACAGCTTCAAAGACAATTCAATTTTACTTTATTATCACTGCCAAGAACCTGAAATTAGCAGGTGATTAAGCACTTCAAATATTTTGAGCATTTTCTATTGTCAACAATGGCAAATTTAAGTATAAAGAAATTAAACTTAAGAAGGTACAATAATACATTCCTGAAACAATCTACTGGAGCACAGAGTTTTCAAGGAAAATTGCTGGTTTTAAATAATTACTTGAACAAAGAGCAGGTTTAGGTCAGATTTTGGAGATAAATTGTTCCCTAAAAAGGGTCGAGGCCCTGGCAGGGGTTGCCCAGAGGAGTTGAATTTGGAGATTCCCCATTTCAGAGTTCCCAACATGGACTTTTTGGAGTTCAAGAGCCAAATCCACTCCTCTTTTTTTTTATTCAAGATCTGACACTTGAAACCTCAGTTTTTATCATGGAGAGGATGGTGGCCATAAAATCATGGAATCACTGAGGGGTTTGGTTGGAAGGGACCTCCAGGGTCATCTGTGTCCTACATGAGATAGAAACTCACTGAAGTCTCATTTTCCACGGGCAGAAATGAGAAAAAATTTGGTATTTTTCCCCAGAAATCAGACCTAGGGCAAAAAAAAAAAAAAAAAA
>VWYE01001373.1:101778-121695 GCA_013398995.1 Alaudala cheleensis | reverse complement strand
TTTTGGGTTTTTTTGGTTTTTTGTTTTGGGTTTTTTGAGTTTTTTGTGGGTTTTTTTAAGTGTTATTCTTGTGGTTGGCACTCGCCAGGGACAGTAAATGTCATTGTCCCCGGATTTGAGCTCCCAGAGCCACTCCCAGCCTCTCAGGATGATTTATCCTGTTTTATCCATCGCAAAAAGAAACCTCTTGGGGTTGGGAGGCGGGTTTTTTTCATCCCCTGTCTGCAAGAGGAGAAATCTTGTGATTGCCACAAAAAAATGGTTTGTGGAGGGTGGATGGGAGAGGAGCTCTGGGACGTTCTGAGGGGATGGGGATGGATTGGTCCTGTGGGGATGGATGGATGGAAATGGCTGGGATGGCTCTGGGAAGCTCTCACAGCTGGGCTGTGTGTAAAGGACTCCTTTCCTTGCTCCTGTGATATTCAGACCCCACAGTTTGCCCAGTTTTAGCTCCAAAAACAATCCAAATCACAGCCCAACCACCCATTTCCCAGGAGACTGAATTCCAGTCCTGAACCAGCCAGGTTGGTTGGATTATTTTGGATTATAATGTGAGTGGATTATTTTTATTTACCTTACGTTTGTTTTTCACCTTCCAGAACACCCCCTTTTTCTCTATTACTCCATTTTTCATATTTAGGATTAAACTCTTATAAAAAAAATTAAAAATTAAAAGCAGTGTTTAATTGCCATGGAATTGCACAGTTTCAGGAACTGGAGGAGCAGCCCCACATGCACCGTGTGAGGATTCCTGTCAGTAATTGCTGTGCTATCACAATTAACATCCAAAGGCTCTCTGAGGCAGCTCCTGCAGGAGGTGAGAGGGGAACCAGAGGGCAGGTTTTGAGTGTGGAGGCAGAGTTCAGGCACAGGGGGGACCTGCACCCCCCTTTCCCCGGGTCCCTCTGCTTCCCCTTGTGTGCCAAACCCACCCAGAGGTGCCAGTTCTTGTCCTGTGGGTCAGACACTGCCTCGTTTCACACCTGGTTTGCAGCAGGAGGAAAATTTATAAACTTTATTTTGATAGATTTGATTTTTTTAGACCCTTGTAGAGTTTTAGCAACAGCACTTTCCCCCCTTCTGCACAGCACAGCCAGTATTTTGTCCTGTGTTCAATATTAATATCTGCTTTATTGTTCCATTCTAATTACAATCTCATTATTAAAGGGGCCCTACGTTTCCCTGTGACAGATATTGCATCTCATCCTTAGTGGATCTTGGTTATTCCGTGCTTATTGTTATTAATAATTTGTAGCAATTGGATTGGAATTACAATATTACTTTGCTAAATCACTTTTGCTGCTAATTAAGGCACCGTGTGTGACATTGTTTAGCTCCAAACATCATCGTCCTGCTTCCCAGCCTGCTCTAATTCCCTGTAACTCCTTCACTTGGACTCAGAAATCAGCTCTTTCCATCAAACCCCTCCCAGCTCTGCCCTGGTGGGAGCTGCTCTTGGTGGGAAGGGAAAGTTCTCGTGGACAAAGATATTTGGGATGACAAATGCACCTCTCACTGCAGCCCTGGAGCTCCTCAGGAGCAGAATCATTGTCCTCAGAGCTTCCAGACAGAATCATTGTCCTCAGTGCTTCCAGACAGAATCATTGTCCCCAGTGCTTCCAAACAGAATAATAATTGTCCTCAGTGCTTCCAAACAGAATCATTGTCCCCAGTGCTTCCAAACAGAATAACTGCCCTCAGTGCTTCCAAACACCACGGAAGGAGGAGGGTTCTGAGGGAAAAGTGAAAGATGACTGGGAAAATCCCAACTCCTGGAGGTATCAGCAAGGAAATCGCTGTAGCTTTGAGTTGTCTCCTGTGGCAATTTTAACATCTGTGAGCTCAGATCTGTATCTCTGTTTGCTGGGGTGATATTTCCTCCAAAGAGGCACCATCCCTTTGTGATTTGCCAGGGAACTTTGCTCACTCTGGCTGCCAAACAAACACGAGACACACAAAGGTGGAGCTTGAGCCAGGAGTGAAAACTCACATTAATGTCCTGGGAGTTCCTGGTGTGTTCCAGGCATTAGCAGGACTCTCTTAGTGACAGAACCTCTGACATTTCCTGAGTATTGCAGCAGTTTGAGGAAAAGCAGAAAAAGAAAAAAGGGTTTATTTCTGTGCAATTCTTTCTGCAGCCATTTTAGGGGAGTGTAGAGAAGGTGTAAAAAAAGGTGCAGATGTTTGTGCTGGAGCTGTTCAGCCCAGGCAGCAGCTTCACCTTCCATGGAATCACAGAGTGATGGGATGGTTTGGGTTGGGAGGGATCTAAAAACTCATCCAGAGCCACCCCTGCCATGGCAGGGACACCTCCCCCTGTCCCAGGTGGCATCCAATGTCCAACCTCGGGCTCTTCCAGGGATCCAGGGGCAGCCCCAGCTGCTCTGGGGATTCACCCTGTGCCAGGGATTGAGGGGATTCACCCCCAGCTCCAGCCCCAGCACCCCAGGGAGGAAAGCTCAGGGGCAGGCAGGGGTTCAGCATCACTCCCAAACCAGTGGAAAATTATTTATTTCCATGGGAGGTGATTCCTGTGCATTCATCTCCAGCCTGGGTGGGTTCTTTGCCCCTGTGTTTCCTCAAAAGCAGAAGCAAAGCTTGTTATCCTTTGGGAGGATTGGGTGGGAAAGCAGCAGCCAGGCAGAAAATCAGAGCAGGTTGTTCCTTGGGGTTGGCTTCTCCTCTGTGGAATTTCTGGGTGCCCTTGGGGTGTGTTTTGTTTCACTGCCCAGCAGGAACCCAAGGCTGCCACTCCTCCCTCCCAAACCTTGGCATTGGTTGTGTCCATCCCAACGCCCTGAGCCCACCCCAGAAAATTCAGAGTCCTTCAGAGTAAAATCCATCCAAACTTTGGCTCAGCAGGCCTTTCCTCCCAGCCCCTGTGTGATTTATGGAATGCAATTTCTTCATCCCCTAACATTGTCTCACTTCACACACTTATGCCAAATAGGTTTTGATGATTTATTATTTTTACTGCAGCTTATATAAAAAAAAAAATGGGTATCAATGCAATGTCAACACAGGGGTTGATCTCTAGTAACTTATTGAACATTAATCAGATTAATATTTCAGTCATATTACTCTAAAATCACTAATGGTACAATGCAACCTAAATCAGAATATAATGTGATATTTCCCACAGCTGTTTCTATTAAGATTTATTCTGATTTACACTGCATATGGCAGAAATAAAAGACTTTTCTCTAAGTCCTCCTTGTACATTTGTGAGTTTGCAAAACACAAACTGTTTGCTCCAGGCCAGAGAAAATGTAACCATTTCTGCAATAGATATTGAATTCATATTTGCCTGACAAGTGACCTTATCAGCTATAACTTGTCATCTCCTAATTAGTCTCCATTTATTTTATTCACTCAATTAACCCCCAGCCTCTCCAGGAGATAAGTTGGTGATACACGAAATTATGTGTGGTGCTGCAATTAAAATGGTGCTGCACATGTGCTCCACAAATTTGCCTTAAAGAAAGGTAAACCTCATTAATATCCCACCAGCCTGATTGCAAATTAAAATGGTTTTATTGCCAGTGATGCCACGGACTTTCAGTGCTCACTGGCAGGGAACAACAAATGGCTTTTCTTCAGAGAATAATCACATAAAACTAAGAGTGCACAGTGAGATTTAGAGAGCAGAAATATCTACATATTATTAAACCTCTCCTTCCCAGAGAAATGCCCAAGTTCTTAATTAAAAAATATATATATATTTAAAGATTAAGAGTGAGCTGAAAGGTGAGCACCTAGAATTTATATGGAAAAGAACAGAATCCAGCCTGATTCACATTTTGTACATTGAAATAACCTGGATTAAGAGTTTTGGATAAAAATCTGAACCACATGATCAACAGAAATTCGTGCAAACTTTGAGGAAACCAAACCTGAATCAAGATTTCTATCCCAGTTTGATGTGTGTAAAATGCTCCTGCATATACACAATTAATTTATAGGAGAAATTGAGACAAGAGAATTGTTGTCAGCCCAAAGGTGGGTGTCCACTGCAAGTCAAAGTAACAAAATCAACATTTCTTGTATTGCAGTGACATTTTACCCAGATGCCTGCACAGTTTTCAGGATTTTAGGGATGTGAAAACACCAACAGAAAATGAATGTGCTGAACCAGGGTGTGCTGTAAATTCAATTGGATGCAGTTATTGAGGAGAGGGACCATGGAGCACCCTCCTCTCTCTGCTGCCAAACTCTGAATCTCCTGGAACGAGAGCTGAATCCATCACTGGTGGTGTCATTGCCAGAAATATGGCCTTGAGCAGATGTGTCATAACTCTGTGGGCACAGCAGCCATCAGTCAGCAGGACAGCACCTCCCCAGGGCCACAAAGGTGTTCCCAGCCCTGTGGGACAGGCTCTGCTGCAGAGGGATGGCAGCAGGATGTGATGGATGGCAGCTCCTCCTCTCACTCCTCCGTGCTGGGGTCAGGGTTTAATCCTCAGGGAAGGACAGGCACTTCAGCTCTGACATCCCAGGAAATCTGGGGGAGAGGGAGGTGCTGGCTGTCCCAGCCCTGGAAGTGTCCAAGGCCAGGGTGGACAAGGCTTGGAGCAGCCTGGGATGATGGAAGGTGTCCCTGCCCATGGAAGGTGTCCCTGCCCATGGCATTGAGAGGAACTGAGGCCCCTTCCAGCCCAAACCATTCAGTGCTCAGTGATTCTGTGACCCAGCCTGGATTCTACACTTGCCCTTTTGTCTTCACATCCTGAAATTCTCCACCAGCTCTCTATCTCTCGATTTATTTGGATTTATAATCTCATCTCTGTATTATTTTCGCCTTTTGGATTTTACCTTTTCATTCTGTCTGCATTTATCCCATTTCACTGCTCGCATTAACCCCACAATTTAAACACTGTCCCAGCTGAACGACAAGCAGCCCCTACATCGAGTGTCCTCCTTTCTTTGGCATCAAAACACTTCCATTTTTCCTTTTTATCCCCCAACCTGCTGCAGTTGGAATCCCACCACCACAGAGATGAGATGACTGATCCGATTTCCCTCCACGCAGAGAGTCCTCTTGCCTTTTTCTCTGCGCTTCCACTTTTCCCCTGAACAGCCGTCATTTAATGCCCCGTTATCTTGGATGGCTCTCATTTAGTGCTTTATTAAGCAGTAATTCAGCAGCCTGTTATCAGCTCCTACTGGAGCCGGGGAAAACGTGCCAGCCGAGTTTGCTGAGATCTCCTCAGAATTACAGCGGTTTTGTGATTGTTGGATTAGAGAAAAATCACCCCAAAGTAAAAGGTATGAAATGTTTTCCCTGCATTTCATCACTGGCCCGGTGCTGGAGCTCCCATCAGGACATTCTCACTGCAGATTGTCTGATTTTTATTTCTGTTTCCAGCCCAAAAAGCAAAATTCTACAAAATCACACAGAGAGAACTCAATGGACTGAGAAGTCCTGAACCTGGACTTTGTCTCCTGCACTCATGTCCTTTCTGAATGTTTCCCTGTGGGGAAAAAGGACATAAATTAATGTTTTAGAGCTGCTTAAAAACCAGGGAGTTGAAGTGAAATAATGGGCAAGGGTAGAATCCAAAGTGTGGAGGGATCAAGGTAAATCCCAGCTGGAAAAAAAATGGGTTTGCAAAATAATTTTGATGAGAGAATAGGTAAAGCCTTGAATGAAAATTACAACTTGTAGAACTTGATGGAAATAGTATTGGTAATAATAAATCATTCCTGTTTTCTAAAATGACTGGATTTTAGCAAATAATGAAGGTAGAGATTAAAGGGAGGAGGTCAGAGGGTGATGGAGCAGCTGAACTGGTCCTGGCCACAGAACAGCTGCCAGAGTCATGGACTTTTCCATTTCTGCTCATGAAAAGCATTTCAGGTTCTGCTTTCCCTCTGGAGACTTGCACAGGAGACGCAGGAGGAGGACAAAGGCTGCAGACTCCTCCCATGGCTGCCATTCCCTGCTCTCCTGGCTCCTCCCTGGGCTGGGAAGGGGTAACAAACCCCAGTTTTGGGGCTGCTGCTGTTTCTGTGCACCTTTGAAATGGTGTCAGACACAGGAGAGGAAAGGCAGAGTCTACATTTCCAGTTTTCCCTGGATTTTCAGTAACATTTCCAGCTCTCGTGTCCCTGGCTCAGAGCCCTTCCTGCTGATCCATCCCTGCTCCAAGGCAGAATTTCAGTGCAGTTCCATCACCCCCCTCTCCTTTCAGCTGGGTTTTGTTTTGTTGTTTATGCTGTCATTTCTGTTTTTACTTTTTTTTTTTTTCGGAGAACACATCAGATAAAGGTCATTTTTTTCCTTGAGTGGAAAAGCACAGTAATTTTGACAGTGAGACATTCCCAGCTTGTTCTACATCAGAAATGTTGATATTTGCTCCTTTAAAATAGAGGGTGGAGACAAAAATTGCCTGAGCAACTCAATGGCTGGCACTCATTTCCCAAAAAATATATAAAAAAAAAACATTTACAAAGTTATGCTAAATTCCAGGGTGCCATTACAGGAAGGATTTTAACTTCATTTGTGTTTGGTCAGGAAAAAAAATTCAAAAAATCATCATGAAGATATTAAACAGCCACAAAAGATGATGGCTTTGAATAGTGTCTTTTGGCTGATCCATAATCATCTGCCTTGGCAGTTTTATTGGGGAACATTAAGGCTGATCACTAACTCTGTGTTCCTAATTATTCCTGAAGCATTGTGCAGCTTTCTGTGCTGAAATGTGGAGCAGAGCAGTGGGCTGCAATGTTCTAACTGGGTTTTAATCAATGAGTGATAATGAGAGCTCGTGTTTTGACTTTCCCTTCCCTAATTGCCAGCAATAAAGCAGATTCTCATTGATGATATTTAGCAGAGTTCAGTTTCATTCATCTCTGTTTATTCCATTTATTCTGAGAGTGCCTGGGAGCTTTCAGAGTGCCAGACACAAGAACAGAATATACAATGCTAATTTATGGTTTCCTTGCCTGGTGTTTTCCACAGCAGAGGATGGTGCTGCCTTTTCCTGGGGAGTGACTGCACCTCCCTGTTTCCAGCAGCTTTCTGGAATGCAGCAGGAGTCAAAGGATAAAACCATGTCCCATGAAATCCCAACCACATTTTGCTGTTTAAATCTCTATTTCCCTTCTGCTGCTCATGATAGTTGAGATTTATTTTTTCCCAGTATGCCAAAATAGGAATTAAACATAAATATTCTCAAGGTGAGGCACATTTGCCAGGAAAATTCATCCCAAACAGCCACAACAAAGCCACACAAGGTCTGATCTATCTCAGGTAGATCTTCACTGGCCAATTATCAGCTTTGCAACCTGATTTTTGGTTAAGAAAGACCATTTTTTTCTCCTAAAAGTTTAAGTTCCAAATTTAGTTTGGGTCTTTCAAATGGATGCCAGTTCTGTGGTGACAAATGCATGTAAATCAGTCAGTCAATACAATAAATATTTTGATAATATCCTGCCTGAATAATCTAATTTAAATCAGGACCTGCCTTAGGTTTAAAATGTTTTAAATATCCCTTCCATTCCTCTTCAATTACATGTAAGAAAATAAAGAGTTTTTTAATCTTGCCTGGATCATTGCTTGAGATGATTTATATCCCCAGATTTTCTTTCTGAGCTATCAATCATCTGAAAGCAAGAAGTAGGTGGCAGCCTGAAATTTCTACATCAGATCTTTCTGTGTCCTGAGGAATTCTTTTTGCCTTGGCAGTAATTTGGGCTACAAAAATAAATGGTCTCCACATGTTTTTTCCTATTATCTTCATGATCTCAATTATTTCTAAGTGTTATCCCAGGATATAAACCCTGTTATCTGCATCTAAAATCCCCCCTGGTGTCAGGGTCTTCCAGCTCATTCCTGCCTGGTTTAATTCTCTTCCTTAGTGAGAAAAACAAGCAGCTGGGAAGGAGCCATTTTGTTCCAGCTCTCCAAAATAAATAAACCAAATTTAAATAACTTGTACAAGGAGCTTAAACACCCACCTGCATTAAAGTGCTGCAGAGTGGGGATTGTATCTGCGTTTCTGCAAGGCCTGGGACTCTCAGTGCTGCAGAAAAAACGTCACATTACAACCATTTTCCTGTTGAGGATAAGTGGGAATTACCAAGTGTGGCCTCTGGAAACAAAGGATGAGTCACTGCTTTGCTTTTAGGAAATCCAAAGTATTTGCAAACCTGCCTTTGCCATGATTTCTCTCCATCCCAGAGGGGCTGGATCTTTGAGTGCAGCAATTCTCCTTTGTCCCCTTCTGTCTCCAGAGTCACTGGGTGGGAGCAGAATGTTGTCAAAACTCAAAATAGCTCTGAAATTCCCCCAAATTCCTTTTTTTATTTATCTCATTTTCTGTATCATCAGAACTGCAGTTTCTCATGTTGTTATGTGCTTATTCAAGTCAGTGTTTCAATCTCTCATTGATCAAACATTAATAAAGCATTGACATCTCTCAATGAAATTTGGGAATCATCACACAAAATTCCAATGACAGAAATCATCTGAGCTTAATTACTCCTCATCCTCTGAAAGAGCAAAGCCCAATTCCATTTTAAACAAAGTTAGAGACAAACAAAGTGCTGGCTTTATCTAAGTGGCAGGATATGAAATGATACAGCTGTTATCATTTCCTGTGGTGTAAATTATTGAATTAAGCCCTCAGTCAGTTTGGCAACGGTGCCAAATGAATATTCCAGGAGCACAATGCAGCAAACAGAATCTGTCACTGGATCTGGGGCTCCCTGAGAACTGAAATTACACTGAACAAAATGCTCCTGCACCAGACTGGAAAAGGTTCATCATTATTTATTCATCTTGCCTGGTAACAGAAAAAAAAAACTGATGGAATTTTGTTGAGGAGGGGGCACGTCAGGATTAGCATCCATCAGAGAGGCAAATCCCTCCAGCTTCATCAGGGAGATTTGTCTCCATGATTAGATGTCTGTTCCACCAGAGCTCTCCACCTGAAGGACAAGCCCAAGCTCATGACATGAAACAAATCACCCACGCTGATGAAAAGGTGATTTTCACCTCTTCTTTCCCTTGTCTACCTCTCCCACAACAGCACAAAGTCTTCAGGAAATCTTTTCATGAAGCCAAAAAAAAAATAAAAAGTCAGGCCCAGGTAGGAATTTCAGCCCTGTTGCTCAGAGGTTTGTTTATTTTTCAGTGAAATATTCCATTATTAATACAGGTGACACATTGTGTATTTATAGCCCCTCTGCTGGAGCATCTTCCCACACATGCCCACAATGAATTGTTCATAAATCCGTGCTCACCTCCAGCAGAAAGCTGAAATCAGTGCAGCTCCACTGAATGCTCTCCACAGCCCATCCATTAGCAGCAATTTTCCTTCCCTGCAGCTTGAACTCCTGCTCTGCAATCCTCAGGGAATATTTGGGGGTTTGCATGGAGCACAGCATCCTGTAAATCTGAGGTTGGATTGATGGACTCGGGGTGGTACCAGGAGAAAAATGTCACATTTTGGCATTGAGGGATCCATCCGAAATTATTTTGGGATTAGAGTGTGTGTTTCTGTGAGATGGGTAATAAATTCACTGCTACCCAAATAAATTCCTAGAAAGTGTTGGAGCAATACTGGGTATTATAGAACTCTTCAAAAAAAATGTTGGGAGTATCACATTTTGACAAAATCCTTTGTCACTATACATATTTAATTGAAAAAGGCTCATAATTCTCATGACTGTGACAGCTTTTTGCATAATACTTCCTTAATTATCACCTGTGATATATTACACCCTAATTTTCTATGCTGAGTTCTGACAGTAATGGTTATATTAGGAATTAAATCCGCATTTTATGGCTTGATTGTTTGTTTTCACACCCAAGGAAAATGTGCTGGTAGTCCACAAACCTGAGCCACATCAGCCTCAGCTCTCCCCACCTGCCCCACCACAGAGATCCTGTTCAAAAACAGGAGAAATATTGGAATTTTGGACTCATTTCTCCAGGAATACAATTCACTGACAGGATGCAGGATCAAAAAACATTTTTTGAAATGTTTTTGATTGAAAACATTTTGAATTTTTGGGCCATTTAGGGCTGGAAGAGCCCTGATTAAATAAAAGTTGTATCTCCAAACTCAAATCAAGAGTGGGGCTCTCTGGGTGAGCCACAGGCAACTTCCATCCATCACACACATGGGAAGAGGGGACAAAGGGACACTTGGAGTGGCAGCTGCTGGGAAATGGCACATTCCAGCTGTGCCTCCTTCCAGCTGCTTGCCCTCATTGCTTTTCAAATCTCAAGGAAGTGGCACCATTTCCCCACCTTCTCCCAGATGGAACAGCCTCAGGTTGAGGCAGGGGAGGTTTGGATTGAATATCAGAGAACATTCCTCTGTGGAAAGGGCTCTGAAGGCTTGGAAGGGGCTGCCCAGGGCATCACCAGCGTTGGAAGTGTTCAGGAAAATGTGGATGAGGACGTGGTTGGGTGGTGAATGTGGAATGGATGGATTTATTGCTTTGGGAGCCTTTTCCAGCTGCAATGAATCCAAGATTCTGTGCAAGAGCTGCCTCGTGCTCTCCTGGCTGTCACTTTGAAGACAGTTTCATTTCTAAACCCTGGGCTTGAGTGCCAAATTCCCCCTCATTACTGAGAGTTTCTCTGACTTCAGCAGTGCTGGGGCTTCCCCCTCCCTGTGCCTCATCCCTGCCTCCCCTCTCCCAACATCACAGGCAGTTAAATGTCTCCCTGGTTTGGAGTCTGCTGACAGAGGCACTGTGGAATCCCACCAGTACTCCCAGTTTGACTCTTTCCATAGAAGCTGAGACTTGAAAGGAGCCCCCGTGTCTCTGGAGCTCTGCACATCAACATCTGAAGGGAGAGAACAGATGAAAGTTGAGGGCCCTTTGGGAGAATCCTGCAGGTCTGGGGTTGCTTCTTGCTGCTCAAACCCCTAAGATGTGATCTGATCTGCCTTTCTGTGTGTTGCTGCTTCACTCCCAGAGAGCTGGGTGGCACAGGGACAGAGGCAATCCTGCCTCTGCTCCTCACAACTCCTTTTTCCTTCCACACAACATTTTCATGGTCACTTTTTCTGCTTCATCTTTCCCCATCTTCTCTCCCAGTGTAAAAATCTGACTCCTTGAAGGGATGTGGGTTCCTTTAGGTGGCACCAAGCAGTGGCTCATCCATTACCTCTCATTTTGTGTCCTTTTAAACTCCTTGAACTCCCTGGGCCAGACCTTTGAGGAGGGAAATAATAATAATTTCATTCTGCTCCTGACAAGATTCAATCAAAAACCCCAGTGCTCCTTGCAGGGAAACCTTCCATGGCATTTAAAAAAACCTCTGGACCCCATAAACTCCCTGTCATCCAATTAAAAAATTACCCACACCTTCAGCTGAAAAATTAAACAGATTTTGAGTAAGTTGGATTTTTTCCCAATTTCTCTGCTGTCATTAGAAGGGGGAAGGGTCTCATTCACCTGTCCCATCCCTTTTGCTGGAGCTGACAAGTGTTTTACTGTCACACTGATTTAAAAGACGCCCCTTAATCAGGTGTCAGCTTTGGCCCATAAAGTCATATTAATGTTTTGGATCAGATATGAAGCTCTATCTAAGGCACATTAAGGAAGATTCATTAGGAACTCACTACCCCTGGAATTTACAGCCTTCCTGGAACTTAATAGCCTGGATAAATTCCTCCTTATCTGGTTTGCTGATGTGAATTATGGCAGTTTTGCATTTTAGAAGCTTCTCCTTATGATCTTTCTTAAGGATCCAGCCCAGGTTGATCCAAATCTTGTCCAGCCTGGCCTTGGACACTTCCAGGGATGGGGGTCACAGCCTCTCTGTGCTCCCAGCCCACCAGAATTCCCCATTCCTGGTCCTGGAGCAGTGAATCCTCTGGAGTTTGGCTCCTCAGGGCTGGTTCTCCCAGGGAAACCTCAACTCTTTCCCTGCAAATAAATCCTGATGTTTGTGGGACACTCTCAGTTTTCACCAAACAGATTTTATCTGCTATCACTGAGCAGCTTGGAGTAATGGTAATTCCAATTCCACTTGCTAAAAATTCTAATGGGGAGGGAAGATCTGTGCAGGAAAGGGATAAAAGTCAGATAATTTATAGTATTGAGTAATTTACTGCTGAGTTATCCACACTCACACTCAGACTGGGCCTGGGCCAGCCTAAAATGCTCTTTGGGATGTTCTCCTTTGCATTCCCAGCTGGGCAGAGACCTCACCAGGAGCTGAGTGTGAAGCCAAGCAGAGTCAGAAACAGGAAGGAACAGGAAGCAGGATTTGCCAGGAAATTAAGTTGATTAAGTGTGAACTCCATATTTGATCTTTTTTCTCCCTGTCTTGATGGGACAGAGCACAAATATTTCAATATTTATGATGGCTGACTCTGTAACTGCATTTGGAATATCAGGCCTGGCCTAATCCACCCAGCAGCCATAAAGCAGTGACTGGGAAGCACTGGGACAACCCCTCCTTCTTCTATAATTATGGAAAAACCAGGATTCCTCCTCTTCCATTGGCCCTGGATTGGCTGCAGACAATCTCATGTAATGAATGAAGGGATGAGGATTCATTTTCCTGCTTCAGCTTTGAATTCAGGCTGCCATAATTATGGTCTTTATGGAGATCAAACTGATTTGGCATCATAAAGAAATACATTTTAATTTCTTATCAAACATTCCACAACAAGAGTTTCTATTTACTTTCAAGCACCACGCTGAGGATTCACATGTTATTTTTATGTATGGAAGCAATAGAATTGAATCAAATATTCATGTTCCAATCAATTTAAAAAAAAAATCTGGACTATTTAAACCTTAACAAAAGCAAACAGTGCCACAAAAATGCATTTGTCATGTGGATCTCTGGAGAAATAATGGGGATTGTATTGAACCTGGAGGATGGAGAAGGAATATATGGCCATTCTCTATAGGAAACACAAAAGGATGCATCAGGAAATTAGAAATGACCAGCCTGACCTTTTCTATAAATAAGAAATGGACTCCTAGGACACCATTGGCTCTGAGAGTGCACATCATTCCTCACAAATTTGATGTTATTCTCTGCTGCAGATCAGCCAGCGAGGGAAGGATATTAAAGAGAAAACAAAACAACAGCAAGGGGCTGCCTGCACTGCAATTCATGGGCAGGGTTTTTGTGACAGGGACTGTGACATGTCCACAGGAAAGGAGCTGTGAAATGTTGTGCCCTTATTGTACACATTAAGGACACTGGAAGGGGATATAAAATGAAAATATTCAATAGTCTGCAAATGACAAATGAGTCTAAATTCCATTTAGAAAAAAATAACATGGGAAATTAATCCCAGGTTTAGCAAAATATTTGCATTTTTATGAGGTGAAGTAGGGGTTTTTCTGTCCATCAGGCAGTTCAGGGATTTAAAATGCAGAATGATGATCCCTGGGTCACTCTGTGGCTTCAGAACAACTCCTCCCTGGCAGCTGTGGGCAGGTAATGAGAGGGACTGAGGAAATGAACCCAGAAGGGAAAGAAAATCCCTCCCAAAGAAAAGACAAGTCAAAGGGTCAATTGTAGAGACAGTGAAAAAAAGGAGCCTTCAAATTTGTCAAGGGACTGAACCCAGAAGAGTGGCAGGACAAGAAACAAAGATGATTTAAGGAGAGTCAGCCACCACCCCTCGTGGTTTGCTGAAGAATTTGCCACCTCTCCTGCTCCCCAGAACAAGGAAGATCACCATGAAATATAGAAACAGTTGTGGTTTGCCTTGCATTCACTCATTTCATTTAGGATATGAAATAAGGGTTGATTTTGTAAGGAAACTCCTGTTTTAAAAGGATTGGAAAAGGGGAGAGAAAAAACCCCAAAACACCAAAAAAAAAAAAAAAAGAAAGAAAAAACCCCATCAAGAACCCTAAACCCAGACCAGTATAAAAAAGTAGACATAAAGTATATAAAAACAAAATCTCAAGGAATAGGAAGGGTTGGAGGAGAAGGAGGAGAGTGATTCCCTTAGGAAACCACAACTCCACAATCCCACCCTTTCCTGCTGCCAGCCCTGCCCCACAGCACAGGGATGAGGTGGGTGGGCACATTGAACAGAGAGAGCTTCCATGGGAAACATGCAAAATAAACCCTGTGCCACCTGCAAAATAAATCAGCAGCACCTGAGCTCTGAGGTTTTATTATCAATCAGCCTTGAAATTAAAAACCCTTAAGAGTCCAGTGTCTGGAGGTGGATTCTGTGCTGGATATAACAGCAGACCTCAACTTGCAGCTGAAAGCAAAGGACAATTTAATGTGGAAGGACACGCTAATGACACCTAATCTTAAATTATTGTTTTTCTTTCGCAGGGGAAGAAACCCTCCATGGGCCTATTTTTATCCAAGAGCCACATGATCTCACTTATTCCATGGGCTCAGCAAATGCAGAGATCCTCCTGAACTGCACAGCTAAAGGATATCCACTGCCATACTACAGGTGAAGGCAACCTTGGGGGAAATGCTGGCTCACTCTGGCTCTTGGAGTTGTGTTTTAGTCACTGCAGCACCAGAAATAAACACCCCAAAAANCACTGGTTCTCAGCTTGGCTTTTGCACTTCATGGCTTGATTTGCCCCCAGACATTGTGTTTTGAAAGGAACCCTTCATTTCCTTCATTTCCTTTATGAAAGGAGCCCTTCATTTCTTTTTCACAGTGCAAATTCTCCCCCTATCAGTAGAAATCCTGGTGTTTTGTGTTCTCCCTGTTCTCCACATGAACATCAACTGGTTCAGGCCATGAATTCCAAGCCTTTCCAGACCATCCACCCTTCTGTTCCACGCTGAAGCAGCTTCCCAGAAAATTCCTGGGCTCTTGTGTCCCTCCAGGGATCCCTGACACCCACAAAGAGCAGAGGCTGCAGCTTCTACCAGGCAGGAGAGCTGGGAATTCCCCCCATCCCAAATTTCAATATCCAGACTTTACCTTTCATTTTTTTTCTACCCACCCATTAATTAAATTCCCTGAATAAATGAATTTTATTAATTATTCTCTTTTTTTTTTTGCAAAGCCTCAGTGGCTCCAGGGACATGAGATCAACACCTGGGGATGGATCCCAGAGCCCCTGAGGTCAATTAAAAGTTATCAGACAATCACTGCTGCAATTACACCATGAGGGAGCAGGGAGCTCTGCACTTTTGATTCCCCCCCAGCTAATGCTGCCTTTGTCAGATAAGGACTGAGCCCCTGCATTTAAAGCACAGTGTGAGATAAATCAAGCCCAGGATGAAATTTTAATCATCTCCTTTGCTAAAGGGATGGCAAAGAACAGCAAGGACTGCTGGAGGTTNAAAAAAAAAAAAAGAAAGAAAAAACCCCATCAAGAACCCTAAACCCAGACCAGTATAAAAAAAAGTAGACATAAAGTATATAAAAATAAAATCTCAAGGGATGGGAAGGGTTGGAGGAGGAGAGTGATTCCCTTAGGAAACCACAACTCCACAATCCCACCCTTTCCTGCTGCCAGCCCTGCCCCACAGCACAGGGATGAGGTGGATTGAACAGAGAGAGCTTCCATGAGAAACATGCAAAATAAACCCTGAGACACCTGCAAAATAAATCAGCAGCACCTGAGCTCTGAGGTTTTATCATCAATCAGCCTTGAAATATCTCCCCCTTAAGAGTCCAGTGGATTCTGTGCTGGATATAACAGCAGACCTCAACTTGCAGCTGAAAGCAAAGGACAATTTAATGTGGAAGGACACGCTAATGACACCTAATCTTAAATTATTGTTTTTCTTTCGCAGGGGAAGAAACCCTCCATGGGCCTATTTTTATCCAAGAGCCACATGATCTCACTTATTCCATGGGCTCAGCAAATGCAGAGATCCTCCTGAACTGCACAGCTAAAGGATATCCACTGCCATACTACAGGTGAAGGCAACCTTGGGGGAAATGCTGGCTCACTCTGGCTCTTGGAGTTGTGTTTTAGTCACTGCAGCACCAGAAATAAACACCCCAAAAATCTGCTGGGTGCTCCCAGAAAGAGTATGCAGAGTTTAGAGGAAATCTGAGGGATGAAGGAAAAATATTTCTGCTGCTTGTGCTGTAAAGAGAATTAACACAGGAAAAGAAAATAATTGAGAATCATCCCCAAAGTATTAAAAAAAAAATATACAGAATTAATTCTGAATCTGCAGAACAGCTGTGAGAAATGGGGAAATGGAAGCACTGAGCATCTGTACTTGATAAAATTTTCCATACATTAATAAATGCTTAGAAAGCAGAAGAGCAATATCCTTCCCTTTTTCTAATTCCAGCATTTCATGTGCATATTTATGGTGTTTGTTCAGAGAAACAGCTCCAAGAGTCCCTTTATAAAACCTCAGTACAAAGGATTTTTTTGTTTATTTGGTAATAATGGACTCATCATTTACAACAGAACTACAGAATTTGTTGCCCTGAGGATCTGGAAATTCAAGTTTTGTGAGAGGAATAAAAGCTGGGAATCTAAGAAAAAAATTAAAATACATTGTGCTTTCTTCAGAAAACAATGGGGGAAATAATGGTTGAGGTGAAGGAAAATTATAAATGAAAAAATAAATCATTCATGCAAGACGTGAAAGAAAATCCTGTCCTACCAAATCCTTAGAGAATATTTATTGAGATTTTAACTGCTCCCACCAGAGCCTTCCCTGGGAAGTGCCACCACTGGTTCTCAGCTTGGCTTTTGGACTTCATGGCTTGATTTGTCCCCAGACATTGTGTTCTGAAAGGAACCCTCAATTTCTTTAATTTCCTTTATGAAAGGGGCCCTTAATTTCTTTTTCACAGTGCAAATTCTCCCCCTATCAGTAGAAATCCTGGTGTTTTGTGTTCTCCCTGTTCTCCACATGAACATCAACTGGTTCAGGCCATGAATTCCAAGCCTTTCCAGACCATCCACCCTTCTGTTCCACGCTGAAGCAGCTTCCCAGAAAATTCCTGGGCTCTTGTGTCCCTCCAGGGATCCCTGACACCCACAAAGAGCAGAGGCTGCAGCTTCTACCAGGCAGGAGAGCTGGGAATTCCCCCCATCCCAAATTTCAATATCCAGACTTTACCTTTCATTTTTTTTCTACCCACCCATTAATTAAATTCCCTGAATAAGTGAATTTTATTAATTATTCTCATTTTTTTGCAAAGCCTCAGTGGCTCCAGGGACATGAGATCAACACCTGGGGATGGATCCTGGAGCCCCTGAGGTCAATTAAAAGTTATCAGACAATCACTGCTGCAATTACACCATGAGGGAGCAGGGAGCTCTGCACTTTTGATTCCCCCCCAGCTAATGCTGCCTTTGTCAGATAAGGACTGAGCCCCTGCATTTAAAGCACAGTGTGAGATAAATCAAGCCCAGGATGAAATTTTAATCATCTCCTTTGCTAAAGGGATGGATGACAAAGGCAAGGACTGNTCTGAGGAGCAGAGTGCAGGAATTGTGCAGAACTGCAGGTGGAAGGGCTGAGTAATAAAAATGAGACACAGTTTTCCCTTTCAAAGTAAGAGAGAGAGCACAGATTACACTGGAAACAAAAATATGGATGGAAGCATCTCTGAAACCATTAAGAAATCCATATAAATGGATATAAATCCATATAAATGTTCTGATAAATACAATTTCATCTCCTATGTCTTTTTTATAAAGTCAAAATTGTCTACAATATCAGGTCCATGATTCCAGGTGTTTCCTGGTGTGATGTTGGTGGTAAATAATCACAAATTTTAAATGAGATTTACCATTTTTGGTTCTTAAATTTTTTTGGTTATAGCCACCACAGGGTTTATCACCAACTAACTCAATGAATATTACATTTTTAAACTTTTTTTTTAACTTCCAGCCTATCCATGAACACCCTGCAGTGTTTCCAGCAGCATTTTGACATTTTTGGTTTGATTTCAGGTGCTCTCCTTTCCTGCACTTCCATTCAATATCCAGAGCAATCCCACAATTTTGCGTTTTCATGCAAGTTGGGGACTGAGGGTGTTTTCCTCTCAATAATCTCCTCAGAGAGGAGTCAGTGGAGTCAATAAATAAATCCACTGGAACAACATTTTAATATTCCAGCCCAGCACAGGGTGCTGCACTAAAAGGAGATCAAGAGATTCAGATCCAATCCAAATCCAAGCAGCACGAGGATAACTGGGACACACAAATGAAAGGAAAAGCACAAATTCTGCAAGGATTGCAAATGGCATCAGATATGTTCATAACCACTGCATCAAACTGCAGAATGATTCCCAGTGATCCCAAAAATCCACCCCTGGCTAAGAAACTGCAGCCCTGCTCTCATGTCCTTGTTCCCTGGGATGCTGCTCCTTGGCTCAGAGCAGATTCTGCCTCTGGAATGGGGTGGGATTAAAAACTCCTTCACCCTCTGCTGTCTGGTTCCCAGGCAGGAGTTGTTTAAAGTTCCTCTTTTCCCCCTCTCTGGAAATGCTGTCCATGAAGGGAGGTTTTGCAAATCCTTTTCCCAATTACAAGGAAGCCTCAGGTGGCTCAGGCAGGACGTTTCCATCTGAATGCAAATAATCTAAGAAATATAGGACACGATGAAGTCATGAAAATATTGATATTTTTATTACAGCAGCGTGCTGAAAAGATAATTTATTAAATCTTGTGAGCACAGACCCACTCACAGTCCTTGGGCTCCTGGGGAACTGATCAATTCAGCATCAGAACACAGGATATTTTTTAAAGTTTAGGTTCTGAAACAATGGGTGAGAGAGAAGCAATTCAGAATATATTTCCTATCATTGAGGAAAAATATTTCCCAATGGCTGCATGAAAAAAAAAATCAGAAAAATACACAGATGATCTCTGCCTTAACAGGCTCATGTTAAAAGTTCCCTAAAATAATTACCCAGATTTCTGTGTATTAATACACTGCAGAGCACACCAAGTCATTAAATCACTGTCTACCACATGAATTCATTAATTCCCTTCCTTCAGTGATGTAAACATATTAATTAGGGAAAAAGCCCACACCAGGAGCTGAACCCCTGATCTATATGCAAAGTTTAATAATCATTGTACCATGGTGATTAGAATGATTATGGGGATACTGTGAAGAATTCATTTGCAGCAACTAAGCCAACGTCGTCACATTTGTTTGGAAAAACAATTATAGGCCTTAATTGGGAGCCATGCAATGATGACAGCAGTTATTTCAGTGATTGATTCTGAAATTAAAGAGAACTGGCAAATTAAATGCCAGAATATCTTAGATTAGAAAATGGAAAGCTTTAGACAACTTGGGAGCATATGTGAATCCTGAAATACCCTAAAATAACAGCAAAATCTAGACCAACTAAAGCAAGTATCAAAAAGGAACCAAAAAGAGGTGCAGAAACACCAAAAATCAGCTGGAATTTGTGGGAAGAATCCCAAATTTTTCAGTGTGGATGAATCCCTGAAAGGGGAGACAGCAACCCAAAGAAATGATTCCATGTTATCAGAATCTGCTCACAGAATCCCATTGATTTCATATTTAACCAGTCATTATCCTTCAAAACAACCAGGGCTCACTTGAAGGTCAGGGCACTTGTGGAGGATTTCCCTTGGAGCACAGAATTGCATTTCACAGCCCAGTGTGGAAATTCTCCTGCACAAAAACAACTCGTGGGCAGTGTGGAGAGAGGTCTGGGAGGGCACTGCCAAAATCCAGCTCACATTTCCAGGGGTGAAGTGTGAGTTTGCTTCAATCTGTTACCTGGGGAAGCTGCCCTCACTGCCAGGAGCTCTGCAAAAAAGCAGAAATTGATCATTTTAATGCTGTGATCCTTCAGATAATTAACAAGGAGATGGTTTGGGCACTGCCAGGAATTTCCACTGGTGATTTTTGAGTGAACCTTCCATCTGATGGAGGGCTTGGAATCACACCCAGAGATCAACAGAAATGATGAAGGACGAGGAGGTGGCTCTGAAATAAAATCAGGAGAAGAAAATACCTGGGTGTTGTGT
>VWYE01001373.1:10883-101674 GCA_013398995.1 Alaudala cheleensis | reverse complement strand
AATATCCAGAGCAATGCCACAATTTCGCATTTTCATGGAAGTTTGGGACTGAGGGTGTTTTCCCCTCAATAATCTCCTCAGAGAGGTGTCAGTGGAGCCAAGAAATAAATCCAAGGGCAGCACTGGAACAACATTTTAATATTCCAGCCCAGCACAGGGTGCTGCACTAAAAGCAGATCAAGAGATTCAGATCCAATCCAAATNCTTCCATTCAATATCCAGAGCAATCCCACAATTTTGCGTTTTCATGCAAGTTGGGGACTGAGGGTGTTTTCCTCTCAATAATCTCCTCAGAGAGGAGTCAGTGGAGTCAATAAATAAATCCACTGGAACAACATTTTAATATTCCAGCCCAGCACAGGGTGCTGCACTAAAAGGAGATCAAGAGATTCAGATCCAATCCAAATCCAAGCAGCACGAGGATAACTGGGACACACAAATGAAAGGAAAAGCACAAATTCTGCAAGGATTGCAAATGGCATCAGATATGTTCATAACCACTGCATCAAACTGCAGAATGATTCCCAGTGATCCCAAAAATCCACCCCTGGCTAAGAAACTGCAGCCCTGCTCTCATGTCCTTGTTCCCTGGGATGCTGTTCCTTGGCTCAGAGCAGATTCTGCCTCTGGAATGGGGTGGGATTAAAAACTCCTTCACCCTCTGCTGTCTGGTTCCCAGGCAGGAGTTGTTTAAAGTTCCTCTTTTCCCCCTCTCTGGAAATGCTGTCCATGAAGGGAGGTTTTGCAAATCCTTTTCCCAATTACAAGGAAGCCTCAGGTGGCTCAGGCAGGACGTTTCCATCTGAATGCAAATAATCTAAGAAATATAGGACACGATGAAGTCATGAAAATATTGATATTTTTATTACAGCAGCGTGCTGAAAAGATAATTTATTAAATCTTGTGAGCACAGACCCACTCACAGTCCTTGGGCTCCTGGGGAACTGATCAATTCAGCATCAGAACACAGGATATTTTTTAAAGTTTAGGTTCTGAAACAATGGGTGAGAGAGGAGCAATTCAGAATATATTTCCTATCATTGAGGAAAAATATTTCCCAATGGCTGCATGAAAAAAAAAATCAGAAAAATACACAGATGATCTCTGCCTTAACAGGCTCATGTTAAAAGTTCCCTAAAATAATTACCCAGATTTCTGTGTATTAATACACTGCAGAGCACACCAAGTCATTAAATCACTGTCTACCACATGAATTCATTAATTCCCTTCCTTCAGTGATGTAAACATATTAATTAGGGAAAAAGCCCACACCAGGAGCTGAACCCCTGATCTATATGCAAAGTTTAATAATCATTGTACCATGGTGATTAGAATGATTATGGGGATACTGTGAAGAATTCATTTGCAGCAACTAAGCCAACGTCGTCACATTTGTTTGGAAAAACAATTATAGGCCTTAATTGGGAGCCATGCAATGATGACAGCAGTTATTTCAGTGATTGATTCTGAAATTAAAGAGAACTGGCAAATTAAATACCAGAATATCTTAGATTAGAAAATGGAAAGCTTTAGACAACTTGGGAGCATATGTGAATCCTGAAATACCCTAAAATAACAGCAAAATCTAGACCAACTAAAGCAAGTATCAAAAAGGAACCAAAAAGAGGTGCAGAAACACCAAAAATCAGCTGGAATTTGTGGGAAGAATCCCAAATTTTTCAGTGTGGATGAATCCCTGAAAACCCAAAGAAATGATTCCATGTTATCAGAATCTTCTCACAGAATCCCATTGATTTCATATTTAACCAGTCATTATCCTTCAAAACAACAAGGTCTCACTTGAAGGTCAGGGCACTCCCTGTACTTGTGGAGGATTTCCCTTGGAGCACAGAATTGCATTTCACAGCCCAGTGTGGAAATTCTCCTGCACAAAAACAACTCGTGGGCAGTGTGGAGAGAGGTCTGGGAGGGCACTGCCAAAATCCAGCTCACATTTCCAGGGGTGAAGTGTGAGTTTGCTTCAATCTGTTACCTGGGGAAGCTGCCCTCACTGCCAGGAGCTCTGCAAAAAAGCAGAAATTGATCATTTTAATGCTGTGATCCTTCAGATAATTAACAAGGAGATGGTTTGGGCACTGCCAGGAATTTCCACTGGTGATTTTTGTGTGAACCTTCCATCTGATGGAGGGCTTGGGATCACACCCAGAGATCAACAGAAATGATAAAGGACGAGGAGGTGGCTCTGAAATAAAATCAGGAGAAGAAAATACCTGGGTGTTGTGTAGTTTTAGGATTGCTGACCACCCAAAAAGTGGCATTAAAAAACCCCAAAATTCAGTGGCAGAGTCCTCATGTGAGACTTTGGCTCTCAAGGAAAATTCAACCCTAACGTGGCTACTGGCAAAGCCACGAAAATCCCCTTCCTGAAACACTTAATGGTTCTTTTCTTTGAAAGAGAAATTGCATTCTGACATCTGTAAACAGCTGGGTAATGTTGCAGACACAATCCATTTTCTGCTTAGTGGGCTAACAGGGACAAATCATGATTTAAAGCAGCAGCGTTCTCATCACAGAATGATCAGTCTCAGGCTTGCTGCATAAAAAACTTCCCTCTCAGCTCCTGCCCTGCCCTCTGAAGTGCAATCCTTCCTGATCCACCTCTCCAAAGCAGTTTTGGTGCCAAATTCAGGATTCATCATTTGCAAAGCATGTTCAGGTGGCATTCATATCATAAAAAATAATGTAGTTGTAGACAAGGTGTAAACCCCCCTCCTGACTGAATGGCTAACTCTGTGTGAATAAGTTATAATTACTTTTTTTTGTGGACATCTGGGTGAGCACTGGTGACTCAGGTAAAGATTTTCCAAAGAATACCATTATTGCTATCATTAAGATTGATGTAAGGAGCAGTCGTGTGTGAAAAATGATCTAATTTTGTGATATTTAACAACATTTTTATCATTCCAGGTATGCTACAGCACACTATTTAAGATAAATATGAATAGGCTCTGTAAATTATAAGCATAATTTGATTTTTTTCCCCTCAAAGGTGGAAGCAAAATGGCACAGATATTGATCTTACCATGAGTTATCACTACAGGTTGGTTGGAGGCAGCTTGGCAATCAATAACCCACATAAAAATCAGGATATTGGAACATACCAGTGCTTGGCCACAAATTCATTTGGAACAATTCTGAGCAGGAAGGCAAAGCTTCAATTTGCATGTAAGTTGGGAAGCTCATACTTATTAGAGCATTATTTTCCTCATAATTCTGCACATGTAATTTATTGGGTAATTAAAGGATCGTTGGGGATTCTGTCCAAAAGGTTTGACTTCCTTCATCACTTGCTTATTCCTAAAAAAAACACCCCAAAATGTTCCCAGTAAATATGAATAACAAAACCAGACATCTGATGGCTGCTGCCCTCGGGGAGCCAGAATAAAAATCAGGAAATTGAAAGGTCAAGGAAGATGAGCACAATTATCTTCACTTAATCAAGGTGTTTTAGGACAGTGGTTTTGTTGTTATCCCACAGGTAGCTACAGCTGGGGGGGGGGATTGATGGAAAAAGTTGGGCTTTGAGTTTTCTGTGGCTAATGAGGTCTAATTGAGACACAAAACCATTGTTCCCTTAATTGGCACACTGATTTTTTTTAACATAACCAAAGAAACACTCCTTTTCCTCACACAATGTGTAAAAGTGTGAGCTGCTCTCTGAAACATTTCACATCTCAGCTCCCTCAGGTCGAGCACATTGTCTGCCCTGAGATGATTTCAAATTTATTTCATTTATTGTATTTTTTGGACGCAGTGACCGAGTTCTGGGAATGCCCTGGGGAGGGGAGGAACAACAGTGACAACCAAAAAAACTCCAAATATTCCCTCCAGCCCTTTTTTTTTTTTTTGCAGTTAAAGCTCAGAGCAGTCTGTTGCTGGGAGAAAGCAATTGTTTTCAAAGCTCATTAATAAAACATGTGACTAAAGCCAGCCTCGTGTCACTATTTGAGACACCAGCAAAGGATTAATTATTAATCTTGTTCCATTTCTCACAGCAAACCTCGAGTCACAGGGGTTACACAAAGGAGACATCAGAGGTCAGGCTGGCTCACAGAGTCTCTTTCAGCAGAGCTGATCAAAAGGTGTATCCCTGGTACCTCATTTAATAATGTTTTACCCTGAATTCCTCAAACAGCTTTGATTTCCAAGAACTGGTCAAGAGTAAAAAAGAATAAAAAATTTGATTCGTTATTTCACCACTTTTTCTGCTGGAACATTTTTTTTTTCCAAGCCAGACTTGCTGTGTGGGAAATTTCTTTTTGAGATTTGGAGGTGAAAGTTGTTTAGTGACAGAACAAATTCCATTTTAGAAAGGAGCAAGAATAGACAGAATTGTCCATGAGTCTGTAATTCCAAAGAAATCAAGGCCAGGCCAGGAAGGGAGCTGGGAAAACACATAAGAAAAGGGAATATCCTGTAATGAAAACACAAATGAGGTGTAAAAAAAAATATAAAATTGGAAAAAAACCCCAAAAAAACAGGGGGGAAAGGAAAAACAGGAATATCTGTGAGAGAAAAAAGGCTCTGGTGATTATTCAGCATTTGATATCAAGCAGTTCCATTATTTAAGCTTTATACCCCCACCCAAACACTTCCCAAAGTCCCTGCAGGGAGCAGATCCCACAGCTGGGTGTGCCTTGCCCCCAGCTCTCAGCCTGCTCCAGTCCTCCAGCTCCAACAGCACCACAGAATGCTAAATTTATCCCCCAGTCAAACACTACAGCACTTTTCCTGTAGTGGTGACAGATATTTACATTCTTCCCCATGGAGAAGAGAGAGGACAGACAAATCAAAGGCTGTTATTTACACTGACAAGCACAAATTTACAGGAAAATGCTTCAATTTAGCAGCATCACTGCAGAACTGGGAGTTTTAAGTTGTCTTACAATAGGGGAAAAAAAAAAAACCCCACAGTACACGGAAAACATCATAATGACCTGATGAGAACAGTGGAACAAATTACCTTGAAACACTTATTTCACAGTCAACATTTCCCTGTTTCTTATTTTCATGTTGCCATCCAATTTAATTCTTTGTTTCAACCAACACTTCAGGCTGTATCTTAAAAATCCAGGCAGGCAGGCACGTTGCTGTTATGACACTTCCATTCAACACCTCACAAAATGGGATTCTTCCCTGGGCTGGAATCCTTGGCACATTATTGCAAATCTCCCTGATAAAGAATCGAATCAAACCCATTATCCAGGCACCAGGGCTTGTGTGTGCATTTGTCTCTTTACCACAAGGTAACTTAACTCTGAGTTGGGAGTTTGAATTAATGATACTCCCAGAGACCCATTCAACATGTCAGCTTAATCTGTGAAAAACACTTTTTTTCCCCCTCTGCTTGAGACGGGAAGTTCTCAGAGAAGCAAAACAAACGCGGGGCGAGATTAGGAACACGTCTCCAGATCCAGCTGGAGTTTGGTGCTTATCCTCTATTAAAAGCAGAGCTGTCAAAGGAAAGCTGCAGCAGGAATGTTGTACAGAAGGCAGTGGCATGGATTATTAAAGCTACAAGCTGAAAATGAGAGACAGCATCGGGGAGAGGGAGCTCCAAGGGTTATTCTGTCATAAATACACCTGAAAGCTCCCTACAAATCCTCCTGCTCCTGCACATCTGGAGCAGCCTACGTGTGTTTTGCAGGAGCTGGAGTTGTTTGGGGTGGAAGTGGTGGTAAAGCTTTGGGGTCAGGGCTCCCAAACCCGGGAGCAGGGTCCTTGGCCAGGAGCCTGGAGCCATGGCCTGCCACCCACAGGGCTTTTCCCCCTGCCAGGGCAGTGCTGACATCCAGCACAAGGGCACCTGGAACATTTTAGGCCAGCCTAAAGGGAAGACAAAAGCTTGGGAAGTCCATCTTGGAAGTTGGTCCGAGTCAGCTTGATGAGGACACGAGAGATTTTCCTTCAGCTTTTCCACAGCTGAGAGTCTCAGGATCAGCAGAGGACACAGTTCTAAGCTGCACCAGGGGAAGGGTAGGATGGACATTGGGATAAAGTTCTCCACAGGAGTGGTTGGGCATTGGAATGGGCTGCCCAGGGAGGTGGTGGAGTCACCATCCCTGGAGGTTTTATTGGATGAGGCACTCAGTGCCATGGAGTGGCTCATGAGGTGGGGTTAGGTCATAGGCTGGAGGTTTTTTCCTTCTTTAATCATAAAATCACAAATCACAGAGTTAACAGGGTTGGAAAAGACCTTTAAGATCATCAAGTCCATCCTTTGCCCAATCTCCCCCTGCTCATAAACCACATCACAAAATGCAGCATCTTCTCCTTTTCTGAACACTTCCAAGGATGGGGACTCCATCCCTTCCATGAGCAGCCACTTCCAAAGCTTGGCCACTCTTTCTGTGATGAAATTTTTTCCTGAGGCATTTTTGTTTCAGACATTTCATGCCTTGAAAAAAAAAAAAAGACAAACAAAAAACCTGTTAGGGAAAACTGCTTCAGTATGGCTTCAACCAGAACTTTCTCCCAAGGCACACAGGGGATTTGCTTTAATTATTTCCTCAGTTTTAAGCAAAAATAACTGTGTGCAAACAACTGGTCTTGAGGGAAATCCCTGTAACAGGCTGCATGAAACAGCCTGTCCAGGCCTGTTACTTGTTCTTTTAGTTCCCAAACACTTCTATAGCCGAGGCATTAAGGGGTATGCAGGAGAAATAAGAAGTGCAATTAAACAAACTAGAATAAAAAAGGAGTCCACTATGAAAAAGAATCAAATGCAAGCCTAATTCCTAATTATTCAGGGCATAAACCCAGAAAATCCAGTATTAATTGAGAGCATCTTGTCGCTTAGGGATCTTAAATTAGATCCTCAGTCAAATTATTGTACCCTTGATGATAAAAGTCATGATGATTGACCTGAAATTCTGAGAAACAGTGACAACAATCTAATTTCATGCCTAGGATTGGTCACTTTGCTCTGAACCACACAGGGGGGCACACAGTGGAGCCATTAGACCCTATATTTTAAAGTTCCCCACAATGCTACAGACCCAGGAATGATTTCTCCTTGGAGTTTTTGGGCTGGTTTTTGAAGTGGTGCTCAAGGGTTTTGCCTGGTGCTTACTCTCAGCAGCATTTCCCTGACACTGCCCCCCTCCCTGCTCCTGGCCAGGGCTGCTGTGCTCACAGCAGTGTGTCTGAGAGTGACAGGGCTGCAGCACTTGCACTGAAATCTGCAGCTCCCAAGAGCTCCCATGTGCTTTTTGTCAGAGGCAGAAGACACAGTTCTGCTGAAATAACAAATTAGAGGCAATAATTCCTCCTGGGCTGAGTTTCTGCCATTCCGAAACACAAAAATAGCAGCCCACCATTAGAATTTAACCATTTCAGGGAGGAAAATATGAAATCAAACCCATTTAGTGTGTGCTGGATGGTGACAGGCTGAGCTTTAGCAGAGGGGCTGGCTGGGAGATGCTCAGCCAGCATGAAAGCCCACTTTTCATCTGATTACTTCATCGTGTTATTTACCTTTGAGTGCACACAAATTACAGAAACATCACAAAGCAATCCAGCAGCCTCGGGATGTCATAACCCTTTTCACTGGCAGTGTATGCTTTGGAACAGAAAATGGAAAAATCAATAGGCTTGGATCAGATAGGCTGAATTTGCAAAGTCTGGACATGCACGGATTTCAGGCTAAATGGCACCTACACTCCTGGCTGGGTTGTGCTGTGGTGCTGTGTGTGTCCAGAAATCCCTCTGTAACAATTGGATTTGATTAAAAGGTGTGCTGGCTGTTGTAACTACCACCTGGAGTAAAGCTCTCTGGGTCTTTAAGCTGATTGTTAATTCATCACAGCACACGAGGGCTGGAATACTGATCAGGCTCCCTGGCAGCAGGACTGCAGGAATGAACTCTGGCAGTGCCTGTCCTTCTCTAAAGGAGGCACAAAGTGCTCAGTTCAGTGCTCAACAGGCACTCAGGGATGAGCAGCTGATAACTGAGGAGCAGGGAGGAGGAAGGGCTCAGCTTGACAGTGTCAGGAAAAGGTCACCGTCAAAAGTACAAAATGCATCCCCAAAAGTTTGACTTGCTTTCTAAATTCTCCTTTTCCCCTTTGGTGAAGCCATAGACTTGCCTCTAAAAACAGAGAATCATGGAATGGCCTGGTTGGAAGGGACATTAAAGATCATCCAGGTCCACTCTCTGCCACTTCCCACTGTCCCAGGGTGCTCCAAGCTCCATCCAGCCTGGCCTTGGACACTTCCAGGGATCCAGGGGCAGTCACAGCTTCTCTGGGCACCCTGTGCCAAGGTCTCAGCACCACTTCCCATCATTTCTTCCCAATATCCCATCTCACACTGTCCTCTGTCAGTTTGAAGCTATTCCCTCTTGTCTTGTCCCTCCAGGACCTTTTCCAAAGTCTCTCTTTGTTTTTCCTGTAGCTCCCTCCAGGCTCTAGAAGGTCACAGTGAGGTCACCCCAAAACTTCTCCTCTCCAGGCTGAACAATCCTGATTCTCCCAGTCTCTCTCCTCATTCTAGCACCACTCTCTACCCTCCACATCCTGAGTAATGCACTGATCCCACCTCTCTGTTTTAAAAAGGTGGCCTTTTATATAATCCTAGAATGGTTTGGGAGGGACCTTCAAGCTCATCTCGTTCCAACCCCACTTCCACAGGCAGGGACACCTCCCTCTGATGCAGACACACACCTCAGCTGCACATTTGTGGAGAATCAGCCATAAAATTCTCCTTTGCACACTCTGCACAGCCCTCCTGGAGATCCTGGGAGCACCTCCCAGGCTACATCTTCCCTTCAGTGGGTGAGGAAAAAATGCAACGTGCAGTGAGAGCACTTGGATAGATCCTGTCTGGAGGGTGGAATTGCTGCTGTCATCTCTTCCAAATGTCACCAAACAGGCTCACAGCACAAAACTGCCTTTTGGACTTCTAAACACAGGTAGAATCCAATATCACTGCAGCAGCAGCAGCAGCAGCAGCAGCCACCGTCCCTGGTGTGGGCAGCTGAGGTTCTGAGACAGGGAGTTACAGGAAATAAACCCTGTGTTTTGTCAAAGCTTGGAGTGAAAAGAAAGAGAACTCTCATTTCTCACTTCTGATTGCTGTGGACAATGTGGAGCAATGCTGCAGCTCTCTCTGCAGCAGCTCCCGTGGCAGGAGACCACACCAAGGTCTTTGCTTAATGGACGCCCTCCATGGAGCAGACCCAGCAGCCTCAGGCATTTTCTCTCCTTTTTCTGCCCCTTTACTTCACTGAGTTTCCTCAGAAAATCAGCAAAAACCTGGTGAGGACCATTGTTGTGAGGAATATGACATTTCCAGGAATAACAGCCCCAACTCTCCCAGCTGGCTTCACAGAAATGCTCCAGCCCTGGCCTCCTCTGGGCTGGTTCCAACAGGGAGGGGTCTCTAAGGGGTCACTGTCCTGCTCTACCCATCCCAAAATGAGGCACTGGACATCCTTCAAGTCTCCTTTGAGCAGAACACATGCAGAGAACACTCTAAAGTGATGCAATTTAATCATTCCAGGACCAAAATTGCTTCACCATGCTCAGCTCATTTTCCCATATCCCCGTTGAGTCTCTCAGTGCTTATTTCTTTGCAGAATTCTGCACACACAGAGCCTCTCCCAGGCTCCAGGAAAAGCAGGATCATCACTCCACTCAGCAGTGAGGAAGCAGGAAGCCTGGAAGGGTTTCACCTGCCTGCTGACAGGACAAGGCAGGGTGATAATAGAGCTTCTATTTTAAAGCTGATATCACCAGAATGGGATTATGCAAATCTCCTGACATTCCTGAAGACACGAAGAACAGCCTGGAATCTCAAAAGCAGAAGAGATGGGTGTGTCTCCATAAAGAAGGGGGTTTGCTTTCTCCATCATCCCCTCTTTCAGTCCCCCCTGCATTCTCAGAGCCCATGTGATGTCCACTGACACCAAGTGCTGCCACAGCCTCCTCTCTCCTGTTAAACACACCCTGAAGCTGATGGGAGCAACATTCCCCGGTTATTTTATGTTGTAACCCATCAGCCACATCAGAAATTCCACTTTCCTGCCACTCCAACCATTTAAGCATCTCTCTCAGAGTACTTAACCACTGTGCTCAAGGCTCTGCTCTATCAGCACTGGGTTAAAGCTGTTTTATTCCAGGTTAGTTCCTTAGACTTTTATTATAAAAGGAGGTTTTTTTTATCTGTGAAACAGAGATCTACATTGCAGAGAGGTTGTAAGGAGCATTACAGTGAACCAGGCAGATAAAGTAGTAATAGGGAACACAGAAGTATTTGAAGATTATCTTTTAGTTCCATATTACTTACTCTTCTTTAGGTCCTTTAAAAGTGTTTATCCTACATCAACCCATTGCCAGTTTGTATTGAAAAAGCAATATCTGTGATTGAGATATGGTGGGGAACAAAGCACCCACAGGTCCCAGAGCTGATAGGTTCTGATTGATAAAATTTAATACTTGTGGAGGATAAAACCAGCCCATGTTTGCAGTCTGGGTGATTTGCTGTTTTATCTGCTCTCCTTTCATTACAGACAAGATGATGGAGATTCCAATAAATTATTGAGTGAAATATCCATGATGTTCACACGAGGTCCTTCCATTTTTTGGCGTGACAAAAGAGGTTATGGTGGAGGTTTGCAAGGGAAAAAAATACTAAATTATTTGGAATAAATGATTGGCTTTTTGTTTTTCTAGTAAAAATAATGAAATCAATTGATCAGTTATTTTTGCAGTGAAGGCTGATCCTGTGTAATATTTTAAGGTAGCAGATAAACTTCTCTATTCTGTAGCTGGTGTTGGAGGAGGAGGAACAGAGTGTAACATTTGAACTTTTCATGGAGTGAAGGAATGAGGTCACAGGCGTTGCTTTTCTCAAGGAAAACCACATCTGGCACAGGGAATGCACTCAGCTGTAAATATCCATTTCTGAATGCTACAGCAAGAACAAATACTGTAACCTACACCTGAAATCCCACTGACAGGATTCACATCCAGAAATCCCCGACATCAATCGCTCGAGTAAACCTTGAAATTCCCACTGGAAGGAATTCTGTGAGGGCTTTGCTGGGAATGAGAGAGGTAAAGAAGGTAATTCAGGGTAATTCTACAAGAAGGAATTCTGTGCTGGATCAAGATCTCCAAAGGGCTGGGCAGGAATTTGGGAAGGGCTGAAATAGGCACAGGCATTGGCAGCAGTGTGTGAGAGCTCTTTCCTCCCAGCCACTTTTCCTCTCTTCCTTGACATTTTTTATTTTACGTATTATGAGCCTTGATTATTATTTTGTTGGTAGAAACATTATAAAAAGAATGAGTGGCCTGAAGAGGGGCTGTTTCCATCAGAACCCAGGACAGGGATGCAAGGGCCAGAGCAGAGCTACATGACCCCAAAAACAAGGTCTGAGGGAAGGGAGAAGTTCCTGAACCATCTCCATGTAGTTAAAAACAGGTTGCTGTGGGAGCAGTGGGAAATATGAAGGAGAAGAAGGTTTGGGTAAGAATTACCCCCTGCCAAAAGGACATTTGCCATGGAAGTCAGGAGAATCACTGTGAGATAAACCTGACCCTGGAGGTTGAGCCCAGAAACAGAAATGTGTCCTTAAGATCTCTCCAATCTGGAGAAAACTCCTGCAGACGGCCCAGTGACTCTGGTGATGACAGGTGACAAATGAACTGCGCCGTGACAAGTGAGAAAACTCTTCAGGAATATAAAATATTGAGCAAATATTCCCCGTGTGCCCCTCCCTGGGAGAGGGGCAGCTCCTGAGCTGTGCCTCTGACCTGCAGACGGGTCCTGGAGCAGGAGCCCCGAGGCTGTGTCAACACTTACTGCTCACAGCAAGTCCTGTGCTCAGCTCAGAACAGAAATTTAATATTTTATGCTGCTAACTCTGTAAAAAGAAGGGGAAAAAAATAACAAAGGCCAGATGTAGAGCAGCTCTAGATCTTCCCAGCATATGTTCCTGTGCTCTGGGTTTTTTGGTGCATGAACAAAAATCAAGCCAGCTCAGGGTTTTTCCCCCCCTCTCACCTCACCCTCCCTGTTTAATTTAATTGTGACCTTCTCCTTTTTTTCCTCTAGAGAAGCTGGATATTACTTTGTAAAGGGCATTTTCACTCTTTAATTGAATAAGACAATCAGAGTGTGGCAGAAATTATTGTTCCCCCACCTTGGAAATGAGTGCCTGGATTGGCCATTCAGGTCATTTAAACTGAGGTGAGGGCCCGGGGCCTGTGCTCATCTTGAAGTGTAAATTACAGCTCCTTTCCCTTGGAAGCTCCAAAGTTATTTAAGTAATTAAGGAAGAGCTGATGAAGGTCCTTGGATGATTGCACAGCTTTGGAGAAGGACAGGACCCAGTGATTGTGGTGTTCCCTCTCTTTTTGACCAGCAGCTCCACCAGGGAGTTTTGGGGGCAGCTTTCCCTTCACCCACACATTCCCCTAAGGTGGAAATGAGGACAAAAGTGGGAATTCCAGTGGATTTTTAACCTGTAATGGTGAAAGGAGACACTCAGGCACGGCCCAGGTTGTCTCAGCTCCAAATCTTCCAGACCTCAGGTGTTAAAGTGCTTTAAATGGAGCAGGAGAACTCAGGAGGTGTTGAGGAGAAAAATCCAAGTATTTAAAAGGCAGGAAATGGGAAATTCTAAGCAGCTTTCAGACACCTTAATTAGAGATAACACTGCTCTTAATCTCAGCATTGAATTCATAGAAAATCAATTAGAACATTTTAAAAATTGAGATTAGATGCTAACGGGGGAAAGATTAATGTATTGACAGTATTATCAACACAAAGGAAGTGTCAGAGGGTTTGTTCAGCAAGTTCAGTGCAGTTTGGAGAGCTGAAAAAGAGAGTTTGCTTTGCAGTGGAGGTTGTAGGGAAGGAGATGAGCCACTCCTTTGGGAGATACTTGGAGAAAGGAGGATATTTCCATAACACACCCTGCAGCATCCAGGCTGCAAGAGACTGCTGCTCATCTCCTACAAGGCAATTCTGCACAAAAATACTGAGGAAAGCAAAAAACAGGGATTGATGTCCAGGAGAGGTCTGGGGTAGTCTGGATAGTCACAGCCTGTAGCTAAAAGGGTTTTAATCCCAAATTTTTTTGGATGTCCTTGATGTGAGAGAAGAAAAAACAAACCCAAAATACGGAAGTACGGAACTTCCAGAATTTGAGATAATTTAAAATATTCAAGAGGCTTCATTGTTATTATTTGTAGTTAAAACAGACCTAAATTCTCTGATTCAGGCACGAAATTCAGACCCCAAATGGGGCCCTTAATTCATTACAGACCAAAGGAAGGTAACTAATTGTCAGCTGATAACACAGGTGATGGAAATACAGCAGATCATAACCAGGAGCTTCCTTGGGAAAGTGCTGAGCTCGTCCTTTGTGCCCCATTTCCCTGTGAGGAAATTCCTGTTGTGCAGCATCACTGCAGGAACACCTCTCCTATTGCAATATATCACAGGCAATGAGGAAAAAAAAAGGGAACAGAAGTGATCTATCACAATTTGACACATGGAAATGTGAGGAATTGTATTGATTTGTCCTCAGGAGCATGGCTAATTTGTAAGGAGCTCTTCCTCCTCATGCCTTAACATTCACTGCACATTTCAATACCAAGTAATTACAGCCATTATATTTGGGATTATGTAATGACAAAGCATTTATGGGGGGGGGAAAAAAAATCAAAAGTTCAGGAAAGCATTGAAATAAAATNGAGAGTGCCTGGATTAGCCTGTAGCTAAAAGGGCTTTAATCCCAAATTTTTTTGGATGTCCTTGATGTGAGAGAAGAAAAAACAAACCCAAAATACGGAAGTACGGAACTTCCAGAATTTGAGATAATTTAAAAGATTCAAGAGGCTTCATTGTTATTATTTGTAGTTATAACAGACCTAAATTCTCTGATTCAGGCACCAAATTCAGACCCCAAATGGGGCCCTTAATTCATTACAGAGCAAAGGAAGGTAACTAATTGTCAGCTGATAACACAGGTGATGGAAATACAGCAGATCATAACCAGGAGCTTCCTTGGGAAAGTGCTGAGCTCGTCCTTTGTGCCCCATTTCCCTGTGAGGAAATTCCTGTTGTGCAGCATCACTGCAGGAACACCTCTCCTATTGCAATATATCACAGGCAATGAGGAAAAAAAAAAAGGGAACAGAAGTGATCTATCACAATTTGACACATGGAAATGTGAGGAATTGTATTGATTTGTCCTCAGGAGCATGGCTAATTTGTACGGAGCTCTTCCTCCTCATGCTTTAACATTCACTGCACATTTCAATACCAAGTAATTACAGCCATTATATTTGGGATTATGTAATGACAAAACATTTATGAGGGGGGGAAAAAAAATCAAAAGTTCAGGAAAGCATGAAATCACATTAATTCAGATGAACTGGGGTAATTATGCAAGGTGATAAATTGGAGTTTTTCTAATTGCCTGTAACAATTTCATATATTGAAACACCCAAATTTTCTTGGTTTCCTTGGAAAAGTTCTTTTCTGCTTCTTAGGATGGACTGGTTTGGGTGGGCTGTCCCTGAGCAGGTTCAGGAATTCCAAACACAGGACTGGGGAGTTGAAATGAATGAGTTGCTGCTTTTGATTTGGTTTTTGTTCCTACCCAACATATTTAAGAAGCACTTCCCTAATCCCAGGAAAACTGACTTTTCACTCTGTATTGTAGTTAAATCTGCTACTCTGACACCTGTAAGGCAGTTTTATATTAAAATAAACCCAACAAAAAACCCAGATGTGTGGGTGATGGGGAAATTAGAATAAATATATTAATGAGCAGCAACTGGATGTTGCTTGGAGCTACCTGGTCTAGTGGAAGGTGTCCCTGCCCATGGCAGGGGGTGGAACAGGATGGGCTTTAAGGCCCCTTCCAACCCAAAGCACTCTGGGATTTATTATCATCTCTATTATTATGAGCTTTAAAACATGAAGGAAAAAATAATATATGGCTGAACTTATTAATTAACCTATTAATTAATGGAGGTGCTTTGGCAGGAAAGATTTCTGTCCATCACTTCCATTTTGTTTCTGTCTCCAGAGGCCAATTTTTCAGGCAAACACCTCAGCTCAAGCCTGGGTTTGCTTCTCTCACTGGCAGGTTTGTGTTCCTCAGCAAAGTGACACCTTCATCCAGCACTGATACCCCTCTGAACCTCTGGTTTTATTCAATTCCTGGAAGACTTTCAGGCCATAAATCAGGATAAAGGCAGGTTGGATGGGGCTTGGAGCACCATGGGACAGTGGAAGGTGTCCCTGCCCGTGGCAGGAGTGGAATGGGATGGGCATTAATGGAATTTTTATCTGGAATTCCATGATAACATCCTTTAACCCCAGTGGGTAAAGCTGGGTTACACCAGGTGAGGAATGCTCTGACCCATTCCTTCTCCCCATTCCTCCCTTCACTCCTGGTGAGGAGCTGACAGCCCCTGCACCTCAGAAATTCCTTCTCCCTTCAGAGAAAGCCACGCCATTCCCTGCCTCCATCCCACAAAATGCCAAATGTTTGGGATGCTCACTCCTCACTGAGCTCTGCAGCTTTCCCAAACGCAGCTGAGTCCCCACATTCCCACCCTTCCCTGGGAAGGAAGGATCACTCGTGCATCTGAGCATTTTGCTCGGCCTCCACGACCTCATTATCACATCCAACTGATTATTCGTGCTGCACCAAGAGCAGTCTGCCAACACACACAGATTTGGGGGGGGGGAAAAAGTGGGTTTTTTGTTAAAACTCGCAGCTGAGAGAGCAATGGAGTGTGAGGGAACTCGTTGTTCTTCAAGTGAGATAAATAGAGACAAAGAATGAAAGGAATGATGTAGGAACTAGGTGATAATTTATTTATAGATCTCTGCAGAAACACTGAAGTTAGCAAATACACCATCTGTTAAATAGTCATCTTGTTCCTAAGTGCATATTAGCAATCTAAATGTGTGCCAAACACCTGATCTTAGCCTTCTTAGTTGATACTCCTTTTGACAAGCAACATTCTGCTTTATTAGGTTATGTCATGTTACGTTACAGAGCTGTGCTAGGGAACAGGAGCTGCAGGAACACAGTGGTTGTGCTCTCCTGGTGTAAATGAACACCCAGGGCAAGGAGAAGGGGGTTTGACAGCAGCCAGAATTTCAGAATAACAAGAACAAAGTAGAATATCTGCATTTGTATCCTCAGGTAAATTTTTTTCCTATATATATATACACTTAACACATTTCAATTTACAATAAATCATTGAAAATACAACCCCATAGATTGGAAAATGGAGAAATCTTTGTGGCAAAGGCAAACATTGTTTCTGAGGGCCCACCTCTTCATCCACCTGGACTGCAAAGCAAAAGGAGATTATTTTATAGAGTGGGGTGTCACAATATTCCATGGGAGATGCTGCCTGCCTGGAGGAAGAGTCCAATAAAGATGAAAACAGAAGCAACACCAACTGCACTAATGAATTCTCTTCATCTCTCTTGCCTTGGTTTGCTCTTTCAGAGGTTTGGGGTTCTTTTGTACTTCAATGATTCTTTATTACAGAGAGAGGCACTGAATAAATTCACTTTGTGCAATTATCTATCAAAATCAATCAAAGCACAAGATCATTTCTGGTTTGGCCTGTGAAATTTTGGGGAGGTGAGGGTTTCTAAAGGATGCAGAGTGATGAAGATCTCAGAGTTAAGCAATGGACTGGATTCTTTAAAGAAAATATCTTTTCCTAAAGGCCTTTAAAAATTGGGTTAAATAAGGACATTGCATATTCGTCCCTGTCATGGGTGAGATGAAGAGATTAAATGATGATTTATGTGCTTCCACAACTGCTTTTTTTATACCTATGATTAATAAGCAGAAAGGAATGGAAATCTCCTCTCCCTCACTGCAAAATCCAAGTTGTTTTGTGTAACAGAACTACAAACATGCCATGAAAGAGCCCAAACTCCTGCCAGAGGATTTTCATCCTCAGGGTTGAAAAGGGGAGACTGAAAAGGCACAGCCAACTTCTTCCCCACGTGGATTCAACTGGAAGGGAGTGGGTTTAGATGGGATTTCAGTGAAAAATTGCTCCCTGTGAGGATGGGGAGGCTCTGGCAGAGGGTGTCCAGAGAAATTGTGGTTGTCCCATCCCTGGAAGTGTCCAAGGCCAGGTTAGAGAGGGCTTGGAGCAGCCTGGGACAGTGGAAGATGTCTCAGGGGAAGGGCTGGATGAGCTTCAAGGTCCCTCCCAACTCAACCCATTCCATGATTCCATGACACAACCAAAAATGGTCCTGCTCCCTATAAAACAGGATCCCTAAAACTGCATCCCTACGAGGTCTCATCCTCCTGTTTTAATTATTCCAGTCAGGGGCACTTGTCACGGGTTTAATGGAGAGACCTGGACAGGTGACACAGCCCCTAAAATGAGAGTCAAACTGAGAACATGACATATCGTGTCATTAAACTAAAAATTGCTACCAGCAGCTCATTACTTCCCAAAATCTATTCCCATTTCAGAGCGAGGTATTACACAGTTAATTCTCCATTGTCAGGAAAACCTTCTCCTCCTGCTGCACTGCCCTTCCTTTATTTTTTTCTCCCTCCTTTCTGGCTTGTCTCATAACAACTGAAATTTTGTTCTCAGCAAAATAATAATAAAAAAAAAATAGGGCTGATTTCCCACAGTGAAAATATTGGGAAGAATTACTTAGACTGTACAGATTTTTGGGGGGTTTAACTCAATTTTTAAGTTGAAATTGCAGTTTGTTTCATATTAGCAGCTGAGGGAAAGAGATAAGAAAGAGAACTGCGACCATTTTTGTTGTTAGCACCTGGATCCTAAAAAAATCTGAATTTTTGCACCTTTAAAATATTTTTTATAAAAAATAATATAATAAACATGAGAATTTGAGAATTTTTCTCCTTGTCCTAGGACACAAAGCCTCAGAGCAGGCACCCCAAGCAAATCTTGCCAGGAATTCCAGGGACCACTTTTCCACACAAATATTTGGTGCTGGCCTTGTTCATCTCAGAAAACATTTGCCAGGAGAGAAAGAAAACGTGGAAAATTTTCTCAAGATAGAATTTTCCAAATGAGCAAATAAATCCACAAATTCAGAGACTGCACTAAGTATGAAGCCAAACTCTAATTAATCATATTACTCCCATTTACTATTTTATCCTTTATTTAGAATTACAGGATAAAATACGACTTAATAATATAAATTTTTTTCCTATTTTTTTTCTTGGTCTTTCTTGTGTTTTTTTTTTTCCCTTGGACTACCCATAATCCAAGGCAGAGCTGCAGCCAGCAGGCAATTAAAAGAACATCAGAGTTTTTCAAACCCTTTCCCCACGTATTGACAGGCCCCATCTATTGTGCCACGGCAGCACGAGGAGGTGCTACAGGTGCTTCATCCAATCCAGCCCCCTCTGAGCAGACAATGTCTTCATAGGAGACCAATTTCCAGGAGATGAAGAGGAGGAAAAAGAAAAATTAACTGCGTAAAGTTCAGCTAAGGGGGGAGAAAATTGATATATTGACATAAATAGCTGAGGCTGTACAGGTAGTAATCGTTATTGCTCTGACCAACGAGGGCTGTTCTCTCTATTGAACTCTGGCTCAGGCTGGTGCTCAGCTGATGAAAAATGGAACAATTGTTTGAAACAAGGATCTGCAGCAAGGTAAATAAAATGAGCTCGGGGCAGGCAGTTTACAGCTCTGTGGTGTAAAGGGGTTTAAGGGGAAGCTGATATTTATTGTATTAAGGCGTATTTTGAATGTGTTTCCAGCAATCCTTTCCCAAATGGCTCTGAGGAAATGGGAAGGCTTCTCATTAGGATGAGAACTGGATCAAAAAGGAAATAATCTTTTTTTTTTCTTTTTTTTTTTTTAAAGCACATCTACTGTGTCATGTTTTGTAATTGAATTACCAGGAATCAGGCTGATAATTCTTCAACATCTCAGCGAAACGTGAGGAAGCAGCAAATTGAGTTAGACATAGTGAAAAATAGACATAAAGAGCCAGAAAAATCACCTGGGGGAGATGGGCTGGACAGGAGATTTCCCACTGAAAGTCCTCCCTTCCTCCCCTTTCAAACCAGTGCTGAAGCTCACAGCAATCAAAACACATCCAAGCACTGCAGGCAGTTTAGGCCAGACCAGAATCTTAAAGAAAACAACATATTTTTATCATCATTTAAACCTCCACTCTGTGGGAGTCCTGCTGATCTTTAATTATCACTTGTATATATAGAACACAGCTGTTCTCTATTTCTATAGAAAAGGAAACACTACAAAATGATTTTTTTTTTCCCAACTCATGTAGATCAAGTCTTGCAAGTTCCAAAAAATGACACTGGAAAAAGTAGTGGAATAACAGACTGGCTTTGCAAATAGAAATTGTAACCACAATTTCCCAGAGTTGCAGCAGAGCTGCTGAAGGAATTAATATTTTGTGAATGTCAAAGGGCTCAGTAATGGTTGCACTGGATGATCTGGGAGGTCTTTTCCAACCTTAATGATCCTGTAATTCCACGGTATCAGGTTGGGGGAGCTATTTTTGCACACAATTTCTCAATGAAATTGAGTTCTGCTGTCCAACACGTGCCTGTTGTTGAGTTAATAAATGGGATAAATTGGGATGCAGCTGGGAATGGATCTGATGGACAATAACCTTGTTTTCTCCTTCTTCTTTAAGACCTGGAGAACTTCGAGATGAGACCGAGGAGCCCGGTGTCAGTGAGAGAGGGGCAAGGAGTGGTGCTGCTCTGTGGAACTCCCCCCCATCACGGAGGTAAGAGGGGGGACAGCCTGAGCAGCCCCTGCTCTGCCTCAGGAGAAGCAGAATTCCCTGTGGGATTAGCACTGGAATTTGCTTGTGCATCAATTTCCTGGGTTCACAACAATTTTGGGGTTTGTTTCTTCAAAAGACATTGGGTTTGCTCTTTTTTAAGGCCCTTTTTTATTATTTTGTTAGGGAGTAGAATCTATCATTCCTTGGGACACAGCAAGGACAGCATGGAGGTCTCCAAGGCTCTCTGCTGACATTCCTGGTTATCCCAGGGGTTTGTCCCTCATGGAATGGCAGAAAAGCAGCCCTCAACAATTCCTCCTACACCAAAACCACTCCAGGTCTGCCTGGAATGGCTCCTTCCCCCTTCAGTGCCTGCTGCTGCAGTGCCCTCACTCAAATCCTGCATCACTGGATTTGTCATGAAGGTTTGGCTTCTGCTCTTGAATCCCTGATTTTATTCCCTCCTGATAATCAGAGAGTAATTGAGATTGGAAGGGGCTTCTGGAGAGGTGATTAAAGGAGGCCTAGATGAGGTTTCAGAGTCATTGCCAGTGCTTCAGATGGGGAATGAAACGGAGTTTTCTGATGAATTATTTGGGGGTGCTCACCATCAGACCCTGGAGATCTTCCTTTCTGGGTGGGGTAAACCCAGGTGAAATTTTTGCCCAAGTAATGCAAATTTTTATTAATGGAGGGGAAGTATCAATGACACAGTCACCAAATTATCTTAAAGAATGAGCAGTTCTTGGATGACTCACATCCTGCTTTGGGCAGCAGTGACCACACATCCACAGGAGCTGCAGTTTTCCATGCCCTGCTCCCAGCAATCCTCAATCCCCCTTAAAGAAACAGAGTTATAAGCCAAACTCCCAGGAGAAGGTAAATGATGATGTAGAAAGAGGATGCAGTGTTTCAGAGAGGGAGAAAAAGCCATCAATCAATAGAAACCCCTCCAGTCCTACAGAGAGAGGAAGTGTCAGTTCACTGGGTGTTTACAGCCATATGAAAGGAGGATATAATCAAGGAGACAAGTGAAACCTGGTCCTTAAGGGCACAAAAGGCTTCAAAGAGTTCCTCAAATGGATCAGTGGGACAGGCAGAAAGACAACACATCCATCCTGGAGCCACTGAACTATCCATTTCCCTCCTGCTGCAGGGCAAAATTATGATTTGACAAATAGGAAGGAGGAGAAGAAAACACTCAGAACAAATAAATAGTTACCAGGTGAGTTCCCCCCAGATTAATTGAACTGACAAAATGGTATCCACGAGCAAAGCCTTTCCCAGAGTGTTCCTGCAGCTGGGGCTGGGAGCTGCTGACCAACAGGCCTGGAAAATCCATTGCCTGCAATAACAAGTCCCCAGGGAACAGAGCCTGAGTCCCTTTGTCATCCCTAAACACTCTGTTCAGGATCCAGAATTATACACCACGGGGATGAAGTACATGGTGTGAGCCATGGTAAATCAGAGACTGTTTCAAGGTGCTTGGGAAGTTGTTTTTTTTGCTAAAAAGGATTGTATATTTAGGTGTTTTTTAATTGAAACCCTTGCCTCCACCTCAGAATACCTACAGGAGGAAGGATTACAAACTGTGCTTCACATTCCAGGAGTTCTGTGCAGCACTTTAAATGTGCCAGGAATTAGAGAGATGTCAAGGAATTTGGAAGATAAGCCCCACCAGCAGGGAAAGGGTTGCCTTTCCTGTGATGTAATGACTTGAAGGAAGGCAGGAACCCTCTGTACAGCTGCTGTTTGAAGCAGCTGCTATTAATATAGATTAAAGGAAATAGGGTAAAACTGGGTAAAACCTCCTGCCAACCTCTAAAAGTCAGGGTAACAATAGAAGAAGAGGAATAGAAATAATAAAATGGAAAACAAGGAGGGTCCATTAATTCAACTCCTCCCATGTAACATCAAGAAGATGGAACAAGAGCTGCAGAAGTGTTTGTACCTCCCGTGGTCTCCAGGGAAGTGTCTCACTGCTCTCACCCCTCACATTGCCAAGTTTATCTGGTCCTGCACCACAGCACTGCAGTTAAACCTCCTGCTCACAGGAAAACTCTGCAGAGCTCATCAGGACACTCAGCTGCTTTCAGACACCAAAAGTGTTGGTCCATGGTCAACAATATTTAAAATATTTAAAGCTCAACTGGAATTAAACCTAATTTCCCAGTGCAGTTGACAAGGGAAGATGTGCTGCTTCTTTTTTTTGTGTGCTGGTTTCCTAACTGAGAGCACTGCTAACCTATTTTTGTACAAGAGAAATGAGTGAGTCACTTAAATAGAGGACAAAAATATATTAGTCAGCTATAAACCAAAAACAAATAAACCCCACCAAGCAAACAAACAAATGCACAAAAAGGCTGCTCCAGCAGCTTTCACATCAGCTTTAAACCATCTTGGAGAGCAAAAAGAGAATTCCATATTGCTGTGGACTAATATTAGTACTTTCAGGATGGATCAAACACAAGCATCAAAGAAAAAAAAAATACCCTCCCAAGTTTATATCTGAGATCAATTAGGACATTAAAAATTGCAGCTAATAAAAAAAAATTAAAATCACAGCCTGTAATTAGTTTTTAAAGGAAGAGCAGGGCTGCCCCAGGTTACCTGACCCACCCCAAACCCTGTATTCCCTCAGCCTGCCCCTGCTCACTAATTTCTGCATTGGTCTGTGTTGTTATTGATGAGGCTCATTACCACACCTTCCCAAGTTCAGCTCTGCCATCCCTCTGCTTGTTAGCGAGCCTCAGCAGGGCAGGGGGGAACCGGGGGAGATGCATTTCTTCCTGAACCTCATCCCAAATCTGCTCGAAGTTCTTCAGGTCAGCCCTTTTCCCCTGTGCAATCAGCACACGGTAATATTTTATTAGTGAAGAAAAGGGGTTTTTAGAGAGCTCTGAGGTGGGGAAAGGCATGAAGGGAGGAAGTTGGAAGAAGCTTTAATTTCTGCAGCTACACACGAGCTTGACCTGCCCGTGCTTAAGAAGCTGCTGCCTAAATGGTAATACTTGACACGAGACTATTGGGTGGACTGTTGTTCATTTATTTCCTTAGAAGTGAAGCTTGATCTAAAGCCTGTTTCCTCCGAGCTGGCTCCCTGCAGAGCTTTAAGGAAGTCGCTAATCTTGTTAGGAGCAGCAGGATCACTCCGCATTTGCATTTATTTGTGTGCAGGAGCTGCCAGGGCTGGCACAGGGGCGGAGGCTCTGAGCTCTCCTCGGTGCTGACTTTGCTGGAGGGAGGCGAAATAAACCCCAAAACACTCCTAAGGACCCTGGAGCCCTGCGGACCTGCTCGGGGGGGTAAAAATAAAAATCCCTAATTCTCAGCTTGCAGGAGGCTGGGGAAGGAGGTGAAATGTGAAACTGGGTGTGGGATGAGATGGACAGTGCTGGGAAAAAGGGCTTTTGATTTCTGCCTTTTCCATTAAACGCTGCACTTGATAAAGAGCATCATCTGAAAGGGAGGGTTTGAAGTGTCTCTCCCTTTAAAGAACCCTGTGAATCTTTAACCCAGCGTTCCCCCAGCTCCAGAGGGAGGGGATTTCCATCCCTGAGCCCAGCCTGGTCTGGATGTGCTGAGAGAAGCACTGCAATGCTCAGTTCCCCAGATCAGGAATGATTATCAGCTGCTTCTCTTTCCCAGCCTGGCTCTGAAGGAAAACTCTCAGCACTGACAGAGGTGGGAGATGCTCTTCCCTAATTCTCAGCTTCAGGAATTGTCCAGCTGGAAGGGGAGGTGGATTAAGCAGTTTTTGGGGTCTCCAGAGTGAGAAGGGACACTGACACCACAACCACCTCCCTTGGATTAAAAAACAAACAAACAAACAAACAAACACAGCCTAATATTGCAGCCCTAGAAAATAACTCCTGTTCTGCCATAAAAGTGAGAGGAAATTACTTTTTCTCCCTTTTTTTTGGCTCATTCAGTGGATCTGCTCATCTGACTTATTCCAAGTGACCCAAAATGGAGGATTTTATGACACTGTTCTGGATTTTCTACTCTATTACCTGTTGCTGTAGTAACTTCCCCAGAAAAGATACTGGCTAAGGGAGTAGGTTGCTGGTATGATGCCTTAAAAGCACAGAAAAAAAGTTCAATCTCCAAAGTTTGGCTCCTTCCTCTTGAGATTCCATCCAACTCCCACTGAAGTCAATTAAAATTAGGGTTTCTGCAGAGTTTAGTGGAGCTGAATTAGGCTCTAGGCAAGGATGGCCTGCAGATGGATGATGATGAACCTGCAGTTAGCAGAGGGAGAGTGTTTATATCCCTCATACTGGGGGAAAAAGGGATTTAAATATGACTAAGAGAGGCCTGTGCTTGTTCCCAGTTAATGGGAAAATTCATCAGCAGTCCCTGAAGCAACGGTGGGGAGCAGAAAGGGGGGAAACTTCAGAAAATAAAGTCAGCTGGAGCCTCCTGAGAACAGAAATCAGGACAGAAAAGGTCCGGTTCACTTTTAGTGATTAATTAATTCACAGATTGACCTCCTGAAGAATGGCTGTGTAGCACAAAGTTGGCTTTAATAGAGTTTTATTGTATTCTATCTTGCACAGAGGGTTCAGCTGCATCACCTGCTCCCACGGCTGGAGCCTGGCTTTTGGTTCCAAGCCATAAAATGTTTTCAAGATCCTTCCTGGGAATCCTTTTGGAGTCTTGGCAGGTACAGGGGGGCCCTTAGAGGGGGTCAGGGCTTTTTTCAGCTCTGTAATTGCCACCACCAGAACTTTGGCACAGAAATTCCAAACTGCTTTTCCCTGTTACTCACTCTTAAAACTATTTCCAGATTCTCTTGGATAGACTATCCTGGCATGGGAATCTGGGCATCCCAATGTCAGGTTCAGGCACTCAGAGTGGTTTTATTGCCCAGAGTGCAGGGCTGAGTAAGGAGGAAGGCAGGAATTCCAGCTGGCAGGAAAAGCACATTGGGGTACCAGCCCTCAGGTGTTTGGGAAATCTGGGCAGGGGGCAGATCCAAGGTATTTCTCCCACAGAAATGTGGACAACATTTAACTGAACATAGATTGAAGTATTTACCTTACAAATCTTTGGCATTTTCTGTAGAGTCCCCATCTTGCAGCTTAGAAACTTTCAAAAAATGAGCTGAAATCAGAATTTTGCACACTTTAGTCTGCTTGCCCAGACAGTCTGCAGTCAGCAAAACCTGTGCCTGAGACAGGGGAACAGTCTGTGCATCTCTGCAAGATACAGCTCATGGCTACAGCCCTGATTCCTCATCCTTCCCGTAGGAAAACCCCTCCTTGTCCACGTTTTCCTCTGCAAACAAACACTTTAAGGCACCTCAAAATCCATGGGCAGCTAAATGTGCCAACGTGGGGCTTCAATCTTGTGGGTGAGCAGCACATGGACCTGCACACACCTCGTGTCACACTGAGAATTAATTGCTGCATTTCCAGGTTCACTGCAGAGCACGGGCAAGTCTCGCATTATCTGCAGTAAAACGGAGCCTGTTGCAGGATTTAGCCAAGTATAGAAAGTGTCATTGATTGCTCCCTGGAGATGCATCATTTCTAATGAGAGCCCTAAAATGCTGGAAGCTGATAACATAAAACTCCACAAAACTACTGGAGTTTGCAGAGTGATTACCATACTGCTCCCAAGCTGGAGCTGAGGAGGGGGGGAAGCCACGTAAATAATCTTTTTGGAATGGGGTTGTTGATGGGGGAAATGTGTAAAAATGAAGCTGTTGGCAGAACACTGTTAGCTTATGAATTATGCATTTAATTAAGAGGAGCTAAACTGGTAGATTTGGGAAGTTCTGATTTACTGTGGCTTGTAAAAGACAGAGTTTGAGTCCTGCTCCTGCTGTGGGGTGTGGAGAAGCTGCAGAGAGGGGTTGGCAGGACACCCTGGGTGACCCCACACTGGAGCATCAGCTCTGAACCTGCTCCTCAGCGCCCGAGGCTTGGCCCAAAAGTCTTTCCCAAAACCAGGGAATGGTGAACTCACAAGGATATCTGCTTTTGCAGGGTGGGCTGGTGATGCTGTGCCTTTTTCAAATCCCATCTCAGCCCTCCACAGGTCCCACGTCAGGCTGGGGACATTCCCCAGGAGCAGCACGATCCAGGGAGTGGCTCGGAGCAAAGCTCCNGGAGCAGCACGATCCAGGGAGTGGAGGCAAGAATGAGGAGAAGCTCTTCACAGTGTTAAGCCCATAAGAGCTTTATTCTCCAGGGGGAACAGCATCCAAAGACCTCGAACTGGGGTGTGCAAGAACTTTTAAACAGGGGCAGTCTCAGGGCAAGGGAGAAATCTCTGGGCAATGGGAAGGAAATAGGGGAAGTCCAGGTAAAATGATAGATATTGCAATAACAAATGAGGGAGTTATTATAGGGGAAGGTATAAAGTGTGCAAACCAATCATCTATCAACTCTGAACTTTCTAGAAAAAGGGGATAGAACTTCAGGGGATTGACAGAGGGAGTGGGAAGTCTCTGGGGGATTGACATGGAAGCTCCTGGACTAAGAGGTAGGATCAGGGAAGTTGGCAATGGGGATTATTAAACCAGTGCTGTAGGGAGGGGAGAACAAACCATTCTGAACACACCGCAACAGTTTTAAGTTGCCTGGTCTTATAGATCTACATTATGAAGACTTGCCTTGAGGAGCACCATGTGGGAAAAGGGGGCAGAAAAGGGGCAGGAAGTGAGAATGGGGCAAGAAGTATGGAAGATAAGGGATGTTCATTATCAAATGTGCAATAGGATCAAATTTTAAGTCGTCTCAAAATGCTTTTGTGCAGGTGAGCTCACCCCTCCATGAAAATCCAGCGATCAAGCTCCATGTTACCAGTTTAATTTTTCCACATTGGGAGTGAAGTGAGGAGCTGCAGCACCCAGCAGCAATTTTCCCTCTGGATTTTCAGGGGGAAGGTGCCATAAACAAAAATTATGTACTAAAGCAGCTTTCCCGTGCCCTTGCAGTGCCACCATTCCTGCTCAGGAGCAGAAAAATGAGAAGCAGCAGGGGACAGAAACTGCTGTGACCTCCTGAAGTGGCTTGAAATGAGCTGAAAACCCGAGCAATGCTCACCTGGCCTGTGCCACTTTGTGCCTCCCCAGTGGTTTTCCCTCGTTCTTCCCCCCAGGGCAGCAGGTTCTGCTGGAAGGGGATGCATGGGGTGTGTCTGGTGTTTTCCAGGTTTGTCCTACACGTGGCTCTTCAACAACAACACCCTGGATCTTGAGGAGGACAGCCGGCGCTTCGTTTCCCAGGCCACAGGCAGCCTGTCCCTGGCCAAGGTGGAGCCGTGGGATGTGGGGAATTACTCGTGTGCCGTGAGCAGTGCCCAGGCACAGCGCAGCGTGAGGGGGCCCCCCACTGCCCTCACCCTCCGGGGAGATGGTGAGTGCACCACTGCAGGGCTGGGCTGCCTCCAAACACCCAGCTGCTCCTGCTCCACGTGTTGGGGAGTCACCCCCATGGAGGGATAAGTCCCCCCAATGAAGGTTGTGCAGCAGGAGAGGGTCCCATAGTGATGATGCCCTTTGGGGGTACCTGAAAACAGAGGCCAGACAGAATTCAGGCAATAAAAAGCTGTTCTGTTTATTGAAGGACATTCAAGTACATTTAGGGCAGACAAAGCTCTCCAGGGGCTGCACCCAAAAATGGACCCCGGGTCACAGATTTTCACGCTTTTATAACCTTGGTCCATTTGCATTTTGGGGGTTCATCTCCCAATTACAGCTTCAGCTAATGAAGTCATTTACCCCCAGTTTGCTGCCCCCAAGTCACTTTTGTTTGCATCTCTCAGGGCCTGAGGCAGTGAGGGGTCCTTGGTTGCCAGGCCTGGAGAGGAATTGTTGTGTGTGACCCCAATGGGGCAGCAGCAGCTCACACTGTGTGTGGGGTTTGGAGTCACACACTAAACAACTGCAGGATCATAAATAGATGAAAAATAGAAAAGCTGAAATCCTGAGGATCAGTGATGTTTGAGCTATCAGGGACCGGGGTGAGAAGCTGAACATGCAAAGAAAGTTCTCAGTGAACAACAAGAGAATGTCACGTGGCACGTTAATATTTCCCACCTCGTGCCTGTGCTGAGGTTTAAATCTGACAAATCTTTCTAAATTTGTCATCTAAGTACAGCTCAAATATCAAATCCAGAGAGCTGCTTCAAATCAAGTCACTGAGTTGAGAAAGGCCCCTGCACATGTGCAAACCCCTGCCTGGCAACATTTGTAATTAAATGTTCTTGGGGAGAAATACAGAATATGTATTTCTGGAAATGTGTACACAAAGTTTGTTTTGTGAGTTTGCCCACCTAAATTGCAATATACTCATACTGTTTGCAAAGCAGTGGTGACAATCAGTGACAAAAGTCTGTGCAGAGTTGGATTTGGAGGGTAAACAGAACTCAGCTGTGTTTTATGGAATAATGCTTTCACTGTGAGGCTGTGCTGCTCAATAACATCAGCACATCACACAAAGCAAAGCTGCACTTCCTCAGCTCCAAAGTTAATAATTTGGCACAAACTCTGATTGCAAATGCTGAAGATCTTCTCTGATTCCTTTTCTCCTTTTCATCGCTCTATTCCTTTTCTCAGACTCCTTCTATCAGTCTCTTTGTCTTCTCCCACTCACTCTGGTGGCCTCTGGATTGGCTCCAACGCTGGCAGCCTCTGAGGCAGCAGTGGAAGTTGCATGTGCAATATTATCCAGATGCCTGTGAAATATAAAACAAGAATTGGTTCATTTTCTGTGTGGGATCTGGGCAAAGCCACTGCAGGAAAATACCTGATTTATCTTCATCCCTGTGGCTGGAATGAGTTTCACTGTGAGACACATAAAAGATATTTAAGAAGTTCAGCTAAAAGTTTCGTTTCCTAAATCCATCCCAAACCTGCTGCAAAATTAAATGCCCTAAATTAATACTGGATTATCTGCGATTTATCAGATGCTCAGCCAGATTTTCAAATACTATAATTCCATCTAATTACATCCTTCCTCAAGTCTGCCACTCACATTTGGATGTTTTAAAGACATTTTAAGAGTTTTGCAAGTAGTTTGGACATGGGATTTTTAAGTTTTCTTGCACACAGGATCAATGAAATGTCATGAGAGTGACTAGTGGCAAAAGTGTTGCTTGATAAGAGGTGTGAACCCAAAATTATCTCAAAATCCTTGATGCACAGCAGACTTGCAAGGTAAAACTTGTATAAAGTCATGCTCTTCAACTGCTGAATGCAGGGAATGGAGAGATTTCACAGAATTTTCAGCACAGGGTTGAACTCCACCCAGGAGGTTGAACCTGCTCCGTCACGCGCCGCTCACCACGTGTGGAACATAAAGCTCTGAAGTGATTCATGCCACCCTTCCTTTCACCCTGAAGTTCTGTTGCATGAGGAGGTCTGGAGTGAGCTGTTTTGATGTTCCACAGGTGTGATGGGGGAGTATGAGCCAAAGATTGAGGTGCGTTTTCCAGAAACGACCTACGCGGCGCAGGGCTCCTCTGTCAGACTGGAATGCTTTGCCCTGGGAAAGTAAGAGCTCTGCTTTTTTGTTAAATGTGGGGTTTAACACTGCTCCTTTCACGTTGGAATTATTCTGGTCAGAATGGGATTTGTGAATCTTGTGGGTTTTTATGGTTTTTTAACCTTGCTTTGATTGTTCCCAAGGAAATGAGAGAGAGCACTGTGCTGTAACTGAAGCTCACTTGGGTGCAGCTCGAAGCAGGGGGAGGGAATGTGGGAAGAGGAGGGGAAACTGGAACAAAGATTTTCTTTCTTGAGAGTGGTTTTGACTCTGAGATGAGACCTGACTGCAGGTGACAGCGCTCAGTGTAATTGCACACTCACACCTGACAGGTATCACAATAGGAATGGCCTTTTTTTTGCTTGTGTGACATCACAGAACCACAGAATGGTTTGGGTTTGGAAGGGACTTTAAAGCTCATCAAGTTTCATCTTTAAACTTCATCAAGTTTCAACTCCCCTGACCTCAGCAAGAACATCCTCCACCATCCCAGGGTGCTCCAAGCCCCAGTGTCCAACCCAGACTCCATCCTGTCACTCCATCCCTTGTCAGTTGTCTCCCTCCATGTTTCTCGTAGCTCCATCAGGTCCTGGAAGGCCACAGTGAGGTGACCCCAGAGCTTCTCCTCTACAATCTGAATAATACCAGCTCTGCCAGCTTTTCCTCCCAGCAGAGCTGCTCCATCCCTCTCCTCATCCTGGTGTCTCATCTGGACTCTCTCATTGCTAAAAATCCAACGTGGGGAATTAGGTTATGTTTGAAGAGCATGTGGGGTGGATCTCCCGGCCCTCCTGTCTCCAAAGCAATGTTGAGGAGCCCTGGGAAGATCCAGCAGCAGCCCTTCCTTCCAAAAAAATCCATTTCCCTGCATTTTTCTGTGTTTTGTTGCACTGCTGTGCCTGCTCCCAGCTGCAGTGGTGGCTCAGGCAGCTGCTCTGCATTCAGGAAGCAGCTGGGGGATAGAATGACTGTAACCAGCCCACAAACCCCAGTCTTTCCAACGAGCATCATTTTCCCTGGAAAAGCCCAAATAACCCTTAGATCGTTGACCTCTATTTAGTTTAAGTTCACTTTGACAATCCATTTTAAGGCTGTAAGCTTTTAAAGTGTTTAGAGCTTTCCCAGAGGTTAAAAGCCTGACTTGCAGACAGCACAAATTAATCAAATGTTCCTCTGGAACCTATGCTGGCAAGTAGAAAAATAAAGCAAATAAAAAGTTAATAAGATTGAAATGGCCTTGCCTTTCAGATGAGATTTCTATACAAACTAATACTAGAGCTAATTTTTGTTAAAGGTATATGCACTTTTTTGGCCCAAAAGCAGTACCAGACTTTAGCACTTTTGGTAAAGCTGATTTTCTTTCCCAAATACTGTCAAGCTCCTTCTCTTTAAATACTTCCTTAATTGTGTGTTAGTCCGTGCAGGCTTTACATTTCAAGTTGTCATTTCTTATTTCCATCTGTTGCATGGAAAGCATTGAACAATGATAGAGAAAAAGCCAGGAAATGAGATGTACAAAAGCACTGACATCTTAGTGAAAGGGTAAAGATGGGTCACATTAATGTGATGAACAGATTTTGCCATTTTAAAAACATCTTAAGGAGAAAAAAGGGGACTGAAAGGACATATGGGCAATGAGACCCTTCTATGCAGTGCTTAGGAATGCCTGAGAGGTTTAATGCAGCTTTAATGTAGATTTTATTCTTGGTGTGCAGGACTGCAGCTGAAATCAGCGCTGCCAGACTTCCCTGGAGTTATCCTGATAAAACATGAGGGATCCAGGGGCCAAAATGCATTTTCCACACACTCTCTGCTGATGTGCATCCCGCGTTGGAGGCGCTGCTTGGGAGCAGAGAATATTGGAGAATTTCTCAGGATTTCTCCTCCTAAATTTCATTTTTATAAGTTCAGTGTCTCATACAGAACCGCACAGGTTTCAGTATGTGTTTTTTCCCTCCCTAAACAGACCCTTTAACCACCTTTTCACCACCGCGTCCACCGGTAGAAAACTTTTATTTCAGAGCTGCCATTTCGACGCGAATAAAGATAGCAGGTGAAACACTCTTCACTTATTAGACAAGGCCGGCTTTCTGGAGGTATGCAGGTGATTAGTGGCATTGTGAAAAGCTGGAACTTTCCTGCTGTTTACAATCGCAGGCACAACCATCTGAACGCGGCCCGCCCGCACCTCCGCCTTCCCGAACCCCGCTCAAACCCTGTCCCCTGCCATTGTCTGTTTATGTTCCAATCAATCCGGCCCGGCGTTTGTTGAGCTGGTGCCTCTGATGTGCCACAAGCACCGGTGGTTATTATCTCGCTCGGATTTCAGAGCTGCTTTTCCCCATTATGGGTAATTTTCCGCGTTCACACTGTTAGGCCGCTGCCTCCGACAATGGCGCGGCGGCCTCCGCCTGGGCGCTGTGAATAGCACAAATCTGTCACGCTGGAGGCAGATCATGGGCATCCCGCTGGGGTTTTGGTCTGCAGAAGTCTCGAATGAAAGTCGTTTTCGCGGTATTTAGAGAAATAGCATCTCTTTTTTTTTTTTTTTTTTTTTTTTTTTTTTTTTTGGGAANTTTTTTTTTTTTTTTTTTCTGTGCGGAACAGCAAATCACACCAATTGGGCCCTCGCTCTCGCAAGGCGCTTCCGCGGTTCCAATGCAGCTACGAGATTCCAGACTCATAGCTGGGTTTAAAACTGTTTAAAACATCTTAAAGATGCCTCTTTTTTTTTAAGATTAATTTTTTTTTTTTTAAGTGGGGGAGCTCAGAGTCACCCAAAATGTGCTCCTGTGGAGCATCCTCAGGTAGATGCATTCCACATGGGTCTGTTGCAAAGCCCATTTTGCACTTCACATTAAAATAACACTAATGATTTTTACAAATCATCTACCAGACCCAGAAATTCTTCTTGTTTTGAGGAAAATAAAGGGTTGAATAAGAATTTCTCTCTGCAAAGAGGGTTTGGAGGGGTGGATCCCAAATGGACAAAGGATCTCAGGCCAGTCCTTGGATTTGAACCTCATTTTATAGAGCAGACACCACAAATAGAAGATTTTGAAAAGCAAATTAGTGCTCACTGTGATGGAAATATAAAATAAAATGCAGCTCTCTGGTGAATCTGAACAGGGAAAAAAACTGCACCTTGTACTTAATCCTTTGAAAGAGGGAAAACTGAAATATAAAATAGTGGCTCCACTATTTCAAATCCTGCAGGCTGTGGCAGTTTAATAGAAGAGATGAGACTTTGTGTTCTGCACCAATATTCATTACAATGACAGTGTTTAATATTATGCCAGGATTAAAAGTCCTGGTTTGGATCAAGCTCTATTAATCATGCCATATATCCAAATTATTGCTCCCTGTCTTTCAGGGGATTGAGCACCATGGAAAGAATTATGTTCTGTTGAGTTACACTGTGCTGCTTTCTGTAGATTTCTCTCAAAATAACTTTATATTTTTTTTTCTCCTGTTGCACAAATAAGTATAGTCCCTGGAACGAAAATAAACAAAGTAGTTTCCATGTCTGGTGCACATATTTATTAAACTCTGTCTGTGGTTTATATTTTTCTCCATTCCCTTCTCAAAGAAAGGGAAATAATCAGTTCACAGTCCCTGCAGATGGGCTGTTGCCAGCTGAGGTTGTAAAAAGCATATGTGAATAATATAAAACAAGATTTCTTTCACCCCAGAATGTTCATTTTTCATGGGAAGATCCCACCTATTCCCCTAAATGTATTCAAGGAAGGGTTTTTTTCTTGTATCTCTTGGAATAAGTAGATAATTGCACAGCTCCAAGGGGGTTCCAAATAACCATTTTTACTAAATTTACATAAAAACCCAAGCTTCACCTCTGGTACATTCTCAAGCTGTTTATGTAGGAGGCTTTAAAAGGGTCAGTTATGGGATTCTGAAATCCCAGGTATGGGGATGGCTTTTGGCACCACAGGTGAAGTTTCCAAACCCCTGAGGATTTGTCCTTTCAGGGATGAGCAGATCCCCTCTCACACAGCTCAGGCTGTGCCTCCAGCAGAGTGGGACTCAACACCTTGCAGCAAACTGCTGTTTTCAGGTAATCCATCAGGAGGGTCCAAAATTAAACGTGTTAATTATGGTGCTCCTCGGATCCTAATTCCTCCTGGTGTCAGCAGTGATGCGGCTTTCAGACCTCAGCTCGGGCTCATTTGTCTAACGAGCCACGGGCTTCATTATCCCAAATGCAGATTGAATTTCCCTTTGAAGGGCCCCCAGATGCACAGGACAAAAGATGAGGCACGGTCCCAATGCATCATCTTTTCCTGGAAAAGGTGAAGCCTCCCTCACGGTGTGGGTTCTAATTCTGCAGACGAATTAATTTCGCGTTCGCTGTGACAAGAACTTGTCACCGACCACAAAATATTTTCTATCCCCTTTTCTTTCCCAGTTAGTAACTTATGGTTTTGTGATTCTGCTGCCTGTATGGTGGAATATAAATTAAATTAGTGCTCCTGGAGGCTCTGAAGGTTTCAAATAAACTGCAGATTTATGTACTAAGACACCCTCATATTTATGCACTGTTTTCTTATTTACTCAGGAGAAAGCCAGACTTTGTCCATGAAGTGTCATAAATTTGGGAAGTGCACTTATTGTTTCTTTATGTATTCCTAAAAACTTTTTAGGCCCAAGCAGTTACTGTTTTTAATCTGGTTATTGGAAGGGACTGAATGACAGACAGACCCACGAGGGGCAGGCACTGCATGTGCAGTGCCATGGTTTGGGCAGCAATGTCAGGTACAGACTTTCCAAGGAACATGAACATGCAAAATAATCCCAGAAAAATTCACAAGGCTGCATTTATTGCACTAGGTTTTATACACAATTACCTACATCTAAAGGAATGTTTCACTCCTTAAAGCACCAATTTCTAAATAGATGATTTGTTCCAAACCCCAATTTAATCAAACTGCTTTCAAGGTTAAAAATAAATGGCCTGAGTAAGAGTTGCTACTAAGAGATTTGCTTATAAAGATAGAAACTAGCAGCAGGAAAAAGTGAAACCAGCTGAAAAAACCTTTTCTGCAAAATACAGTGACTGAAGATGCTGGGAATTCAGTAGCCATGAGGTGTCAATGAAGAAATGCAGATATTCTCCAGGAAGGTCCATCCCATGGAATTGGCTGAGTTATGGATCCTCCCTCATTCTGCTCCTTTACCTGTAGCTCAGGTGGAGCTGCTGTCCTGACACAGGAATTCCTTTTCCTGGTAAAACCCAGGCTCCCTGGCAGGAGAACAAAGTGCTGTTAACTATTTACTGTCTTTAAGCACAGCAAACCTGATGAACTGTGAGCTTGCTCTGTCCTCCTGCTCAGCTGACAATCAGGAGTGAGTTTCAAACATCCTCATGTTTGGCCAAAAACGAGCTGAGCTTGCCTTGGAACATCCCCAAGGGTGTGATTACAAGTCTGTGGTGTGGAGGAGAACAGAGGAGTGCCTTCTGCTCAAACCTTGGCCAAGTTGAGAGGCCTCTTCCCACCAAGAGCTGCCTCTGGCCTTGGTGTCAGCACAGAATTCCCTTGTTCATGAGCAGCCAGTGCTGAGAGAGAACAAATGGCTGAGAGAATGGGAAATATGGAGATGAAGCTCCTTCAGGTGGCAGAATGCATCCAACTATTGTTTCCTTCTCCCACATGGCTGGTGGCTCCCTTTAATCTCTCTGCTATTAAAAAAAAAATAAATTAAAACTAGAAGAGATGCCTTTAAAGCAAGCAGTTAACTGCTCCTGGCATTCTGCAGGCTGCTGTTGCACAGTTGCTGCTCACCCAGAATGGAATATGTAGGAGGATTTGAAGATCCTGTGGATCCTGCCAGGATGGGAAGCTCCCCTGGCTGTTTTCCTGCCTGGAGCACTGCACTCATGAGCCAGACTCAGTCTAGACTAGAGCTGTGCTCCTTTTAAACAGCTGAAAGTACCTTGCTTCATGATAACTGAGTGAATAACTGAGTAAATAACTGAAATGAACTTGCTGCAGTGAAATCCTGCAGGAATGTTGGTGTGCAGGATTAGTCTGGAGGAAAGAAGGCTCGAGGGAAGCTCTCTCCAAACACCTGAAGGGAGCTGGAAGGTGGGGATGGGCTCTTCTGGTGTGACAATGGCCTCAAGCTGCACCAGGATTGGGTTTTAAGAAAAATTGGTTCCTTGAAAAAGCAGAGAAACATTGGGAAGGGCTGCCCAGGGGAGTGGTGGAGTCTTCAAACCACAGGCAGATGTGGCACCTCCTGATGAGGTTCAGGGAGCAAAGGTGGGAGGTTGGGCTTGGTGATCTTGGAGGTCTTTTCCAGCCTGAATGATCCTGTGGTTCTGTGCCAGGGTTTCTGGGGGAGACAGTGCCTTTGAACAGTTCACTCAGGAGAAACAAACCCTTATAGATTCCCTAGGAAGGAATGGTGTTAAACAACATCTGAAATAACTTCTGGTCCTGTTGGAAAGGACAGTTAATGCGTGGTGGTGACAGTGGCTGTTGTCCAGAAAAGTCTGGAGTTTTTTACAACTTGAACAAAAATGGGGAAAAGTAGAATAAAATCTCAGTTTTGCCTTGCAGCCCTTTCACTGGTTAACAATATCTGACATGTCCCAGTCACTCCTGTTTGTAGGAAATTGTTCAGACAGCTCACACTCCTCCCAAATCCTGGTTCTTCTCACTTAGAGGGAAGCTGTGAACATCACAGACTCAAAATGCAGAAATCAGGCCCAAGCTTCCTGAATTATTGAGAAATTAATCCATTCTCTATTTGTGACTTGATTTCTTTGTTCAATAAACAAGGACTTGAACTTAAATAATTTAAGGTGTGAACAGTTACAGTGTCTGCTAAAAAGGAATAAATCCTTTGTAAGTCAGCACTGCAGGCAGAGACCTTGGAGACTGGAAACAAGGACTTGGAATTTCCATCAAAGTTGAGTTTTCAGTTGCTCTGGATGTTACTTCCAGTGCAAAAGAAGTCAGCATTTACCAAAGCCTCTGTAAAAAACTCAAAACTGAACTTGTTAGAAAAAGCAACTTCCTTCAGTTTGCAGAAACAGCAAACAACTGTGAAATCCATGACTATTAATATTTCAAAGTGTTTTGGTGACATAATAGATCATGAAAGTGAGGCTCCTATGGTTTGTGATGTTACCAGAAATCCAAGATGTATTTTTAGTTGCCTTCACACTTCACTGTTTGGTGTTGTATGGGATACATTGATCCAAATATAAATGGAAATGATAGAAAACTTCAAAAACATGAAAAAAGAAATATTCCTCTTTTTTGTCTCTATCTCCTTCAAGCCTCAATGTTTTATTCTTTCCTCTCCTCACACAATTCTCTGTCTGCTCACTTCTACCTCACCTCCTGTTTTTTATATTTAGATTTATTGGTATTTTTAGATCTTTTGAAATCTTGGCCAATATTTCCTATTTTGGGGTATGAAAATACCTTTAGTGCTACAGGGAGTTTGTTTGCTGAGAGAACCAGTCAATAATTCAGTACTTGTGTGGTGTTTGTTTGGACTTGCAAAGTCATTGCCTCAGTGTCACAGGGTTGGAAAGCAGCTTTGAGCCCCAAGTAAGAGTTACTAATGGGAAAACACAAATTGGCCTAAGGAAAAATCATAGATTTGACTGAGGATTTCATCCCACTTCGGATCTGTGCTCCTAAATAAATTGGACATGCTATAAAATCTCAGTCTTATGTGAACCTCTGTGGGTCATGCTTAGAAATTACTCCTTTTTTTAAAATATTGCTGCTCTCAAGAAAGGATTTCACATTCTTTTTGCTCTGCTGTAACCAGTGCTGTCTCTTTTTCTCCAACAAACACAATTCTTTAGCCCTGTCCCAAGTATCAGCTGGAGGAGGTCTGATGGAAACCCCTTGGCAAAGAAAATCCAGCAGAGCAGGAGCAGAGGGGTTCTTGAAATCCCCAACGTTCAGCAGGAGGATGAAGGTTCCTACGAGTGCCTGGCAGGAAACACTCGAGGCATCAACATTGCACGAGGTCAATTGTTTGTCTATGGTAAGCAAATTCACTGAATTTTGGTTTTTAATGAAGAGCAGGATGGTGTTCAGCTGCTTGGTGCAGGTGAAGTGTCTCAGCCCCATTCCTGGAGGCAGAACCTGCAGGTCAGGGGAAAAACTGACTGGGGGCTCTCAGTGACCTTCCCTCAGCAAATACAGATATTTTACATCAAAGCTCAGAGATTGGAAATGTGGGGAATGGGAAATGTTAATGACAGGCAGAGAGGGGTCCCTGAATATTTGTGTGGAGCATTAAAGGCAGGGAGGGGTCAGTGTCCAGCAGCAGGTGAAGGTGATGTCACCTCTTTGGCAGTGAAGGTGGTTTCACCTCCTCTGTTATCCCATAAACAAATGAGGACAGAGCAGGGGGGACTCATCCCACTCCTCCCTCTCCTTCCAGCTTGGCTAAAAGTGGAGAATAACCTGGGAATCTTCTCCCTTTCCTTGTGTGCATTGATTCCCTGCAGTCCCACTCACACAGGAAGGTCCCTCATAGGCAGGGTGAATTATGTCTCTTTGGTGGAATTGTTAACACCCAGGGAAGGCAACACATTTGGACAGGAATAAGAGGAGAGTTCTTTTCTTTAGCTCATAAATCTTTCAAAGGAGAAAGCAAAAAAAAAAAAAAAAAAAAAAAAAAACAAAAAAGAAAAAAAAAAAAATTGAAAAAAGAAAAAAAAAAAAAAAAAAAAAAAAAGAAACATAACAGCAAGGAGAAAAAAAAAAATCACAGCAAGTGAGACTGAGCCTCCAGTTAACATCTGTTGAGAAGACTCTGGCAAGTATTTTCCTTTTTTTTTTTAAGTAAATCTCTTCTAATGAAGAGATGCAGGCTTTGCTGATAAGCTCCCAGGCTCCTGCAGCCATGGCTAATATCAAGATAGATGCCAGGAATAGAACAGTCTGCTGCTGGTTTAAATATTTCATTATTTCCTTGCTTTCAGGGGGGAGTTTTTAGCAGCTCTCACTGCTCACTGATTTTTTTTTTCACCATGTCAATCAAGCAGTTCCATGAAAATTAAGTTCAGTAGATTACCTGGCTGTGATTGATAACAGCACATGCAGTTATGAAATCATGATCAGTTAATTCAATCTAAAACAATGTGCTTATTAACTGTGCTTTGTACATTAATTAATAGCTGTTCATAGTGCAGTGTACAAACAGCACTCAGGAAGCCTTGGCATGAGGTTTTTCTGTCATATTAGGAGTGTGCTGGTGAATTATCTCTCTAATTGATTTCCTCTTGCTCCTTTTTCTGGTTCTCTGGAGGTTTTCCTCTGGGGGAAGGTTGTCTCCAAAAATGAGGGATTCTTTCCTGGACACTGCTTTGTGTGTGATCCCTGCAGCCCCTGATTCAGGCTCTGAGAGCAGTAAAAATTGGATGTAATTAGAAGTGTTTTTAAGCAGGGAGAACTCTGTCCTTGTAGGAACTTTGAGCAGCACCTAAAGGGGCTCCAGGAGAGCTGGAGAGGGACTTTGGATGAGGGACAGGACACAGGGAATGGCTTCCCACTGCCAGAGGGCAGGGATGGATGGGATTTTTGGGAGAAATCATTCCCTGTGAAGGTGATGAAGCCCTGGGATAGAATTCCCAGTGCAGCCCTGGGTCCCTGGCAGTGCCCAAGGCCAGGTTGGGACAGTGGGAGGTGTCCCTGCCCATGGAATGAGGTGTTTTTAATTCTCCCCAGGTCTCAGCTCCACCTCCATCCTGCCCACTGCTCTCAATCTCAGCCTTCCCCAAGGGAATTCCTGCTCAGCCCAATCCTTGGGGCTTGGTTGTTTACAGAGCTCCCAGGTGATCCCTGCAAATTCTGCTTTTACACCTCAGTGAACTTCTTTAGAGGAAGACTTTGCAGAAATCAGGAGTCTTGGTGCTTTCAACACACATGTCCTGAATTTCAGGCATCTAAAATCACCATTTCTGCAAATTTTTCCTACAAAAAAAAGGATAAACTCTCAACCAAACTCCCCACCCATGAACCACTTGACTTCTAACATTTTCCCAAGCTTGCCCCAAAGTTTCATGCCAGGGAATTGTTGCACAGAATTCACTTGCAGCATAATAAAAATGTGTTGAACAGATATTAATTAGCCCTGCTCAGTTCATTAATTAATGGCAGCATACCTCGAGCAAAATCACTTTTCTCCTACTTAAAATGCTTTGCATATTCTTTTCAGCACCCCCTGAATGGGATAAAAAAATCCAAAATGCCTTTCTGTCTCTCTATGACAGTTTATTTTGGGAATGTAAGGCAAGAGGAAAACCAAGCCCTTCCTACAGCTGGTTAAAAAATGGCCAACCCCTCATTTCAGAGGTAAGATTCCTGTCTCCTTTGATTTTGTCTTCATCTTTTTGTTGTTTTTGATTTTTTTTCATTATTTAGTCATTATATTAATTTCACAATATATTAATAAAGTTTCAAAAATATAGGTAAAGATTAATGCATCAAAATAAATATAATAGCATTAACTCTTTGCAACACAGATCCTCAATTCCTGGATTTCATCTTCATTGGAAATGTATGAAATTGGAGTTTGGAGAGAGAGAAAAACACCAATTTCTTCATGTGAATTGTCTCATTGCCACAAGATTTGGCTGTAGGTATAGGAGGGTTTAAAAACATGAATTGTAATTGGTGAAAGAATCCCTGAAATACATTTGTAGACATAATCTGCAGTTTGGGGAACTGGTAGAATGCCAAAGGGCTGGCAGAGGATTCCAGAGCTGGAATTGCCAAGTGCTCAGTGTTGAATTGCACTTTCCTTCTGTTTCTGTTCCAAACCAGTGGCTGGGTGCACCTTTGGTCTCCTGCTGAGTTAATCCTTTACCTTCATTAACCACAGCTCTGGAAATCAGCTGATTTTGAGGGTGGTATTTTCTGTGCTTTGTCGAAGGATAATCCAAAGGAAGCCAGGTAAAGGTAAAAGGAAGAGCTGGATAAGTGCAAAATGTCACTTTAAAGGACCAAGTGGGAAGGGAAGGAGGAGTTCAGGGGGAGAGGGGACGTTTGGAGCTCAAACTCTTGAGAACTACAATCAGATCTTTTATCAGCCAGGTCTCTGAGAGCCCAGCTTCAATCCCTGCATTCCTCTGGTGGCACATCCATTCTCCAGCCTTCATGGAGAAGGAATTCTGTGATAACAAGCTCTTTGCATTCTGCTGAGGCCAAGATTCCTTTTATTTATTTTTTTTTAAGGAGCATCCATGCAGCCTCTCTGGGGCACACAGTGGCTCATCTGCGAGGCATTTTCACTTGGATGGGAAAAAAATAATAATGCTGTGATTAATTCCTGCCTAGCAAGAGCACATACAGGAGAATTTCCAGAACATATGGGCTAAACCAGCACCTGCTGGGCTGCAGGACCAGCATTTCTTTGATTTAGTTGGACTTATTTAAAGCAGTTGGAGTGGGGTCCAATCTCCCATATAATTTTCTGCTGGATCAATCCTAAACAGACCCAACCTGCATCAGGGGAAAATCGGCAGAATTTGCCTGGACTGCAATTTTTTCTGAACCTGCTCATTGTAGTCGTTGTCACCTTCTTCTGAGCGAGATTATCTTGTTTCTCTCTCTTTGAAGGCAGCGATGTTTAGAGTCTGTCACTCCTCAATTGCAGCGTTTCAATAAAGAGGAGTGAAACGCTCGACAGACACATTTTGAACCAGCACTTTCACAGTACTTACAGTCTGCTGGAAATGCAATTCTTCAGGCAACAAAGTGCTGGATGTTATTGCTCAATGGACAGAACGGACACTTTGGAGGGGAAAGTACAAGGGAGATGTAATAAAATATTCAGTTTGTCGCAGCACCCCCCCGCGTGTCGGAATTCTCCCAGGAAGGAAAACATCCAGATGCTTCTCACCCTGGGGCTGATTCTGATTGTCTCCTCTTTGTCAAAGCTCTCTGCCTGCCCACCTGGCTGGCCATGCCACCAATTCTCCCTGCTCCTGGACACGGTGTGCTTTATTCTTCCCTTTGTCTGCGCTGCTCAAAGGGGCCGGCAGAGAACGGTGGGGGAATTTGGGATAAGGATGGAACAACGAGCCTCGCTTCAGAGAGGGGTTTTGTATTCAAAGGGTGTTTGTAAAAATAGAGTGCATTGAGAGGATAGCAAACAGCCTGGAGGTAAAACTAAGTATGCAAAAGATATCTGTAGCGAGAGCCTTGGAAAAAAATGATCAGTGGCTAAGTAATGTAATGTTGTTAATTAGTTTGCCACACACCAGCCTTGCAGCCCCGGGCTGTGCTCTCGTCACATTTCCAAGCTAAACAAGCTCGGGCAGGGTCAGTTCGTGATTGGGAGACCTCCAAGGAAAAGCTGGGATGGTGGAGAACATGTCCTGGGTGTGTGTGCTGACCCCAGAACCCCCCTGAGCTGATCCCAGCAGGAAAGGGGGGATTCTGCCCCTCTCAGGTGAGGCTCCACCTGCAGAGCTGCCCCAGCCCTGGCCCAGCACAGGGAGGAGCTGGAGCTGCTGCAGAGAGCCCAGAGGAGGCTCCAGGATGAGCAGAGGGATGGAGCAGCTCTGCTGGGAGGAAAGGCTGGGAGAGCTGGGATTGTTCACCTGGAGAGGAGAAGCTCTGGGGTCACCTCACTGTGACCTTGCAGGACCTGAAAGAAAGATGGAAAGAGAGTGTTTACAAGGGTCTGGAGTGACAGGACACAGGGAATGGCTTCAGACTGCCAGAGGGCAAGGAGAGATGGGATTTTGGGAAGGAATCCCACCTTGTGAGGGTGGGCAGTGCCTGGCACAGGGTGCCCAGAGCAGCTGTGGCTGCCCCTGGATCCCTGGCAGTGCTCAAGGACAGGTTGGACATTGGGGACACCCTGGGACAGTGGGAGGTGTCCCTGCCGTGGCTGGGGTGGAAAGGGATGGACTTTAAGATCCCTCCAACCCAGCCCATTCTAGGGTTCTATGGCAGATGTTCAGCACTTCCCAAATACATCTGAGACGTTTGTGGCTGTCCATCAAACCCTGGAGTGCATCCCCTAACTCTGTACTCCAAACTCCTCCATTCCTGCTCCACAGGCAGGAGAGCCAGGCTGGATGAGCAGCAGCCTCCTCCCAGTGATATCTGCTGTTCAGGCTTGCACTTGGTGATGGGATTTATGTTCCCCATGGGATTCTTCCAAACTCATCTGTTTGGGGGAGTGTTTTTTTTTCCCCTCCTCCTCAGTGCTCCACTTTGCAGTGCAGCTATTATTGTCTCCAGAGGGTAGTAATTGTAAAAATCACAAGATATTTAGCTTTAAGTTATGATTGCAGCATGAAACAGGCTTTTTTCTGTTTTCCAAAAGCAGAGCAAGTGAAACTTTCTTTTAATACACCAGATTCCAAGCTCTGGTCCAAATACACCCACTGAGCAGCTTCTTCTGTTTCAGCAGAATTTTGAAGAAAGTTGGTGTGTGTAGAAACCCAGGCCTGGAGGAGAATGCTCTCCCTGTGCTCTGAGCAGCTGCCTGGGGCTTTCCAGGTGGAATTTAAGTGTTGCCTTTCAGTGGAGCTTTTCCAGTGGCTCATTGGCCTGTGACTCAGGGTGTGATGATGTTGGAAATGTTCCTGTTATCAGAACACCTCTGTCTCCTGTGGAGCTTTTCTGACCACCTGGGATTGTCACCATCAGGTTTATCTGATGGAATGATGATGTTTGACCAGCCAGGGATGAGGTGCTGCCTCTCAGGATCCTGCTGGAAGATGCTCCAGTGTGGAGCATCCCCACCTGCCCTGAGGTAGCTCCTTCAGTGCAGAAGGATAACCACAGATTCCCACCTCAGCAGTGCAGGGAAACACATGGAAAAAACCTGGACAAACCTGCCCAAAGCCACTGCTGCAGCATGTGCCTGGATTTCATGAAAAGCTGGGAGAGCTCAGAGGGCTGGAAATGCAACCAGCACCACACAGCAAGGTGTGCACATCCCATTCCTGAGGTATCCATCCTCATTACTGCCAAGAAAACAACATTGCTGCTTCTGAATCCTGATCAGGTGCATCAGTGTGATAGGAAAAAAACCTTCTCTTTGTTCACTCATCAGCTCTGGCAATGTTTTCCCTTGTTTTTCTCTTACCAGGAAAGAATTCAAATAGAAAATGGGACTCTCCTCATCCCCATGCTGAATCTGTCAGACTCTGGCCTCTATCAGTGCGTGGCAGAAAATAAATATGACACCATTTATGCCAATGCTGAGCTGAGGGTGATTGGTGAGTAAATGTCACTAAAATGCACAGGTACAAGTAAAAAGGACACTTGTTGAAAAAAAAAAATTGAATTTAATGAAACCTGGCAGTTCAAACCTGATATTTCTTTGCTTTTCACCCACATGGAAATGTGGGTTTTTTTAAAGTTTAATTTCATGGCTTGTTTGGGGGAAGAATCTAATCCAAGTGTGGTCTTTTTTTTTTATTATCACATATACAGCAGTTTAATGAATGCCATTTCTCACTTAGTTTGAGTTATTAATAGTTATTCTGCAGGTTTTTTAAGGTATTTCAGAAAGCAGGGAAAAGAGATTGAGCCATAAACAAAGAGCATCTGGCAAATATGGGCATAAACAAATAACATGGAAGAAGGAATCTCATTAATGATAACCACAGATGAACATGACTGGAATTTGCTCATATATTGTAAAAGTGTTCTGTTCTAGACTTCAAAATGTGAAGTTTGCTCAACAGCCAAATATCAGTGAGACCAGTAAAACACAGACTTTATGAGCACCCAGTGTCAGGTATTTTCTCCTTCTCCAAGAGTGAATTTTCACAGAAGCTGCTGGAAAAACAAACATATTTTCAGAGGATAGAATTGGTCTATGAAAAGAAAGCCAGAGTAGAAGTGTGCTGGTGACAGATGAATGTGGCTGGATCAGGAGTGTGAAATTCATCCTGCTCAGGAATCTTGTCCTCCATCACGGATAGACCAGTTCTCCCAGGCTCCAGATTTCCTCAGGAAACTGTGTCAGAGCACACAGTTCTAGGCAGGCAGCTTTAGAAACAGAACTAGAATTCTTGGGTACTTAGATACATTTTAATGTTAGATTTAGATTTACTTTTGCAGAAAAGCCAAATACAGTCATCGAATTCTTCTCAAAGAGAAGAATTTAGCAAGTTCATTTCATAAGATCTCTTCTTCCTTCTCTCTCTTCAGCTGCAGCCCCAGATTTTTCCAGAAATCCCGTGAAGAAGCTGTCTGTAGTTCAGGTTGGAGGGGAAGTCACCATCAGCTGTAAACCCAGTGCTTCTCCCAGAGCTGCTGTTTCCTGGAGAAAGGGCTCGGAGCTTCTGCGCCAGAACAAAAGGTACGGGCAGTGACCAGGCTGCTGAATTGTCTCTGTTTGAACATCATTTAAAGCTCTTTGAAGCACAGCTGGCTCAGCATTGCTTCTGGCAGCTCCCTGATGGAAATGCCAGAGGCCTCTTTGTCTTTGGAGTGTCNGTCAGAGCACACAGTTCTAGGCAGGCAGCTTTAGAAACAGAACTAGAATTCTTGGGTACTTAGATACATTTTAATGTTAGATTTAGATTTACTTTTGCAGAAAAGCCAAATACAGTCATCGAATTCTTCTCAAAGAGAAGAATTTAGCAAGTTCATTTCATAAGATCTCTTCTTCCTTCTCTCTCTTCAGCTGCAGCCCCAGATTTTTCCAGAAATCCCGTGAAGAAGCTGTCTGTAGTTCAGGTTGGAGGGGAAGTCACCATCAGCTGTAAACCCAGTGCTTCTCCCAGAGCTGCTGTTTCCTGGAGAAAGGGCTCGGAGCTTCTGCGCCAGAACAAAAGGTACGGGCAGTGACCAGGCTGCTGAATTGTCTCTGTTTGAACATCATTTAAAGCTCTTTGAAGCACAGCTGGCTCAGCATTGCTTCTGGCAGCTCCCTGATGGAAATGCCAGAGGCCTCTTTGTCTTTGGAGTGTCCGTGGAGCTCCGTGGGTACAAAGGATGAGCACAGAGGTGAATCCACCATTGTGCGATCCACGTGTTTGTGCTCATCCTCACTTAATCCATGGCCAGCCCCGGGGCTGGAGGGGATCAGCTTCACCAGGAGGCAGCACTGGAGGCTCAGGATGTGCCTCCAGGCTGGGGCAGGATTGCTGTGCAGCTGTGCAGGCTGTACAATCACCCCTGGCACAATCACATCCCCAGCCTGTCACTCCCACCTGGGCAGGACTGAGCCCCTGGCCCAGCAGGGACACACCCTCACCCACTGGTTTGGGTCAGGGGGGGTTTGGGGAGGACCAATTCCTTATTTCTGAGCTGCCAGGAAGCACCTCCATTATTATATTTTATATTTTTATATTTCCATGACCATGCCCTCAGGCCCAGGGTGGGATTTTTGGGATGGACAATCCCCATGGAGTTTGGACTCCATGATCCCTCTGGGTCCAGCTCAGGCTTTTTCCATAATTCTATAATTCCACATTAATGGCAATTAAATGGTGGAATATTGAAATCCAAGGGTTTTACTGACAGAAGTGAGGGGATATTTCATGCAGCACACAGCCCTGAGGATATTTCCATCCACAAATGGAGACAGATGGATGAAATGGGCAGCAGTGACTTCAGAAGTGCTGAGAATGTCTGAGAGTCCTTCTCAGCATCTCTTTCAGTTCACAAATATAACAGCAACCCTCTTTTGTCACATTCTGTTGTCAGCCTTTGAAACCCACCATCAGTAATTCATAAAGCTGTGGCAGCTGAACACCAGATTTTCACACAGGGCCACTTGCTCAAGGAGGTTACTTTGGGTCACATCAGACTTTAAATGATGATAATTCTCTAGAACATTTATCCAAAGTGTGACACAAGGAACTGTTTCCCTGTGCCACGCTGCAGGGATGCACAATGGGGGTAAATCACAGGAGGATTTGTGAAAGAAGGTAAAAATCTGATAATTTCACAAAGGTGCTGGCAATGGAACAGAGAAATTTGGGGGAACAATCCATCCCATGGACACAGAGAACTTCCCAATGACTTTTCCCCCTTTTAGAAATTTTATTTTATTTTCATTTTAACTGCTCACGATGAAAGCACTTTTCCAACCAGTGTTTAATCAAATCTTTATTTGCCTTCTGATTGTATTTTGATTGTATTGCCTATTCCAGAGGCTGAACAAAGCCTGGATCTTGAGGTTCCACTCCTCTGACATTCCCCACCTGATTTACTGATAAAAGAAATATTTACACACTCTGCACAGTATTTACTCGTGCTCCTGGATTAATTTACTAACAATAATTTTGAGCACACTGTAATTTCTGACTATCCCTGAGGGCTGCTGCTGCTGGGCAGGAGCAAATAACAGGAGCAGGATTTACAAAGGACACAGAGTTTAAACTCTCTGCATGCACATTATTGCCACTGTGGCCACTGGTGCAAAGTGGAATTTATGAGGCTGTTGGATTATTAAATGACAAACTGGCTAATGCCATGGTTTAAATAAATCACCAGCACTGTGTTAGTCCAGAGATCTCCCTGACAGGAAACAAAATGAAATAAGGGTTTGTGTGGCTGTAAAGCACATGGCTAATTAAAGTGCTGGAATTACACATAAAAAGAGAGGGAACATGGTCTGCCTTTCTCCACAGAAATGATGAAACCCTGACAAAGCCTTATTTCTGCTCCCATTTTACTGAGCTGCAATTATAACCTTTATGGGCTCTTTTATTGGCCTTTTAAAAAATATTTGGTAGGGTTACAGTTGCTAAAAAAAGGAAATACTAATCCTTTCCAGTTTTGGCAGCTGGACTGTGGTGGGCTCATTCCTAAATAAGTCAGATCATGCAGCTTCTTTTAAATTATTTAGATAAATTTATTATTTTGTTAAAGAAATTTTGAAACCACACCTATTCCACCCAAAGGGGGAAGAATATTCCTTATTTTTCACCTTTTTCCTTTCATTCCTGATTATAGTTTATTCCTGATAATCCTGAATATGTGACCACTCTCCCTGATCAGCTGAACTCTCGATATCATAGGAGAACCTTCCTTTACATTAAAATCAGTTTGTAAGTGTGTAAACAGAAGTGTGCTAAATAAGAACACTAATTAATAAATTATCTATATCAATAGCTGCACAATTAAATACTTTTCATTAGATTTCCTCTGAGCTCCTGAGGCCATTTTAAAGCTTACAAAGCTGCAGTATTTGGGCCCCTGACATGGGAAAAATATCTTAGAATTTTTTGAAGGGTAATTTTCTGCATCTCTTGCCAGGTTCAGCAGTGAGGATCCTCAGCTCTCAGTCCCCTTCTCAGGGCAGAGATTTCTCCAGCCCCACTTGTTTTTTTTCCCTGAGAGAGGGAATTGAGGTTATCAGCTGCAGGAATCCAGAGGAAATCCCACAGCTGGCTCATCCTGGCTGGTTTTCCCTGCTCTTGGGAGATTCTCCTTCTTCTTTGGGTCAAAATCTGGGGAAATGGAGTTTGGGGAGCAATGCCACTTCTCCAAGGAACAGCTGTTTGTGGGATAAAGAACTTTTCCTGGTGTGTGCTGTGGGTTTTAGCTCAGTGTAGCAATGAAACACAACAAAAACCCCCAAGCTTTATGCTCCAAACTCCCTCCCCGTGGAGTCTGACACAGATTTCAGCTATTTTCATGTGTGTCACATCCTCAGTGCATGCAACAGGAGTTTTTCTTCATCTCCCTTCTTGCTTCTATCCTCTCGTATCCAACTGAGGAAATGAAAGAGAAGAAAGGAACAATTCATACATTAAATAAAACAAATTTTCCAGTCTAGACACCGACCTCGTCACCAAAGTCTGCCTTGGTGCCTCCAGGGAATTCAGCTTTGGGACCCTCGTGGAAAACTCATTTCACCAAAAAAACTCCTTTTGATGGGAGGGAATTGGGGGCTGGTTTTGCTTTGCCAGAGAGAGGTGCTGTTCCCCCAGCCTGGGCTGAGCATCCCCAGGCACTGCAGTGAATGCACAGGAACATATGGGATTGACTTCACTTGGAATGTAAATGAGCAGAGCTGAGGGGAAGCTGAGGGATGAGGTGGGCTGGAAGGAGGCATTAGTCACATACAGCACTTGCCATGCGTTAATAATCAGTAATAAGCAAATATTCATAATTTAAATTGTTTTTTGGGGGCCCGGGCAAGAAGTACATTTAGAGATCATAAAATATTGCTCAATACTTGTTGGCTCCAAGTCTTGCTTGTAGGAAAGAGTTCAATCCCAGTTCTGTGAGGGATGGGAATGGATCCTCTGCCCCAAATAAAGCTGGTGGATTCTGTGTCCTGTGGCACACTTGGCTGTGGTGTTTTACACTCAGGTTATTGCCATTCCTCAGAGGAAACATGGGAAAACAGTGATGTGGGAAGCTGTGTTTCATCAGCAGTGTGGAGAGAGAAGGGAGCAGATGTTGGGACTGGGTGGGGGAATTGTCTGGGAATTGCTGAGTTCTTGGAGCCCAGACTGCAGGGGTTCTCCTGCTCCCAGCAGGTTTCCTTGGGATCTGTTCTGCCACCACCCTCTGAGCACTCTGGGCCACCCCCTGCTCGTGCTTTCCTTCTGCTCCTCTACTGTTCACAGCCAGGTTCCAAAACCACGAGCATTTTAACACATTTAAACTTCTTTGGTATTTGGGAAAAGGACTGGTTTGTGTCTGTGGGTGGAATTAGGCAAACAGGGAGTTTAAAAATCTGTGGCTCCTCCTGAGGGGAAGCTGCAATCTCTGCTCCCTGTGACAGGGAGTGGCTGGAGCTGGGTCAGGGCAGGGGCAAGTTGGATTTTTGGGAAAGGTTCTTCCCCCAGAGGGTGCTGGGCTCCCCAAGGCTGCCAGAGCTCCAGGAGAGTTTGGACACCACTCCAGGGATGCCCAGGGTGGGATTGTTGGGGCTGGACTCTGATCCCAGCCCAGCCTCTCCTGGGATGATTTGGCAAACAGAAGTCCTCACTCAATGCCCTGCTCAGACACATTGTCTGTAAAACTGCACTTCAGCTCCAACCAATTTGAGCAGAAATGTGTCAGGACAGTTGAGCAAACTTGAGGGAAATATTTCAATTACCAGAATGTCAATGCTGTTTGGTTTAGCTTCAGAATATCCGTTATCCCTGAAAATAAATAAAAAAAATCTGCTTGGGGAGGAATCAAGACCAAATGGATAGAGGATTCCAAAATTTGCACTCGTCTGCTAACAAAGGAGGAGATTGATGGCACTTGACTATTCTTTAGCTGAAGTCAATATGCAGCCTAGGGGAGTTATTTACTTGTTCTTGGCAGGTGCCTCCCTCTCAAATGAGACACCAAACTTAAATGAGCAGAGCTGAAGGAATGAAACCCATCCAGAGTGTCTGAAAAAAAACCCTCAAGTGCCTTGAAGTCAAAGCAGATGAGTAGCAGAGGCAAAGAGGAGTTTTGCTTGTCAGGCTGCTTAGTGCCACAAAGCACCCTGCCTTCCTCAATTCCCCAGATATTTGCATGCAGGTACCAAATTCCATATAAAATCTATTTCTCTTATGATATTCCAGAACTTTCTATTCTATTCCCAGCTTCCTACAGCAATGCAGTTGGGTGAACAGCACTGGGATATTAATTTTACTATGATTTTATTTTTTAAAGTCTGGTTTTTGAAGCCTGGATTAAGTGTGCCTCTGTTTTTATCCTCCTTGCTTCTCTGCCACGAGGAGCTTTGCATAGCTTTGATGAGATGCCTTAACCCTTCTCTCTTATCAGTGCCTGTGTGCTTGTAAAGAAGTTCATTTCCTATTTTAGTATTTAAATAGAGCACTTGAAGTGTGGGCATCAGCAATCAGAGCAATTCCAGCTCTCTCAGACACCACTGCTGAAAGTCAGCACGAATACAAATTAAGCTTATCTGTTGATGAAATCCCACTTTTGCCTGGAGAACCAATGGGATTGATTCCACCTCTGCTAAATTTGATTAATCACTTCAGCTCCACTCCTTGCTTACAAACAGATTGGCAGGAATCAAAAGCACAGATTTACCTGCCTGCTTTCAGTGTTTGGTCTGGAGTGACTCATTAAGATTTTAAAACTCCTGCAAAGCCTGGGGTTGCTGTTTAGAAGTGTTTTTAGTCTCTGAAGCCCCAGTGTCACAGCACATTTGGTGCTAACCAGACAAACATCACCATCCCACCATTCCTCAGGCAATGCTGAGAGCTGCAGGAAGTATTCTCCAGCTAAAAATACCCAGTGCTGGCACCACTGTGGTCCTGCTTTCAGACAGAAAAGAGAAGGGAATTGCAGAGAACTGGGAGAGGCAGCTCCATTGTGTTTACTGAGGATTTACTTGCTCTCAGCAGGGGAATTTGTCTGGTTTTGGGGTTTGTCTGGTTCTGGGGTTGGTTGGAGGCATTTTCCATTTCTGCCCCCTGAACAATGCCACTGGATCTGGGAGGAACATCACACATGGCAGCAGCCACAGGAATCACCAAGATTGGTGATATTGGCATAAGAGAAGTTTTACAGCCAAAGGGTTGTCAGAAAACACCTCAAACTCTCCTGAAGTACCTTCAGTCCTTCTTCTCCATCTTTCTTGTTATTTTGTTCTTGTTCCCCACGCTGAGGGTGAAGGCAGGGGAATGGAAAACTCGACTGAAAGATGAGGAGGGAGATAAGGAGAAGGAAGAACAAGCACAGATGATGGGAAGAAAAAAAGAAATACTTTATTTTTTCCTTCTTTATCTTCTTTTCCTTTGTTTTCCCCCTTTCTTCTCTCTCTGTTCTGTTTCCATTTGAAGTGAAGGCACTGCAGAGTAACGAGGAGGCAGGAGGGGACCCCCATTGCTACCTGACCCAGGCAGCAGCCAGAGGATGTTGGTGCAGAGGAATAAAAAGGAGAAAAGGGCTTTTCCTTTCTTTTCTCTCTTCTGGGAGAGTTTCACACTGGAACAAGCCAATAAACCTAATTTCACCCTGTGTACTGCTGAGTGCTCAGTGTTTAGCACAGCAGATAATGTGAGCATGGAGGAAGTGAACAGAGCAGATGTTCTCACGTGAAAAAGAGAAGGATTTATTACAACTCCCCTCCACAGGACACCTCTCTAATGCAATTTGAAATTGTTCCCACTCAGGTCACAGCAGCCTTGTTCCAGGGAGCCTTTCCAAGGGGCTGTGCTGCTGGCTGAGGTGTCCCAGGAAATCTGTCACTCTTCCCTGTCACAAGGAATTGTCATGATCCAAACCCCAGTGAGTGTCAGTGCTGTGCCCTCTCCCCCTTCCAGCTCCCATCCTGTCCCTGCTCCGTGCACATTTCCTGATGGATGCTCAGGACTCCATCCAAAGCCAGATAATCTCATTGGATTTTTTCCACTGAGCCAGGCTGGGAATCAAGGTTCCTAATTAGGAGTTTGCAGGGAAAAAAAAGTAATGAGGGAACGCAACCTTCTGTGCTTCTCTCCCAGTCCAAGTTGTGCTGCCATGCACATCGTTGCTGCTGGGGGTGTTGCTGCAGCAGCAAAAATGCCAGTGTGGGGTGGAAAACCTGCAGCAGATTTGGAAAACCTGCCCCAAATATGGAAAATCTGCACCAAATATGGAAAACCTGCCCCAAATATGGAAAATCTGCACCAAATATGGAAAACCTACACCAAATATGGAGAACATGCACNATTTGGAAAACCTGCACCAAATATGGAAAATGTGCCCCAAATATGGAAAACCTGCATCAAATTTGGAAAACCTGCACCAAATTTGGAAAACACGCCCCCAACCATCCTGGCATTCTCTGATTCTGTTTTGGGAGGATTTGGGTCTCTGATTCTATTCCAGGGTTTCTGAAATCCAGCCAGGGCCATGCTGGTGTCAGCTGCNTGGAAAACCTACACCAAATATGGAAAACCTGCTCCAAATTTGGAAAATGTGCCCCAGATTTGGAAAACTTCCACCAATTTTGGAAAACATGCCCCAAACCATTCTCTGATTCTGTTGTGGGAGGTTTTGGGTCTCTGATTCTATTCCAAGGTTTCTGAAATCCAGTCAGGGCCATGCTGGTGTCAGCTGTNGTTCCTTTGCTGCTTTTCTCTCCCATGCACACAGAGGTGCTGTTGCCCAGGATTCCCTGGCTGCCACTTCTGGGATGGATCCCTCCAAGACATTTGGGCACAGGGTGGTTTTGGTCCCTTTTTTCTCTGGCCATCACAGAGGAACATCTGCCTCACATTTAATCCTTGAGTGCCTCACAGACAGGGCAAAACAATTTTTGCTGTTTTGTGTCAAAGGCAGCGGCAGCTCCTAAAAATGCTGTGTTTTCTCTGGAATCTGGATGATGGAGTGTAGCTCAGCTCAGATGGCTGTATATATTTACATAAATAAATATTTGTGGTCCCAATTGCAGGGATTTGACACAAAAAAAATAATTCTATTTTTAGGAAGAAGGAGAATTTTTAGGAGAATTTTAAGATATAGGATGGAAGAGTTCTAGCGTTACATTTTGTAATTTCCAATAATATTATTATTTTCTACAATATTTAATAAGACTATTCAGCTGGATTATGTAATTTTGTTTTGATCCAAATAGTTAAAAAGATTATAGTGGCATTTATTTGATTCCCAGTTAATTGTCAGTCAACCCTGAAGCTCATTTATATCAGCATGCAGATAAGGAAGATCTTTTAAAGCACAGTTTATTAAATGGCAGCACCATTAGCATACAAATGATGCCCAGAATAGAATAAACAGGTACAAAGATCATTAACATATGATACAGACAGTCAGATCTCAGATGGGATTCAGTGGGACCTTTTCAAAAATACCAGGGCTGTCAGCAGCAGGGACAAGTCATTCACTCAGCCAAACTTTACTCACATTTCCACCTGCATAAATCACTGCTAATTCCAATCACTTGGGGGTGATGCTCATCTTCCTGCCCCTCACTCCCTTCCCTTTGTAGTTTTTAGTGCAGCCTCTCCTGCTCCTCAATCTCAGGGAAATTAGAGGAGTCAGATATTGTCTCAGTGTCTGGCAGCATGTCTGGAGAAATTTATAAACAATATATCTTGGCACAGGCTGGAAATAAAGAGAGGGGTTTGCTCCTGAGCAGCAGAGGGAGGCTGAGCAGACATGGCTTCAAATCGGATTTCTCAGATAATAAAAATTACTTTGCCTCTGATTTCATCAGCTCCAGATTCCTCCCTTTTTATCAACACAGTGCCGTGATGAGGCTTCAATAACGCCGGGAGGATGTGGAGGCAGACAGGAGACAAGAACCGGGAATCTTTACAAAGTATCAGGGTTACTTTATTTGGGAAAGAATTACACCCTTGAAGGGAGAGCTGCCCTTCTGGCAGTGCTGAAACCTGCAGAATTCACCCATCCAGCTCAAGATTCTGATGGGGATTTCAAAGCCCTTTGCTGTTTGAATCCATGCATTTCATATCCATGAATTAACATCCCCCCTCCCTCCCAAAAACAGATTGGCTGAACAATGCAGCAATGCACAAAGCCACCCCTGCTGCACTTTTAAATCTAATGACTTGACACCTCTTTCTTTTCCCTGATTTCATTTCTTCTATCAGCCTTGCTTAATACATATTATTCTTTCATGCTCTTAAGATCAAAGCAAATAGCCATCAACAATCTTTTGTTCACATGAGACAACACATTCGGAGATGGTTTGTTTGGCCTGGTTAATTAAAAAGCTGTACCTATCATCCCTGCTTGATTTCTCGAGTTCTTTACTTTAAAAAGTATGTGTGACAATTTTAATGAGCTCTCACTTCTTCCCCACAGCCCCGTGGCTTCTGCACAAACTTTGCAAAGTCTTCTTTTTGAACATCACACGGAGCTCTGACTCCGGCAGATCCCAGGGAAGATGATGTTTGTTTTCCCTCCCTGCTCATGGTGCTCGTCTCATCTCCTGATGGAGTCACTCAGAGGGGAATTTCAATATTTATATCTGATGGGTTTAAAGGAAAAAAGAGGGCCAGGTTAGATTAAGAAAGAGGAAGAAATATTTTACATTGCTGGTGACAAAACACTGGCACAGGGAGCCCAGAGAAGCTGTGGCTGCTCTTGGATCCCTGGAAGTGTCCAAGGCCAGGTTGGACTTTGGGGCTTGGAATTTGGATGTCCCTGCCCATGGAACTGGATCATCTTTAAGGTCCTTTCCAGCCCAAACCAGTCCATGATTCTCTATGGAATAATATTTCTGTGTGTGAATTGTCAGAACTGAAGTTTCAAATCTTCCCTTGCTCACAGCAGCTTGGTTTAACTGAGCTGTTCACCAGAGGCAGGAGCACAGGAGGCAGCAGGACTCTGATCAGGATTTAAGCCTTTTCTAAGTCGGAGATGCCAGCCTAAAGTTAAGCCTGTGCTTAAGCAATCCCTTGCTGCCTCAGGGCTTTCTGAGCAGCCGGGTCCCGAGTTCTTCCTTCTCCTCCCTCTTTCACAGGAATCCATTTATCAGATCTGCTTCAGGTCTGGTGCTTTTGGTCCTTTGACAGGCACTTATTTACTTATTGAGAGAAGTCCAGTTTTCCTGGCAGACAAAATATTCTCCCTGCATTGTGTTGGACAAGTTAAACTTTTCTGTCTCAGTCACAGCACTTGGAATTACCTTGTCTTGTGATGCAGCTGCTAAGGATTATTATCTATAGCCTTCACACAGCCTCAGATGTGAAAAGGAATGGTTTCCAGCAGGTGAGACGTGCCTTTCACAGCTTCTTCTTAAACCATTTGTCAGAGCTTGATCCAGAGCCCATCAAAGGCAACATTCCCATGTTTTCTGCATCCCAGCTCCCTGATTGGAGAGAGAAACGGGAGAGGACAAAGTGCAGCCCCTCTGAAGCCACCCAGGGCACAGAGTGGTGGCTCTGAGGGAGTTCAGGGCACCTTTGCTGTCCTTGGCACCCGGGGCAGGGTTTCACAGGGCGTTGTTTGTTTCCTTCTTGCATTTGAAACGCATCATTCCCCATTTGCTGCTGTGCTCTGTCTTCCCATCCCTATCCTGACACAGACCCCAGGACAGCTGGAAATGTCTCACTTTTTAAAGCATTTTATTCAGTTCCCTTCCCCACTTAACAACTTGCTCTGGAGTCCTTTGTGCTCTTACACAAATTCTGCCTGAGTGTCTTATTTACAGCTCGCTCTAATTGTCGTTAGGCAGCGTGACCTGTTTCAAACAGCTCAGGAGCTTTTATTTAGCAGATTTTCTCTCTGCTCAGCTCCATTTTGATCCATTGAAAGAGCCATTTCCATCCTCAGCCTGCCCAGCCACTGAAATATTGTTTCAGAACAGCATTTCTTCAGATCAAACGTGACACTGTCAGCTCCTGTGTGGGCACAAACCCCTCTTGGTGCTTAAATGAGAGAGATGGGAATTATCAAGGTCTCCATTCATCATGAAGAATACAGGGATGAAAAATCTGAGGCATGGCCAAACTTCAGTGAAAAAGCTGCAACCAGAATCCACAGGGGCTAAGGCAGAGCTTTCAAAGCTTCTCCCCTTTGCCATTCTGTATTTTACACACTGTTTTTTCCTATGTATTTACCTACATTGAAGCTTTTGGAGATGGAGATTGTCTATTTTGCTTTCTTCTTTTTTTTTTTTTTAGCTTTATGCCACTTCTGGATTTTAATTTGCACCCAAGAGCTTTTAGGTGCAACTGCAGTAAAAGTACCAGGCCATCAATATTTGCTGGAGAGGAAGACACTGAGGTGGCCTGTTATGAATTATCCTTCAGGTGCCCAATTTGTGAACATTTGCTGACTCACACTGGAATCTCTTTGGAGGCTGTTTGATGAACACCATATGTTACCCAGCCACTCCATTGCATCCCCTGTTTTATCACCAGCAGCTTTTCTGCTGGTTGGTGCAAGCTGATGGGGAGAAATGCGTCATTAATGCAAAAAATATTGCAGAGGCAGAAGGGGAACACTTGGAAATGTTCCTTCATATTCCAATTCTTCATATTCTGCCTTTGGAGCGGAGTCGTGGGAGTGATCCCACACAGAGGGAGAGGAGCCAGGGCTCCTGTGTTCAGTTCATGGGGTCACAGCATTGTGGAATGTCCTGAGCTGGGAGGGACCCACAAGGATCAGAAATGCAGCTCCTGGCCCTGCACAGACCCCCAAAATCCCACCCTGAGCATCCCTGGGAGGGTTTTACAAACACTCCTGGAGCTCTCAGGGATGTGCCCATTCCCTGGGGAGCCTGGGCAGTGCCCAGCACCCTCTGGGGGAAGAACCTTCCCCTAAAATCCAACCTAACCCTGCCCTGGCACAATTTAATTCATCCTCCTTTATCCAAAACACATCATGGCTGAATTGAGGAGGGCACTTTGCTTGTCCCCATTTTGCTCTGCCCCAGTTGGAAATGATGCATTACTAAACCTGAACTGATTTTCCTCACAAATGGCAAACCCAGAGCTGCTGCAGCACCTGGTGATCATTGCCAAGGAAACAAAGATTTTTCCATTCAATCCCAAATCCCTTCCCCTCTCAGCTGTGTGTGCCCAGCACCATGGGGACATTGTGCTCCTAAATCCACCCTGCCCTGCTCAGGAGCACATCTCCGTGCAGGGAAAGGCCAGGTGAGTGTGGGACACATGAAATTAGGGGGGTAAAAGTAAGAAGATGAAGAGAAATCCATGTTTAGTGCTTCTCCTTCCCAGCTGAGGGTGTAACAGGAGCAGGACAAGGTCTGACACGTGTTCCACTCGCAGCTACAAATGTAAAAATGCCAGAATGGGAAACAGAAACACGCTGTGATGGGGTTTTTTTGTGTGTGTTTAATGGCTCTGATGCTGCTGCCAGCTCCAACTTCTGCTCCTGTGATTGTTCATTTCCTTTAATAATTCAGTACATCACCCAATCTTATGTTGTTAGTAATAAATATTAAATACCCAAGCTGTGATGCATGAATTAGATATTTCCTATTTTGTGAAAGGAGCCTTGTATTGGAGTTAAATGTCAATTAAATGAGGGATATAAAAAATGATGCAGTGCTGCTGGGAGTGAATGGGGCCTGGTTTCCTGTGGAGTTGTGGCTTTGTACTGAATTTTTTGGGTAAGGAAATGTGGCATTTGGGTGCAGATTCTCTGCTGCTTATTGAGCTTCTAAAAGGAGATGCACATAGAAACCCTGACCCCATTTTTATGAAATTTCCAGGACCTTCATGTCCTAAATTTCTTCTAAACTCAGAAAAAAAATATTACATTTACCAGGTGCAGCAGGTAGATGTTGAAGAACTGAGGAAAAAAAAAAATTACAGAATTATATTTTTGTGCTAAAATTCATTGCTAATTCACCTTTGATTTGAAAATCCTCTGCTTTTAGAGGTGTGTTCTGTGTGATTCTGTAGAAAATCCCCAAAATCCTGAAGTCCTGCCCTGTGTGTGACAGCAGAAGGGTGCCAGGCACAGAGTGACAGCTTATCCCAGGAAATCACATCCAATCCTTGTCCTGACTTACATCCCAAAGCATCTCCTTAACATGGATAAAAAAACATGAACAAGCTTAAAACTTAATTTTGTCCACAAATCCCAGGAGGGAACCTGAAATTACCAATAAATGCAATTTTCCCAATACTCTGCAAACTGATACAAACAACTCCAAGGTGCTTTGAGGGCCCTGTGAGACAGTGATGGATTTGATTTGGCTCCTTGGCTTGTGAAGTGGCATTTGAGCATCTCAGCCAGCCTGATAATATCTTTTAATAATCCTGACACAACTCCACGGGCAGCTGGGCTCACACACAACCTCAGCTTGGCTCAGGAGCACTGGGATCTGTAAAAAAACCCACAAAACCAGGGTAAAATAGAACACAAGTAAGTAGTAGGTTGAGTTTTTTGACTTTGTGTTGAGATTCCAGATTTTGCTGTGAGAAAGTCACCTGGAAAAGTGAATGATCCACCCCAGTTTGCCAATAAAACATTTCTAACATAGAAATTAATAAGCAGCAGAGGTGAAAATTGGTTGACACATACTCAGCTTGCTGTGGAAGAGAAAAATCATGATGGAAACGTTTAAATATTAAAAGTAGCACTGCATTTCTTTTATTATTCCTCTGCCAGAAGGAATAATTCTTTATTCCTAATTTTTATTTCTATTTTTCCATTGTTGCCCAGGAAAGTTGTGGATTCCCCATCCCTGGAAGTGTTGGACAGGGCTTGGAGCAGCCTGGGATGGTGAAAGGTCCCTGCCATGGCAGGGGGGAGGGATGAGCTTTAGGATCCCATCCAACCCCAGCCATTCTGGGATTCTGGGATTCCATTTCGTTTGTTTTTCCCCAGGCTGGTGTTCCTGGAGGATGGCAGCCTCAGGATCTCCAACATCTCCAGGGTGGATGCTGGGGCTTACACTTGTGTGGCCACAAACCAGTTTGGAACTGCCAGAAACTCGGGGAACCTGATTGTGAAAGGTATTTCAGTGTTTCCTTCTTTTGTGGAATGAAATGAGCTTTGAATACCCTTCCAACCCAAGAGTCTCTGATTTTGTAACTCCTCTTTTTAACATCCTTCTTTTCAGTGGTATCAGAGTGGTTGCTGTAGCCTGAGGTGTGACCTCCTCCTTAAGTTTTCATCTGGCAAAAATCTTTTAAATATTCAGCTTCTGACAGAGCAGTTAGCACTGATCCAGCTCCAAGTGTGGTCTGAGATGGGGCTGCAATGAAAACACCAACAACTTCAGTGCTCCAGCAGCTCTGACCTCACCAAGGCTCTGCCCCCTTTCCCATGTCCCACCCATTGGGGCAAAATGGGAACATCCCATTAAAACATGAAAATAATGAAAAAAAGGATTATTTTGTTTGGCATTTCGGAAGTTTATTAAAACCCCGAGTAACAACACGGTATAAAAATGATCTTGTTTGCAGGGAACATTTGTTTTTGTTTCCCCTCTGGAGAAGTTTGGGCTGTTCAATTATAGGCCTCATTGCTTCAGCATTATTTTCAACTGAAATGTCAGAACTTGGGAAAGCATAGCTAATGTGCAAATTAAGTTTATTGCTGCTCATTGAGTTGTTTATTCTTCGTGGGAGAAGTCTTTTATTGCACCTCCAGCACTCACAGCTCCCCTCTCTTCTCCTCTGGAATGGGATTTGCCATAGAATGCATGTTTGCTGTTGCTAAGCAAGATGGATAAGGCACAAACAAGAGCCTTTAAGAAGCTTTTAAAAGTATTTGAGGTGAGAGTTTTGAAGACAAGCCCATAAAAGAAGTAAAAAAAAATATCACCCAAGTGAACATTAGTGGGGATGAGGAGGATACAGCAAGAGGTGCAAGGGGATAGGAATGCCATAATAAATTAATTTTATTTTTTGTTATCATTACTAAAAAACTCACCTCATGCCCAAATCCAGTTTTCAGTATTTATTTGGGGGAGGTAAACAGGTTCAGGCCAATAATAAAGGAGATTTCTTATAAAAAAGTGTCCAAGGCCAGGTTGGACAGGGCTTGGAGCAGCCTGGGACAGTGGGAGGTGTCCCTGCCCATGGCAGGGGTGGCACTGGATGGGATTTAAGGTCCTTTCCAACTGAAACCTTTCCAGAATTGTGTGATTTAAGAGCCCCTCAAACCCTGGAGTTAAGCTGTGATGAGCACTGCACTAACCCAGCTCGTGCACATTTCCTTCTCCTCCTCACCCATTATTTTCAGATCACATTAATATTGTTGAAGAGATTCTGCTCTCATTTTCTACATGTGTCTAAATTCTCCCCACTTTATAACACTTGCATGCACAAAGGCTTTATTCAAGGGAATTGCTTACAACAAAGTGGTTGTTATCTCTAATCTGTCTGCCAGTCATATCAACAAAAGTGAAGCCACATAAACCCATTTCTTTCCCCTTCAGTGAGCTGGTGCTTCTCTTCCTGAGAGCTGCAGGTTTGGGTCTCAATGTAATGGGTTAAAAATGATCAAATAAATAATTTTCCTGCCTGGGAACATCTTTGAAGCTGTAACTCGAGAAGTGCTGTGGAGTAAAGCACCACTGACATTAATAGAGATAAAGGATGTTGATGTCTAGAGTGGAGGTGAGCAGCAATTTTGCTTTTGCTGCAGTTTTTGGCCAGGAGAATTCTTCAACTCTGAAGAACCACGGGCACATTTTGAAGAGAACTCTGACTGAAATCATAACTATTGATTATGTGCTTTATAAAGTAATAAAAGTTAGGGTGTTCCTAATATAAATATAAATTAATTTAGGATGTTCCTCTCACATCTGCACGCTCCCAGGCACACAACATGCTCGTGGAGTGGTCTAAAATCATCCCTATATTAGAGAGAATTCCCTTGATTACAGAACATTTTGCCCAATTTGAAATAATTTCCTGAGTGCTACAAACCTCCTTCAACAACTGCTATTTTCATGAGCATTTTAATTAAAGAGATCTAATTTTTTTTTATTTTTTTGTCACCTCAGAAAGGACTGTCATCACTGTCCCACCCTGTGACACAGATGCCACAGTTGGGGAGAGCATTGTCCTGCCCTGCCAGGTGTCCCACGACCCCTCCCTGGCCCTGCTCTTCTCGTGGTCACTCAATGGCCAGAGGATCGATCTGAGCAGAGGGATCCATCACTTTGAAAGGATTGGAAGGGTGAGTTCCCCAAAATCCCTAAGGAAACTCTTTGCCACAGACTTCACATGACACCAGTGTTCATCACAATTCCTCCCTCCCTGTTTGTGTGCCTGGCAAATCACTGTTTCTGCACAAGGGCTGCAACCATTTATTCTTCTTCCCTAAATTTCATAAAGGCGCTTGAGTTATTTGTGAAGCCATAATAAAAATGTCCCCATGAAAGAAACTGATGATAGCCATGAATATTTTAATTTAAAAGCTGAATTTTTTATTAATATTGAGCAATTTATTAAAATGCCCTCTACAGAAAACATGTTGTGAGTGATTAGTTTACTCTTTTTTTTTTTTTTTAATCTCTCCAGGAATCTGCTGGGGATTTGATGATAAGGAATATTCAGCTGCATCATTCTGGAAAATATGTGTGCATGGTGCAAACTTCATTAGACAGCCAATCTGCAGCAGCAGATATAATTGTGAGAGGTATGTCTGTAAGGGACACACACATATCTCCTTGAGGAGTCAGGAATTCTTAACATCAGCTGTTGTTCAGATGATTCTTGGGGTATCAATTCCACACCTCAATAGTGAAGTGTTTTCTTTCTTTTACTCTTGGCCCCAAAATTGTGGCCAGCATGATCCTGGTGTTCAGCCAACCCAGGGGAACCGCTGTGGTTCTGCCCTGGTCTCTTTGGCAAAAATTTTGGGTCACACAGATCAGAGGGAAATCCTCCAATCTCAGCAGAGTTGTTCTTTCCTTCAGGCATCTCTGGGTCACTGTGCAGGATAGGAAAAACAAAAGACCTCATTCTTTTCCCCTTTTTGGAGATAATATGAAATGATATTTTCTAACTCAGCTTTTTACCACCAGCAGTGAGGAAATGCTGTCATGGGAGCAGATCTGTAAACCCTGAGAGAAACCAGAAATGTGTGTAGTGCACCATCCTGCATTCCTTCTGAACCTCAGTTCTGATTGAATTCAGTAGGAATTCTCAAAATGTTCCGTGGTTCAGCAAAAGACAACATTGGGTGCCTTTCTTTGTCAGACACAAGAAAGAAATCATTCCTTTGTTTGTACTTTTCATGTTAGAGACATCCAGACATTAATTTTCCTGACTCATAAAAATGTAATCCAGGCATGGAGCCATCATTTAGGGATTGTGCAGCTTTTGTGACACTGCAGCTTCATGAATAATTCCTCTGACTCGAGCGAGTGAGAGCCTCCCAACCCATTCCAGCCGTGAATCTTCTCTTCCCAATGCCTCCCTCTTAAAATGCTGGTCGTGTCAGGCCCCCCAGGTCCACCAGAAGATGTTAAAGTTGAACATGTTTCTAGCACGACTGCTGGGCTCTCCTGGAAGCCTGGAGCAGATAATAACAGCCCAGTGCAGATCTACAGCGTCCAGACCAGGACTCCCTTCTCGGTGGGATGGCAGGCGGTCGCCACAGGTGAGGAATTCAGCACTTGGATTTTTTTTAATATTTTATAAGTATCATGAATTGCCTCAAAACCCCATTGTTGGTGTGATGTTTGCCTTCAGCTCCCGAGGTCATTAATGGCAGGACTCTGCAGGCCACCGTGGTGGATTTGAGCCCCTGGGTTGAGTACGAGTTCCGCGTGGTTGCCAGTAACAGCGTTGGGATTGGGGAGCCCAGCAGGCCCTCGGCTCTCCTGAAGACCAAAGCAGCAGGTAAGGCCCTGCTTTCTGCCAGGGTTACACCTCTCAGCTGTGGGAATGTCACTGCAGCAGTGCCACTCATCCCTACAGGGTATTTACCCAATTCCATGGGCAGGGAACCAATGTACTCCACAAGAATTCGTTACTGGATGGTGCTTGGAGCATCCTGGGGCAGTGGGAGGTGTCCCTGCCCATGGCAGGGCTGGCACTGATTGGGCTTTGTGGTCCCTTCCAACCCAAACCACTCTGGCATTCCATGATAAAAGCTGGAGTTAGCCCATATTCCTCCCTTTGATATGTCCCAACCAATCTTTCACTCCAGTAATGAACTGGGAGAAAAATGTTTGTTCTCCCAATTAAATCCAAGTTTTTTCCCTTGCACATGAAGTGATAACTCCACTCTCTGAATATCCCTTGGCTGCAGAGGTGTTTGATATCTGAGCATCAGGAAGAACAGGATAATTTGAACTTTGGGTGTTGGAGGAAATAAATGACAGCATCCAAAGCCCAGTGAAACCAACAGCTTCTCCTGACTCCAGAGTGGAATCCTGTCTGTCTGTCTGTCTGCCTGACCTTTACTCATTTATCCTCTGGGACTTGGAACCCCACAGGAAGCTTGGATGACTGTTCTTGGGTGACCAACACTGTCAGCCCTTCAACCTGCTCAGTTTGGTACAATTTATTTGCAGCCCAAACCTTTGGTTTGTTTTATGTTCCTCCCAGCCCCTGCTCATCAGCTCTCTCCCACCTATAAAATCAGTGTTTATAGGATGGAAAGCAGTAAAATGGAAGCAGCTTTTACAACCCACTTTCTCTTCTCTGTTTACCTCATTTGCCAAGCTCTGAAGTTTGGAAAGCTGCATTTCAGGCCAGAACTCAAAATGCAGTGTTGCACATTATACAGAAGGAAATACATTTCTTTTAGAATGTGGAATCCATTTGTTTCTGAGAGCAGAATCCCAGAATGGTTTGGATTGGTAGGGACCTTGAAGACCATCTGGTTCCAACCCCCAGCACCTTCCAGAGGAGGTCAGATTTCTTAAATTTCCCAGCAGAGTATCTCAAATAAATATTCTCCATTAAATGATTGATCACAAAGACCAAATTAATCTTGAGAAAGTTTTCCTTGCTGTTACCACCGTGGGGCTTTGTAAAGTGGGATGTTCAAAACCAGACAGTGAAAGCTTTCATCTTTTAAAGCTTTTATTTCTTTATTTATTGGAGGGATTCACAAGGCTGGGGGGACAAGGAGAAAGAAACAATAAAATTATTGTTATTTATCATGGCAATAACGCAGGGAAGATTATTTCCTTACAGCATAGCTCTGTCTGAAGTTTAACAAAAGGGACTGAAAGACTCATTTTAGGTTTTAGCTGCTTAACTCCTTCACTGCTGTAAATTCTTCTGTCTCAAAACCCTGCAGTGCAGTGGGACAATATCAAGTTGTATTAATTTTTTAATCAGAATAGGGAACTGAAATCAGCAGGGCAGTGTGGACAGCAAATACCTGGCCAGGAAAGGGTGAATTCAAGCTCTGTTGTTGTAATAACTATTTTACCAGCTGAAATCTGAGCATTAGTAGGTTTGTGGATGCAAATGAGCCACTGTTCATTTCATTAAAATGGAGCTGAGAATTAATTGAGCCTCTGTTGGTGCACTCAGCTGTAAATTCTCATCTGTCTCTCAACTCTGACCCAGTTGAGGCTCTGCTGAGCCGCAGCACAAAATTCCCCCCCGTGCAAATGTGGTGAGCACCAAACACATTTAACACATGAGCTAATTGAGCATCACTTGCTTCATGAAACACTGAAACACCAGGATTGAAAGTTTGTTTTGCCATTTCCATGCTGTTCTTGCCAGTCTGAGATGATTTGCCTCTGGTGTGCCCAAAGATATTGATTGTGGGTGACAAAAATGTGCAGCTCTGCAGAACCCTCCAGCAGAGCCCAGGCTGTTTGCACTTGCACTCACTCTCATGGCACAGCAAAATTATCCTCCCATTTCTAGAGGATAAAATCAGATAAATATTTATATGTGGAGCAGAATCTGGAAAGGATAATGGGTTGACATCAGTTTTGGTGAAATTTAAGCACTGTGGCTTTTGTTGCCACCCCTGGAGCTGGGTTAATGCTTTTGTCAACAGGAAGGACAAGCAGATATGGCAAAACTTGCCCAAAATCTCTGAAAAAAAGCTTTTGAGATGTCAACATCCCACCTATTTCTCACTTTACACATCAGCTTTTCAGACAGTGAGAGCTGAATGAAGACAATGACAAAACAATCCTGAAATTTCTCAAGGCAGGGTTTGGAGATGGCACCACCAAATGTCCTGCCTGTTCCAGGGATGTCCTTGTCTCTAACATTGTCCAACAGCTGAAAAAGAACATGATAACATAAAACCACAGAATGGTTTGGGTTGGAAGGGACCTTAAAGAAGGAACATAAAGCAAGAGGCAGGAAATGCTGGTATTTTCTTTGCCTCTCCACCACGAGCCCCTTCAGCCTCAACAAAGTCCCCTGATCCCAGCCCTCTGCCCCTGGTGCCACACACCTGTGGAAGGCTGGAGAAATCCACCTCTAATCAACCAACTTTTGGACACTTCCAGGCTTGGGAGAAGGAAAAAAGCAAATTGTGAGTTTGGAATTTGCAAAGAAAAGCATACAACCAATTAAAAAAATTAATATATTGCTCCAACAACATGTTTACTGAACAAATGCGTAATTAGTAAATCAGTAGTGTTGCAGCTACAGTCTGAATGGAACATCATTTTGCCAATTAGTTGATGAGGCATAATAATGTCAGATACTTGATGCTCCCAGTTCTTTAATTAATTTTTTGAACCAGGGTACTCGTGTATCGAATGCATCTCTGCCTTCAGCCTTAGAAAAAACGTGTAAACATCATTTCAAAGGGGCTGCTGTGCAATGAAATCCCTGTTCCACCTGCTGGGAGGTGGAATGGCTGCAGGTGAGGCAGGAAATGCTCTGGTCACCCTCTTGGAAAGGTCTCCAGGATCACTGAGCCCAACCTTTGTCACTGCTCTGTCCAGAGCTGGGCACAGCACTCGAGGTGTGGCCTCAGCAGGGACAGTCACTGCCCTGGTCCTGAGTGTTGTTCATCCAGCCCAGGTGACCTTCTTGCCCACCTGGGCACACCTGGCCTCACCTTCAGCTGCTGTCACCCAGGTCCTTTCCTGCTGGGCCACTTCCCAAACACTCTTCCCCCATCCTGGAGTGCTCCATGGGGCTGTTGTGACCCAAAAACAGGACCCTGCACTTCTCCTCGTTGAGCCTCCCAACTCTGGCCCCCGTCCCATGGATCCAGCCTGCCCAGGTCCCTCCTTCCAGCAGATCCACACTCCCACCCAAATCAGTGCCATCTCTGAACTTCCTGAGGGTGTCCTGTGTCCAGATCAGCCAGAAAGGCACCAACCAGGCTGGCCCCAGGGCTTGGGGAACCAGCTGCAAACACCAAATCCTTTTCTCCTCCAGTTCCTGTGGTGGCCCCAACGAACGTCAGCGGAGGAGGAGGGAGCCGCTCCGAGCTGGTCATCACGTGGGAGGTAATTAGCTCAATTAACCTCATCTACCTAACGAGGGAGGGTCCCTGGGTGAAATCCTGCTGAAACCCCCCAAGGGCTTTAGGTCACCAGCTTTGGTGAAGCCTGGATTCCCTGGTGTGGAGAGCAAACAGCCTGCAGGAGACACAGCAAGTTTTTCTGTGTTACAGGGAGCAATTTATAAAAATAAACAGTTTAAGAGGAGTGTTGTAAAGATGTTCAGAAGTTCTGCATAACCCTCTTATCTCCATTGTACAGGAGGTGCTTAACACATTAATCTGCTTGGCCATTCTCTGCATTTACATTTCTCCTACTTCTGTTTACATGTTTTCCATTCTGGAACGCTGTGCTGACAAGACATATCCTATTATGCGTTAAAGGAGATGAGCCCTTTCATTCTGCAGCACTCCAGTGAGAGCAAAGAGTGCACATTCTCAGAGCAGTTTAATGCCAGGCAAGTTGCAAAGGGTGAGTGCAGGTCATTTCAGAGAGTAGGAAGTGAGTGCTGTGGGAAGGAGCCTCCTTTTGCAGCCTCCCAGCAGCTTCCCACAGGCACTGGGATGAAGGCAGGAAAAGCCTGGGAAGTGATGGGGAAGCTGCTCGGTCTAAAAGTAAAAAATCAGATTAAAAGAAATTTAAAAAAAAATTCCCATTAGATAAATAACACTGCTGATGTTTTCCCCTCCTTGTGCTGCAAACAGAGTGAAATTCCACTTTCCCTGAACAACGTTCTCCTCCATCTGCACCTTTCACTCTTTTGTTTCATTTTCTCCTCTTTGGGAGCACAAGAACATGAAAATCGAAAACAACCTGAGAGATCTCAATCAAATTATCCTGTTGGACTCCACAGTGTGTCCCAAAAAACAATCAGAAGAAATCCTAATTATGGCCAGCTAACACCACTGAACACGACTCTGCGGCTTTCTGTGATGAACTCACTAAATGTCTTGATTAAATCTGAGGTCACAAAAACCTCAAAAACAAATTAAATGCTCTAGAAAGTAGCTGGAACTCCTATAAATCCCCAGTGAGCCATCATCCCTCACATTTAACTCTCTCAGGACTGGAAAAGAGGTGGAAAGGGGAATACTGGCTGTGTGTAAAACACTGAAGGAAAGACACGTGTTATAAATGCCAGGACAGGCTTATTATGATTGGTTTTATTATTAGAATTAGAGGGAATTTATGATAAAAATAACAGAGTGTCCTGAAATGTTCTGAAGTGCTTCCAGATTTTTCCCTATCATCTCACACTGGGCTTCCAAAGAGTTTGCAGGAGGAGAGGCTGGAGCCAGGACTCAGCTCCTGACCCTCTCCTGACATTCTTGCACCATTTTCCATGCCTGCTTTTCCATGCCCCTTCCTTTGATGCAAACCTCTGAAATAAATGCAGTTTTACTGTGAAACACTCATGAGAAACACTTCCTGTCTCCATTTCATCATGATTTTGTTTCATAAATGTCCTTTTGCTTTGAGAACGTGGAAGTATTTTTATCCCATGGAAAACCAAACTTCATGCTGGACACGGTGTTGCTGTAATTGCCTTTTCAGTCTGAGCCTTTCAGACGGATCTTGACATGAGATTTTATTAATAGAAACATTAATTTTGCCATGTTGACTTGCAGAGGAACATTTCTGCTCTGAGAACTTAAATAAGAATATGTTCATGCACTTGAGGCTTTCTCCTGGCTGAAAAAAAATACATCAGTACTGTACTCAGAGGCAGGCAATTATACAACTGACACACATTTCTTTGTGTATATTTGTTCCTTTCCAACTCTTTTTTCCTTTAAAATAATTTATTGAAAATTAGCATTCCTATGCCCCTTTGGGGGGAAAAAAAAATCTACAACTTGCACTGAGTGAAATGCTTTTAATTTTGCCAACTTCCTGCCTGAAAGAGACAACTTTAATGGAGCTGATCAGATCTTTTGTTTCCAAATTGACTGCCCCCATAGATTTATTATTTTGATTTCCATTTCAATATTCCATTGACAGATGAGGCAAACATTATTATCTTCTCCAAGGCACAGCCAGCTGAATCAATACCTCTAAAATGCAGTCAGGGAATGAAGATTCAGTTCAAACTGTGGATACATGCAGACCTTTATTGACTGCCTTGTCACCACAGCCAGTGTCAGAAGAGCTCCAGAACGGGGAAGGTTTTGGCTACGTCGTCATGTTCCGTCCCCTGGGCTCAGCAAGCTGGACCAAAGCTGTGGTGGCCTCGGTGGAATCCAGCAGATACGTTTATAGGAATGACAGCATCACACCCCTCTCTCCCTTCGAGGTGAAAGTTGGTGTCTACAACAACGAAGGAGAAGGGACCCTGAGCTCTGTTTCCATCGTCTACTCAGGAGAGGATGGTAACAGCAGTTACTCTTGGTAGGAGTGGGTGTGTGGCAGCAGCAGGTCACAGATAGGATCAGGCATGATCATAGATATGATCTCACGGGGTTTTTAGGGACCCTGCTCAAATCTGCTCATTGGAGATTTATAGCAGACATGAGGCGGGAGATGGGAATCTGAACTAGAAATAGCAAGGGACAAATTTTCACAGTGATTTCCAGTAGAGGACCTGTTTCAACTGCTTTGTCCCCAGGGTACTCCTGCTGGGAAAACTGGGAGATGCTCAGAGGTGTTGCTCTAAGAGGGTTTGGTTCCTCAGACCACAACTCGCAGCCGATCCCTGAAAATCTGCTCCAGCAGGTGGGGAATGGCCGATTTTGGAAACAGGCTTTGCTGACATTCCACCATAAGTGGAGAATAAAGCTCATGGTTACACCAGAGCAGCATCTCTCCCCCTTGCAGAGTCTCTGAGGTCACAGCATGTCCCAGCAGCTGTGTTTTCCCTGTCCCAGAGCCACAGATGGCCCCGGCGGGAGCGTCGGCGCTGAGCGTGTCGGCGGCGGCGGTGGAGGTGTCCTGGCTGCCCATCCCCTGGAACAGGCACACGGGCAGGGTGCTGGGCTATGAGGTGAGGGGCTGGGCCATGGGGTGAGGGTGAGGGGCTCTGAAACCTTGAAAATATCCCTTTCCCATCCAGAATCCTTTTGGCCTGCTGGTTCCTCCTCCCAATCAACAAACCGCTGCTTCCGAGTCAACGGGGCGTGGAGCTCTTCCCTCTGACTCTCATTAACAGCAACCCTGGGATAATCAGGAGCATTTACAGCCCACAGCTTCAGCTCTGTCCCAGACAGAGTGTGCTCAGGTTTGGGGACAGGCACACGTGGCACTGCTGGCAGAAGAGGGCAGGATAAATGTCCTCCAGGACTACCCAGAGCTTGTGCTGTGGTGCATTGGAAGGTTTTTAAAACTTCTCCCTCCCCTCAGGATCATAAAATCATTTAGGCTGAAAAAGACCTTTAAGACCATTGGGTCCAACCATTAAGTCAAACATTTGAAGAGGGCATTGGTGGAGTCCCCATCCCTGCAGGGATTTAAAAGCTCTGTGGATGTGGCACTTGTGGACGTGGTTTTGTGCTGGCCTTGGCATTGCTGAGTTAATGGTTGGACTTATAGATATTTTCCAGCTTAAATGATTCCATGATTTTATGATTAAGTAATGTCAGGTATTATTCCTGGTCATTTTACTTGCACACTGAAGCAATTTTTTATTTTTTTAATTTGTAGATAAGAGAAAAACAAGTCAAAAACCTTTTTAATTCTGTCCTATCATTGCAATGTATAAATGAAGGTAGTAAGAGTCATGTGCAGTCCACCAATCTTCCTAAACCAATTACTGAAAAAAAAATTAGCAGGTATAAATGTTGCTGAATCAAAACCAGGATACAAAATAATCAAACACCTTTTAGATGATTGAGATAAATGCTCTTTTGTATCTTTAGGGTTTTCTTTCATTGTGTTCAACCATCAAACCAACAAAGCTTTTATCACTCCTTACTTTATCAAAGGTTTCCTTCTGGACATCTGTAAATGTAAGGATTTCATTTAGTTCCTTAATTGGGATTCAGTCTCTGAAATGTTATTGCTTCTCTATAAATATTCATGCCTGGGTTTACATCCTGCATAGATTGGAGGACAAAAAAAATAATCCTGTATTCCTGGAAATCTTCCTCGTCAGCACGTCTGCTTCCCAGCCAAGCCTCTAATTGCTGGGACACGAGGAATTGGCTGCTTTTTGTCCTCACTTTGCAGGTTCAGTATTGGATGGATGATCCCAAGGAAAGCACAGCTGGGAAGGTCAGAGTCAGTGGGAACGTGACAGCCAAGAACATCACGGGCCTGAGAGCCAACACCGTGTATTTCGCAACAGTCAGAGCCTACAACACTGCGGGGACAGGGCCCTCCAGCGCCCCAGTGAATGTCACCACCAAGAAATCCCGTGAGTATTGGCCTTGGCACGACAAGTGTCCCAAATTCCCAGCTGGGACAGGCACATCCCAGCTCACCAGGACCCACCAAACGCTTCAGCAGCAAAGAAAACTAAATCCCAAATTTGTTCGTGAATCAGACGACAAAATCTGTGACTGGGAAGGTTCCTCCTGTCCTAAATCAGTGCCCACAGGGAAGGATTTCTGTGTTCCTTGGAACAGCAGCTCCCTTGCCTTCAGGGGATTGCAGAGTCAATAAAGGAAGGATGTCCCACAGGTGAAACAAGAGATTCTGGTGTTTGGGGTTTTTAAAGGAAGCTGCACCAAATGCAGAGGGGTTTTGAGACCTCTGAACTTTGCATTGCAGAGGGCAGCAGAAGGGATATATTGATATAAATGTGATTTAGTCATTATTTTTTTATTTAGTACAGTAAAGCTCTCTGCTGTTTTGTTTTCCTTGGACTCTATTTTCCCAGTAAATTATTGATCAGCCCTTTAGGATAAAAGGGAAATATTTCTCCTGAGTTTCACCAGTTTTCCTCTTTTCCATGTGCTGTTCCATGCTATTGGTCCAAGTGCAAGATAAGAACAACTTGTAGAATGAGTTGATTTTTAATTGCCATAAAACCAATATATATTGTAAATAAAACAATCAAAAATAAAGCCAGAGAAGATATTTCTGAGGGCTCAGACAGGACCCATCCCTTGAAGTGTCCAAGACCAGGTTGGATGAGGCTTGGAGAAACCTGGGATGGTGGAAGATGTCTGTGACCATGGCAGGGGGCTGAAGGAAATGAGATTTCAGTGCAATTCCAACCCAAGCCATGCTGTGATTCCATGACTTTCCTCACAGTCCGTTTTTCAGTGGAAAATGGATTCATCCCTGGGAATCCTTCCCTCTATTCCTGTGTGCATCTGTATGAAAGACAAGTTAAAGACATGGCAGTCAAATGACAAAACACAGAAGGAATAAATTTGCTTTTGTTTTACATCTACTTTGTCTCCTGTCAAATTCAGGATTGTGCTAATGGCTCACTTAAAAATTGAAGTCAAAATAACCTTTTTAATATTTAAATATATAGATTAAAATTTCAGGCTCTGTCTGTGGAAGATGCAAGCACCTGCAATAAGAGAAGAGATAATATGTCAGGAGAATATAAACAATGTGCATCTGGAGCAGGAGATGGAGCTCCAAAGTAAGAGCTCTGTCTTCCTGCTCAGCATCCAGGATTCCTGCAGCTCATCCCATTATTGCAGGGGCTCAGCAAAGCTGGAGGGATCTTTCTGCCCAGGAGGTGCAGTTCTGATTGAAATGTCCTTCTCTGAGATGGATGGAAGGTCTGTGGTGACATCCTGGTTTGAGTTGAAAGTGCTTGGGGAGGTGGAATTGATGTCCTCAAACCATGGGCATGGCTCCATGGGGAGCTGCTCTCTTCTGGTTCTTTAATTGTATGGCCTGGATTGCTTGGAGAAACCTTTCCAACTCTCTTTCCTCTTCCTCTTTTCTCTTCCTCTTCCCTCTTTCCTCTTCCCTTTCCTCAATAAACTTAAGCAGACATTTGGGATTTCTATTATTCCTGACAGCATTACGTACAAGAAGTTAATTGAGGAAATAATCAGCCAACCTTAGGCCTGGAACTCCTTGGTTTTGTTTGCAGATATTCCCATGGATTTGGGAAAGTGCTCTTGCCATTTATTCCAGTTTTTGGTTAAAAAAATCCCCCAGATAATTTTGTTTTGTAAATCCTCCTGTGGTGATTTTTCAGCCCCAAGATCATGAATTAAGATGTCAAAAAAGCTTTGGACAAGGCCATAATTCACTCATTCTTGGGTGATTTCAAACCCCTTCAGAGTGCACAGCCAATGGAGTATTTGACATCCTTTGCCTCTTGTGACTATTTTGTTATCCAATTCCTTAAATAAAACATTTCCTGAAAGCAACAAAGAGCTTTCAAGCCAATTTTAAATAAATTTGCAGTTTGATCTGTATGAGAGTAGATAAAGGTTGTCATAATGAAATGAATCTTTTCCAACACTGATGGAAGGACATCCCTGGATATTCACCTGGGAGCTCCACCAACACCTCATTCCCTACAGAGGGATGGATTCAACTTCTCCAAAATCATGATGCAGATGGATATGAAAGAGCAGGGCCCAACAATTGGTTTTAGCTCTGTGGGAAATGAAAGAAACTCCCACCAAATCAACTTTTCCTTCCAAGTGCCATCCATCAATCACCAACTTAAAGGGGGGAACAGAGGAGATCCCAGAGTTAAACAATTCAGAGGGCTGGAATGTGTTTCTCCAAATCCCTCCTCATTTTCCCCTCTGTTTCAATGCTCCTTTCCTGAGCAGGGCCTGGCAGGATGTGCCATGGAACAGGAGAGGATGTGCTGACCTAAATCCAGCTCAAAGGCACAGTTCCACCCTCACATGTTCACAAGGGATTCGATTGCAGTCACTTGTAGGCAAATTTTCAAAGTCTTAGGCATGAAAAGCCTTTGGAAAAAGCTGCTCTCAGCCCATTGTGCTGAGAATTTCTAAAACCCTGCAATGTTTCATGTGCAGCTCTTTGTAACCTGTCCTGGCTGATGGAAATCTCTGTGGTTTGCTCTCAGTTTTAGCTTTTTCCGAGATCCAGACAGCAAAACATCCTCTAGGACATGTGAGTACAGAGAGGAACAACATTTTCCTTCCACAAAATCTCTCAAATACAACTTGAACTGTCAGACACTGCCAGGCTGTGCCTAATTTTGCAAATGAAGTCTCACAGTAAGAGGTTCTGTGCTATGAATAGATCTTTGTTCTGACTAATACCAGTGCAAGGATGGACCGGAAAATGGGTTTTTTTTGCTCTCTTAGGTTTGAACCACCCAAGCATTTGTTACTCCCATGTCAGCAGCTCATTCAGCTACAAGATGAAAATTAATATTCAGTTTATCTCATTATTATCATAAATTGGTTTTTTTTCTTTTAAAGCACCAAGTCAACCTCCAGCAAACATTGCCTGGAAGCTGACAAATTCCAAAATCTGCCTGAACTGGGAGCACGTGAAAACAATGGAGAATGAGTCTGAGGTGCTGGGCTACAAAGTAAGTGAGTTCTTTATCTCACTAATCAATATTTTGGTCACATTTGGTGGAAGGTGAGTGTCCATTACTCTGGTTTTTCTGGATTTATTGGGTTGGTTGGCTGATGTTTATACAAATATTCATTCAGAGTAGAACTTCTTCATCCCAACAGAGGGATTTTCTGTCCCAAATCCTGCATTTCCCTTCCCCCTTGTAATCTTACCAAAAGTTTCTTGCTTTCATATCTCCAGGAAAGGAGTTTCACAAATATATAAGAAATAGAGAACAGTTTTTTAAGCTTTAAAAGGGAGGCATAAACCACATTTATAAACATTCTCACTCTCTGGCAGCTCACAAATGTACCTTTAAAAAAGACAAAGATCTATGTGAATGGACCAGAAACACTCCCATAAATCTGCTGTTAAAGGAAATACTCATTTATTTCAAAGTTTGGTTGCAGTGCAGAATTCTTTGATTACCTCCAAGTTCTAGGAAACCACCTGTGGTACCCACCCCCAAAATCCTGCAGAATTCACTCCCCTGTTTTAAATTCCTTTGAACTCCCTGCAGGATGCTGAGAGTGCTCAGAAAACTTCGGGACACGACAGAAGAATCAATCCCTCCCCCAAAAAAATCCATTAAAACTTGAACCTAAATGAAATAACTCCTGTTTCCCAATGCCTCTCTGCTCAGATCCTGTACAGGCAGAACAGGCACAGCAAAGCCCACATCCTGGAGACCAACAACACTTCAGCAGAGCTGCTGGTCCCGTTTGAAGAGGATTATCTCATTGAGATCAGAACCGTCAGCGACGGCGGCGACGGCAGCAGCAGTGAGGAAATCAGGATTCCAAAAATATCCAGTAAGTGAGAGATTTTTCTTTCCCCCCCACCTCTCTGAATGCTGTTGCATAAGAAGAAATCTGTGCCTCCAAGCACAACAGATTCCCAGATTGTCCCGTGCCATAGGTGTTCCTCCCTGATGGTGATTTTTGGTGCTGGCTCCTATGGATTTGTCTCTGATACTCTCACGTTCATTAGAGGAGGAAGTGTTTTGCTCCACACTTTGTTTTTCCCCACTGCCCTGGCAGGCAGAGCTCAGGGAAGGAGATAGGAATGAGATTTTGTGGGAAAGTCAAAGTCCTTCACACGTAATGTGACCCTAAATCTGCTCTGGGACAGAGATCTCAGCTCTGTCCCATGGCTGGGGTGGCCCAGGGAGCAGCCTCTGCTCTCATAAATAACTTATTATTCATGGGAAAGGGAGTATTTTTATATTTTTATATTTTTAGATTTACATATTTATAGTTTGTTTTGCAACAAAACAGTCAAAACCCTCTTAAAGAAGATACAGGAAAGGTGGGATGTTGATCTAAAACCCTACTCCATGAAATGACCACTTACAACTTAATAAACAAATAAATAGAAATAACATTTGTGGATAATGTTTCATCTTGAAAAGAGAACACAGATTGCTGTTAAGCTAAAATGCAAAGAAAAATTAATTTTTGACACAGCTTTCCCTCTGTTTATATTTTTCCAGGTTTAAGCTCTGGAGCAATGAAATTATCCCAAAGGATAAACCCCACACTGACATCTGGGATCCTGCTGCTGAGTTCTGTCCTCCTAAACCCTTTTCCTTGCTGGTTCAAGCAATGCTCAATCATGGACTTTTAAAAACAAAAAGTGTAGATTTTATCTTTATTCTTCACCATAACCAACATCCCTGAGAAAAAGCAACACTGGGGAGGGGGAGGGAGGTAGAAGTGCTCAGCCATTAAGGAAATATTAGATATCAATATTCCATGAATTTTTAAAAACAGGCTTGGAAATGAATGGATAAATCAACATGCATTAATTAAAAGGTGTGGTGCCAAGCCTAATTTGGGATTGACATGGGGGGTGGTCTCAAATTTTTTCCAAGTAAATGTTATTGGAGCAGCATTTTAATGGAATGTCAGCCTGTGCAAGCTGATGTCACAGAGGGGAGAAGAGATTTAAAACCCTTGTGATGTGGATATTATTTATCTCATGTTCTTCAATGTTATCCTGTTAAAAAAAAGAAAAAAACACTTTCAATTAAATAAAAGCTATTTGTTTACTTTTTGCACTGGTCTGTATCAGAGGAGGTGTGGTAAAACACATTATTTGAAGTGCCCTGTGCTATTTTCTAAAAGGGGAACTGAAATAAAAAGAGTCTCCTTGGACCAACCCAAAGCCCAGTGAATCCTACAGAAAAACTCTCAGTGGCATCAGCAGGCCTTGGACCAGGGCTGAAACAGCAGCACCTTTTATACCATCAGACACTTCAGATATCCTCAAACACATTTTAAAAGAGTTTTCCATGCAAAGACTGTTCTGATCAACAGAACTTCCAGAGATACTGAATATTTTTTGAGGGAAGATTGAAATCTGTCATTCATCAGAGTCAGTTGGTCTCTCCTGATTTTGTGATTCTTTGGCTTGAAAGCTCAGATTCCTCTTTGGCTTGGGCTTGCAGGTAAATGAGAAGAACATTTATTTTCATCACCTTGAAATAGAAATAAAAGCAGCTAATTAATCCCTTCATTCTCCTGAGCTCCCAGAATGACAAATGAAACACCAGAGCTTGGCTTTCAAGTCAGGAGATGCAGCTCAGCTGCTGCCAACCTGAACTGCATCTGATAAAAGGTTCTTCTCTGCCTGGTGCCATTCCTGGGAAATCTTGTCTTCCTTCTCACTTTGCTCTGAAGTTGGTTTGCTTTTCCCCACTGTCAGATCCATGTTGTGTCATCTTTGTGAACATTTAGAACAACAAGATAAGCAAATGCCCCAAATATTTTTAAAAATGGGGCTGTTGGAGTGGGGTGAGGATGTGGCAGCACAGGAATGGGTAAAAGAAGTGCATGGAAATCCTTCAAAAACACATCAAACCATGTTTGTTATCCATGGTCATGGGAGAGTGAATTCACAGAGGAAGCTCCAAAATTTTGGTACCTCCTCAAGGTCCCTGCCAAGCCAAACCTTCCTCTGATTCTCTGATCCCTCACAGAGCCCATGGGCTGGTCAGGCAGAAAATAAACTCAAAAATGATCAAATCATTGTGAAATGTGATGGTAGAGATTGATGTGCAAGCAAATAACTCGTNTTGCAGGTAAATGAGAAGAACATTTATTTTCATCACCTTGAAATAGAAATAAAAGCAGCTAATTAATCCCTTCATTCTCCTGAGCTCCCAGAATGACAAATGAAACACCAGAGCTTGGCTTTCAAGTCAGGAGATGCAGCTCAGCTGCTGCCAACCTGAACTGCATCTGATAAAAGGTTCTTCTCTGCCTGGTGCCATTCCTGGGAAATCTTTTCTTCCTTCTCACTTTGCTCTGAAGTTGGTTTGCTTTTCCCCACTGTCAGATCCATGTTGTGTCATCTTTGTGAACATTTAGAACAACAAGATAAGCAAATACCCCAAATATTCTTAAAAATGGGGCTGTTGGAGTGGGGATGAGGATGTGGCAGCACAGGAATGGGTAAAAGAAGTGCATGGAAATCCTTCAAAAACACATCAAACCATGTTTGTTATCCATGGTCATGGGAGAGTGAATTCACAGAGGAAGCTCCAAAATTTTGGTACCTCCTCAAGGTCCCTGCCAAGCCAAACCTTCCTCTGATTCTCTGATCCCTCACAGAGCCCACGGGCTGGTCAGGCAGAAAATAAACTCAAAAATGATCAAATCATTGTGAAATGTGAAATCTCTACCACGTGGTAGAGATTGATGTCCAAGCCAATAACTCCTCACAGAATCATGGAATGGTTTGGGTTGGAAAGGGACATTAAAGGTCTCTTACAGCTGGTGGTATTTAATAACCCTCACACAAATTCAATACAAATGTTTTATGGAGGTCACTCCTGTTTGGTTTTAAGAGAATTTTTTGCACCATCCCTTCCCAGGATCTCTGCTCACTCCCAGACCCTCTGTGCCCATTAAACAACAGGCACCTTTTATTTCCCTTCATTAAACTGACTCTGAAATTCTCATCCTTCATAGCATAAACGTAGTTCTTTGCTAACTTTGCCCAAAACATCTTTTTACTCAAGTGAGAAGAGATTTTCTGCAGAGCAGTCACAGCTCAATAGAAGGTCTGAGAGTTCCTTAATTACAGGGAGGCTCTGGAAATAAAATGTCACTTTTAGAAGTCTGTCCTGTGGGATTTCTGCAAAGTTCCTAATCACAGGAGTTATTAGGAAGAGGTTTAATACAGCTTTCAAAGGAGGAGAATGCTTTAGAAAGAGGTGAATGTGCTATTAAAAATCCTGATAATACCTTAATGAAGTAAAAACATTTTTCTTTGCAGTGGAAGTAAATAATGAATCACTTTTTCAGATTTTTTCTCATTTCTGTGCAGCACTGATGTTCTTTCCTCGCTGTGGAAGATCCAAATCAGGATCTTTAACCTCAAAATTTCTCCATTTTGTCACTCCCGTGGGAGCAGCCCTTTTAAAAAGGGGACAACTGAGGAATCCCAGGAATATGAGTGAATGTTCCATGAATTTTCCTGGAGCTGGAGCTTCCAGGCTGAATATTCTGCCCCAGGAGCAGAACTAGGCAGTCTTGAGGAGAAAAACTTGAAATCCAGCTCCTCCCTAAATCACTGCAGAACTTGTGCAGGTTCATTTTCTCCTCTTCAGCTCCCCAGTCCTTTTTTTTTTGGTGTTTCACCAGGACAAATGGAGCAGCCCAAAGCACTGAAAGTCCAGCTCTTTTCATGTGAAAATGTTATTAAAGCAGCTGATGCTGAAATGGAGAGGGTTCACATGGCTGGCAGCTTTCATTAAAAAGAAAAGAGAAAGGGTCAAAAAAGAGTTTTGTCACTTCGAGTTGCAGGAAAAACTTTGGAAATAGGAACAGCACAAATCCCCTAAAACCAGAAGTTGAAATGAAAACAACAGAAGAAACTCTGCAGTGCTCCTGATTTTCAACAGCCAAGAACCTGAATTAAAAACCCAATTTAAAGGTGCCCAGTAAAGGGAATTTTGGGCCCAGACTTAGCAGATTTTAGAGGAAATCACAGACTGGCCAAAGTTTTCAGACAGCTGGAAAATAATACCTATTTTCTTTTGATAACCTAAGCAAAGTACCAAGACATGAAAGAGACTCACAGTCAGGGATTTTCATTTTGAATTTAACACATCAACAAAATATTTCTCCATGAAAAAAGCAATTTTGAGCCTCTCCAAATGTTCCTGTTCACTCCAAGCATAATGTTTCTTTGTGATTTACGAGCATTTAAACTTTATTTAACATCCTCTCCTTTCTTTATGGGGTAATTTTTGAATAGGAATGCCGGGAAACAAAATCAAACAGCCCATGTGTGTTATTGCAGCAGCCCCTAAATCAACATTATCCTGGAGTGCAGAAACTCCCTGTTTTCTGAGGGTCCTTGGAATGTAGCCCTGCTGATGCCCTGACACCCAGCTCTAAATCAAATGTTGTAAATGTGCAAGGAAGATTTGATTGATGTCAGCCTGTGCCTCAGTCGGGGAGGGTTCCCCCCAGGGTGGAGGGGGAGATTCCTCTGCTCACAGAGGTTTGGGGACTCACTGGGGATCCTGGCTCCCTCTGTGCCCCCCTTTCCATGGATTTTTGTCTGCTCAGGGAGCACAGAAGGTGTGAGCATTTCAATAAACCAGTGGTTTTTGCTTTCTCTGCTCAAAAGATGTCAGGGCTTGAATGAACCAATTTATTCCCCTCCAGCAGTGACGTTTCCAAAACACCATCCCCCAAAATTGCCCAAAGGTTGCTGCATCTCAGTGCTGCCAAAAAATGAGGTTTCAGGTGCCTCTGCGGGTGTAGCCACAATGCCATGGAAGCACAGAATCCCAGAATGGTTTGGGTTAGGATGGAATTTAAATCCCATCAGTGCCACCGATGCCATGGGGCACCTCCCACCATCCCAGGGTGCTCCAGGCCCCATCCAGCCTGGCCTTGGGCACTGCCAGGGGTGTGCTGGCCTTGGGAATAAGTGGATTGAGGTGTGGTGGCAGTCCCAGAGTTGTTCCCACAAGGATGATGAGTTACAGGGGCAGCAGGATTCCCCCACTACCTGTGCATGGTTCCTGCTGAGGTGTGGCCCAGCCTCTCTCCACTGAGCTGAGTTATTTTCCAGATTCTCCTTCTGCTCCTGACTGGATTTATGGGAGGGACAACACTCCCAGGCTGGCCCCAAACTGAAAATATCAAATAATGGCAAATGATGCATTCAGAAACACCCACCTAAAAATTTAAATTTGGTTCCACAGGCTTCCCACAGAATGCCCCTGGCCAAATGCAGAGCCTAGGTAAGGGTTTGACATTTGCCTCACTCTGACCATTATCTAATCTAAAAACTGGGGGAGAGGGTGGGGAATCAGCACTGTTAAAACAGCCTGTGCAAAATCTTCTTTGGAAAAATTCACCATGAGGAAAAGGTCAGCTGGACATTTTGACAGCAGAGCACAATGAGAGCCTCCACACAGCTTCAAATCACCCAGGCTTTTTTTATTAGCAACTTCTTTTGTCAGTTCCTAGCACTAAATACTTGAAAATGGCTCTGACGTAGCAATTAAAATGTCATATTAATCATCCTGGTGTGCACTGCTCCTTTACTTAACCCATTTTATGTGCACCCATGTATTTCAGTGCTGAAAAGCTGCTACAAGTGTTTGTCATCCTTATGGGATGAACTGGAATAAAATTCTGAAATGCTGAGGGACCCCAGAAGAGCAGAAGATTTTTGTGAGGTGTGTTCAATAGGATAAATGGAATTGTTGCACTTGAGTCATCACCTCCTAATAATTGTTTTTTTTCCAGAATGCCTTCAGTGAAATGTCCAACACAAACTTTCCTCATGCATGTCCCTGTTTGTCTCCTCGTGCTGGTTTTTCCAGCCCCATTCCCACCACATCCCTCTGCTCCAGCCCCATTCCCATCACATCCCTCTGTTCCAGCCACTCTGCTGCCATGGATCCCATCTCTTCAGTTATAATCCAATTTTTCCCTTCTAAACCACCCACAGGCTCTGCCAGCAGCCCTGCATTGGGTCACTGTTGTGGTAAGAAGCAAAATAAACACTGAGGTGCTCGAATTCAGGGTTTTATTTTAAAAATTTGAGGTGTATGGAGAGGCCAAACCTCCTACAGCTCTTGGGGATATCAGATAAGGAGGTGGTGGAGCAGCCTTCCCTCCTCTGTGCTGTTCTTGGAACCACAGAAACAGGAATCCTGGAAATTATGGGATGGTTGGGGTTGGGAGGGACCTTTAAGCTCATCCAGTGCCACCCCTGCCATGGCAGGGACACCTCCCACTGTCCCAGGGTGTTCCAAACCCCAATGTCCAACCTGGCCTTGGGATCCAGGGGCAGCCCCAGCTGCTCTGGGCACCCTTTTCCCCCTGAAATCCCCTTTTCCTGGCAAATGTGAGCAAAGGGATCATTCCTGGAGCTCTCAGTGGTCTCTCACTGTTACCAGGATTTAATTCCAGCCCTGCTGTCCCAGGGACTTTCAAGAGGAACAGCACAAATCTTCCCAGGGTCCCAGTGCCCTCAGCAGATTGAAGGCCTGTGCAGTTTTGAGTGGGTTTGGAATTTATTTGAAAGCCTTCTTACACCAGTACAATTTATCCACAGAGATCAGCAGTTTACATCCTATTGATTAATGCAGTTATTGATTTATTCTGCAATTGTCCTGGCCAGGTTTATACAGCACTGCAAAGTGCTATTTTCCAGCAGTGATTGACTTCTTTCTTTATTGACTAAAATGAGCTGATAAAAATCATCCACTGGCTGAGCCAGAAGTACCTTTTTTTTTTTTTTTTTTTTTTTTTTTTTTTTTTTTTTTTTTTTTTTTTTTTTTTTTTTTTTTTTTTTTTTTTTTTTTTTTTTTTTTTTTTTTTTTTTTTTTTTTTTTTTTTTTTTTTTTTTTTTTTTTTTTTTTTTTTTTTTTTTTTTTTTTTTTTTTTTTTTTTTTTTTTTTTTTTTTTTTTTTTTTTTTTTTTTTTTTTTTTTTTTTTTTTTTTTTTTTTTTTTTTTTTTTTTTTTTTTTTTTTTTTTTTTTTTTTTTTTTTTTTTTTTTTTTTTTTTTTTTTTTTTTTTTTTTTTTTTTTTTTTTTTTTTTTTTTTTTTTTTTTTTTTTTTTTTTTTTTTTTTTTTTTTTTTTTTTTTTTTTTTTTTTTTTTTTTTTTTTTTTTTTTTTTTTTTTTTTTTTTTTTTTTTTTTTTTTTTTTTTTTTTTTTTTTTTTTTTTTTTTTTTTTTTTTTTTTTTTTTTTTTTTTTTTTTTTTTTTTTTTTTTTTTTTTTTTTTTTTTTTTTTTTTTTTTTTTTTTTTTTTTTTTTTTTTTTTTTTTTTTTTTGGATTCCTGCTTCCAGCAGAGAAGAGCAGGAGACAAAAACGCTGCTGCAGAGCAGAAGGAAGAAGTTCCAAGGATTAACCCCTCTGGAATGACCCTGCCTGGGCTAAGCCCAGCCCCCAGCCTCAGCCAGGTGAAAAGCTGGAAGGTGGGGTGGTAAAAAGGCAGGTAAGGGCGCAGGATTTGGAGGAGGAGGAGGATTAACCTGCTCTTCCTTCTCACTTCAATGCCTGAATGGGTTTTTGGGAGTTTTCTGCTGCTCCTGAAGTTGGTGTCACTGTCCCCCAGACATGGGAGCTTCAGGAAGGGCTCAAGGTGTTCCCCCAAAGGATGGAATGGTGCTTTTCCTGCTGTTTTAGGAAGGTGCTGCCTGCAGTTGGAGCTTTTTTTGCAGCATCTCCTGGCTTTGCAGTGCTATAAAATGAATTTAACAGCCACTGATCCTTGCTGCTCCAAGGTTTTCCCAGTCTGAGGCAGGAGCCCTGTGCTCCTGACAGGTTTGGGTGTTAATGGCATCAGCTCTGAGCTGTTCTGGTGGAACTGCTCCCTCAGGGCAAGGAAATTCCACTTTTTAACAAGTGCCAGGGTGCAGAGCTGCTTCCCCCACCCAGCCCTTCAAATATCCCAGCTCCCTGTCTAGAGAGTGAATAATAAAATATTAATAAATTAGTAAATAATAAAATAATAATAAAAACACTTAGTTCATGTCATCTGTTTTCAGTTTACAAGTCAGCATTGCTATATTCATCTTTATCAATATATACATTTATATATTTGTATATTTGCATTTTCTAGTGAGATATGTAAAATCAAATTAACACAGATTGATAAAGAGCTGCTACAGAAAACATCCATGAAAACCCCCAGTGCTGCAGCTCAGAAATCCCCTCCCACAGAAAAGTTCTTCCAGCCCATTTGGTTTCACAAGGCTTTAAAAATTTCTCTTAAACCTGACTTGTAAAATAAGTTGATTGTGCACACACCTCTCTCCCAATACCCAAACATCACAAGTTAGAACAGAGCTCTGTGCTCTGTGCTGTGATTTTGGCAAAAGGTGAAGTTTGTTCCATCAAGAAATGGATTTAAGGCAGGGAATAATCTGGAGTTATGGATTTACATTCCCACTGTTGTGCTCAGGAGGAATTTCTGCCCCCAGGGAATGGAAGAACAGCTCTGGGGCACCTGGGCCGGGAATAATCTGGACCCACCTCCAGCACTGCCCACACAGGGGAGGGGAGTGCACCCACAAAAGGGAAATGCTGAACAAAAGCATCAAAATTAAAAATAAAGGTTAGTAAAGACGTGATCTGCCACATCTACATACATATAAAATATAGATACATGCAAGCTCAGAAATGTGTATATATATATTTTTTAATATATATACGTATATATATTTTTTTTTTAACATATATATGAGANCCCCAGGGAATGGAAGAACAGCTCTGGGGCACCTGGGCCAGGTGTGGTGCACACCCACCTCCAGCACTGCCCACACAGGGGAGGGGAGTGCACCCACAAAAGGGAAATGCTGAACAAAAGCATCAAAATTAAAAATAAAGGTTAGTAAAGACGTGATCTGCCACATCTACATACATATAAAATATGGATACATGCAAGCTGTATAATGTGTATATATATATTTTTTAATATATATACGTATATATATTTTTTTTTTAACATATATATGAGAAGCAGGAAATAGAGAGCTGTGTAATGAAAACAGCTCCACATTTCTGATTTTCCCTCGCTGCCTGAGAAAGGGAATCACAGGAGGGATCCTGTGCAGGGCAGAGCACAGACATTGCTCCCTGGGGCCCGGAATAATTGATCTAATCCAGCTCTGGCACCACATTCCTCCCAATCTGCATGAGGAGATGTTGTGCTCCTTCCTCCAGCCACTGCAAGATTTCCTCCCTAAACACATCCTGCTGTAAATCCAGCCCTGGCTCCCTCACTTACTGGTTGTTGGAGGAAATAAAATAACAACATGCCTTGCACTTTAAAACCTTGTTTATAAAACATCTTCATAAACCCTCTCAGAGAAACATCTGAAATAAAACCGTGGCTGTTGCTCCCCACCGTGCCAGCCCCACAAATTGATTATTTTCTTTAAATTAAAGCCATCAACTACAACGGGGCTGCTTTGTGGCACTTCACAACTTTAAGTAAAATCAGCCTGCCAGCATTTATTGATTCATGGGCCCTCTGGGCTGTGCTGGGAGCTACCTGGGCATTCCAGAAAATAAAAGAGCCCAGCCCAAATGATGCCTTTGGGTTTTAATCACTGTGATATGCAGGCTGACAAGGCTTTCAGCATCATTCGAGGTGGGCAGGATGCTGACTGTGGGTCCATTGGTATTCTTTGGTTGGATACTAAAACATGAGGGGTTTTTTCTCCAACAAAACCACATTTTATTCTGTTTTTCCCTTGTAATGCATCTATTTTTGCAGACAACAGAGGCTGCCAACTCCTTCTAACCAGATTCCCCTGGATCTGTGTTTTCCAGAGCTGTTTAAGTCAAAAGAAGCACCAAAATGCTCTTGAGGTGATGCTGTGATTGTGCTTTGTCCCTCAGGGTTTTTGGGCTCTGGACTTGCCCCCTCAGGATGGGAAGGATCCAGGAATAACATTCCCCAAAACACCCCCAGATCTGGGAGCCAAAATTTGGCTGATTGCCCTGAGCTGTTGTTCCCTCCCTCCACACAACAACTGTTGAGTGGAAAAAAAAAAATTTGAAATTAGAAAAATGAAATTAGTTCTCTAAATACCCACAGTTATCTGCTACATAATTTTTTAATTCTTTAAAGATTAATGGATGAGAAGAAGTGATTAATTCAAGCTTTGCTTTTGCAGATGATCTCTCAGGCCTCACAGCGCACACGCACAGTCAATATTTTGCAAATGTTTTGATTAATAAATCTTTATATAGCCCAGTGCAACTTTGTAGATTTAAATTGATGCTTGCACTCTGCATACTGATTTTCCCCGCATGGTTTCCTGACTCAGGCTCGTTAGTCCAAGGGAAAGAAAACAAAATAAACGCTGCTGAGCACAAAATATTTCACTTTCACCACGTCAGGTATAAAACCCTTTGGAAGCCGCTGTGTTCCGGGCAGAAGGTGCCACCAGTCCCCTCCTCCAACCCAGTCCCCCCAGCATCATCCCTGGATTGTTTCCTGGACTGTCAGTTGCTCCCACAGCAAGAAAATAAATGAAAGAAGGTGGGGGTCAGTCTCTTCTCTCAGGGAACAAGGGACAGGACAAGAGGGAATGGCCCCAAGCTGCACCAGGGGAGGCTCAGGTTGGACATCAGAAGGAATTTCCCCATGGGAAAGGTGGCCAGGCACTGGACGGGGCTGCCCAGGGAGGTTGGGAGTGCCCATCCCTGGAGGTGTCCAAGGAAGGGCTGGAGGTGGCACTCAGGGCTCTGGGATTGGGAACAGGATGGACTCGATGCTCCTGGGGGGCTTTTCCAGCCTCAGCCACCCTGGGGCTCTCTGCACACTCTCAGCTTCGAGCAGCTCACCTTTGGTGCTGCAGCAGAAGTTTGTTCTTGCCTTGCTATTTGCTTTGAGTTTTGTTTAATGCCACAAGCACCGAGTTCTTTCACAGCCTGGCTGCGAGAGCTCCCAAACATCCCTGGAGCACGGAGGGCCTGGAGAAGGGCTGAGGCCACCTTGGGGGGATCTGGGCTCCTGATCCCACCCCCTCCCCCAGGTCTGCACAGGTCCAACCCCTCCCAACCCCACCTGGACACTGTCAGAGCTACGCTGAGATAAAACCCCCTGACTGCAGCAAAACTCATTCATGAACATGGTCTGGGTCAAGGGACAGTGGCAGCCTTGTGCTGTGCTGGGGACAGAAACCAAGCACTCAATCTCTTTCACTCACAGGAAATAGAAAAGACAAAATGAATAAAATAAAACAGGGGATGAAAAGGTTTTTATTTGGTTGCTGAGGTACTACAGGAGCCACTTTTTCCTCACATGTACTTCCCACAGCCTCTGATTCTCCTCACTTCCTTTCCTGATCGCATTTTCCGTCCCCTCATGTGCTCCCCTGCCTCTCACCTCTTGTCCTGGCACTCCTGCAAACATTCCTGCAGATCCACAGAAACCCACAGTCTACAATCCAAGGAATTTGTGGGACAGGGAATGTCAGTGCTGCCACTGAGCTCCTCGGGGGCTTCACTGTGGATCCCCGTTCTTCCCAATTTTCCTGAGTAAAAGAAGCCTTTAGCAACTCCTTTTCTTTCTCCAGGATGAACTTTGCAGTCACATCCGGTGACTTCTCCAAAGTTTTATCTTGTCTTGACACTGGATTATGGAAATGCAACAGGCACTTTGATTCTACACTTAAAACATCCCCAAAAGATTGAAGCACTCTCGGGCCATGCTCATCCTGCAAAAGGAACCATTTTTTTATAAAGAAACCCCCATAAAAGCACTCAAGTGCCAGAGAGGATGCTTAGTATCATTTTTTTTAATAGTAATGGAGAAGATTAATGAGAAAAAATAAGGACCCCAGCATTATAACTCTTGCAGCAGATATTATCATTACATGCATTTCACATTATCACTAATTTTGTATTCAGCATGCCAGGCCCATTAATTCAGATCCAGTCTGCAGCTGAATGAGGCAGATTGCTTAAGAAAATAAACGTCTCTATTACTTTTTATAGTGTGGAAATTAATTTACAGTTCCAGTTTGTGAGAACTAAAATTGAGAATTAAAACTATATTTGGTACCTGAGATTTCTCAGAGATTAGCATTCACGAGGCAGTAAAAATATTAACTGCTTTAAATAATGCTTGCAATATTTCCAGGGTTATGAAGCATCTTCTCTTAGCTCATTTTAATTTATTTAGCATCCATCTCTCCAAGCACATTCACACCACTGGAAGATTAGAACGAGATCATTGCATTAAGAGAAATACTGTTTACAATGATGTGTGGTATCTGTTTCCAGGGGCTTTGGAAGGCATGAAAATAAAGATTTTGATGATGTCTTTAGGGGCTCTCCCGCTGCAAGGAAAGTTGAAGTTGAGGAGAATTTCTGAGGCAAAGTGGCATCGAGTCAGGAGTGGAGTAAATAAAAGCTTTATGGGAGAAGGGGAGCTCGATAAAACACACACAGAGATGTTCTGGATTCGTCTCTGAAAATCCAAAGTGTAGAAGAGAGAAATGGAGAAACTGGAGTCTTCAAACCAAGCCATGGACACTGTAAAATGATGGGATTTTGGTATTGTTTGGGTTGGGAGGGACCTTAAATCCCACCCAGTGCCACCCCTGCCATGGCAGGGATACCTCCCACTGTCCCAGGGTGTCCCCAGTGTCCAACCTGACCTTGGGCACTGCCAGGGATCCAGGGACAGCCCCAGCTGCTCTGGGCACCCTGTGCCAGGGTCTCCCCACCCTCACAGGGAGGAATTCCTTCCCAAAATCCCATCTAAACCCACTCTCTGTCAGTGTGAGGCCATTCCCCCTTGTCCCATCACTCCATCCCTCATGGATTGCCTCTCCATCTTTCTTGTATCCCCTTCAGGCACTGGAAGGTCACAGTGAGATCACTTCAAAGTTTCACCTCTCCAGGCTGAACAATCCCAATTCTCCCTGGAGAGGTGCTCCATCATGATTTTCTGGCTGTTGTTTCAGTCTGCTCCAAGAATTAACACCCATCTCTGGCTGTCAGGGCTGTGCTGCTCCTCCTCAGTCCCATCCAGCTCTGCACTGCTGCTGAACACACCCCTCTATTTCTAGGTGAAAGCATTAAAAACTACCCAAAACAGGCAATAATTTTGATGTTTGGACATGTGGGGCTTTTTAAACCTTCAGTGTGAAGCCCAGCCCTCAATCCTGCCTGTCAGAAATCCCCTTGAGATGAATGAAAGGCTGAGCTCCTTAAACAAGTGGTTGATACAAGCAGCTGACGCTTAAAGAAAACCATCAAATTTCCTAAGAAAATTGGATGAGTTGGCCACAGTGTCATTGCAGGATTAGGATCTCAGTCAATAACATCTGTTCTAATTCATCCCCTGCAGAAGGAAGAAAACAGGATTTAAATTTAAATCCATAGTTTGGACAAGAGGCAGAGTGGCAGATTCAGAGCTAACAAGATGCAACACTTCCTGTGAGGCTTTGGCAAATTCTGGGTTGATTTGGATATTTAATGACAAAATCAAATCTCAATTTGATTGTATCTGTCTGCAGCAAGCTCTGAGTAGCTGATCCAACCTTTTCCCGGATCCCTAAACGTTGAGTTTGATCTGGGAGGTGCAGTTGGAATAATTAGATGGGATATTTTGGGGAAGGAGCTGCTACAAAAACCTCCAGGCACTTTCAGGAGCAAATTGTTTTGCAGATCTCCTGCAGTAACAGTTTAAAAAAAAGGAAATCATTGCTTGACCATTCTTCCATATAAACATCATTTCCTTTGGGTGCCATTGCAGAAGAGATGATGTTCCCAAAGACTTGTTCCTTGCTTACACTGACAGTAATTTTCATTATTTCAAAATGGAGAGGTTTCTATTAGGGATTTTAGGATAAAAGCACCTCAAGCTGAGATTTTAACAGCTGAGTTCAGACAGAAATGGCACTGCCTCAAGTTTTCATTAAGAAAAGGAAAAAAAAAAAGCAAAAAAGAAAAGCAAATATACAGTTCTTAATTCTGAAGGCTAAACCCCCAAATGCCTGAGTGCCATTTTATGGAAATCTCCTTTACATCAGGAGTGAGTCTCCAGTGTTCCACGGCAGTGCCTTTGCAATAATGGTTTCAAATGGAAACATTTATTTTTCCCTGGTTTTTAGTAGCTACGGGAGAAGCAGGGGGCTAATTACCAATGCTGAGCTGCAAGGGTCAGATGGAGAGGAAAAAAATAAAACGAAATGTTTCTGAAAATAGGTGAAGGATCCTGCTGTGGCAGATTTGGATGATGTAGCCTGGTGCTGTGGGTTTTTTACCCTGTAGTCTACAAGTTATAGCAGACTTGGTGTTTTTCGAGTTGGAGCTGGCAACTGCTTGTAAAGAGACACAATCAGACCTGGGAAAAACAAGTTATTAAAACACTGAAGGGTGATTTTCCCGTTTAAAACAACGCATATTTAAGTTTAAATAGACATAACATCAACAGCTGAGAATGCAGAGGCCTCTTCACCACAGAAATCAACAATTCAGCAGCAGTGAGACACCTCCAATGCTCCTCCTATCTTTGGATATTCCAAGCTGCAGGAGGAATATCCAAAATAGGTCATTGACAGAAGAAAAGACCGAGTTTAAAATTATTTTCTTGCTCAATTCTGCTCCCGTGTCATCCTGAGATCCTGCCAGGGGAAACTGCGGGACCTCGGCCTGTCTCTGAAGGCGGCCTTGTTGTCACATCATTGTCACACAAAAAAGGCAGAAAAGATAAAAAAGCCCAGATTTCTGGGTGAGTCAGAGTGAGCCATTAGCACTGAAAAACAGAGGTGGAGAGTTGTTGAGAAGGAATGTGGGGTGTTTGGAGGTGATTTATGAGCCCCGGCCTGCCCCGAGCTGCCTCCCTGAGGAGCAGGCGCTGCTGCCGGGGGGAGATGTGACAGAAAAACCCCAAAACTGCCCCGTTAGGTGGGGTCTGACAGAGCCCAGAGCAGCAGCAGGACACATCCAAAAGCCTGGATAGCCCTTCCCTGTTTGCTTGGGGAGAGCAGGAGCTGGTTTCTTTGAGAGAGCAGGTGGCCTTTGGCTCCCGCTCGCCCCGGAGCCCTCCCCGGGCCAGCCCTGGCACACAAATCCTACAAACAGCTGTGGATATTTCAATTGATCATCCTGCAGAAAGCTTTAGGAGCCTTCCAGACTCCCAAATAAACGAGTTAAACCCCTGCAAGGAGCACCCTGGGGATCTGCTCTCCTCCATGGGTGTCACGGCGAGATCCATTTCCTCAGACCCCGGAGAGCCGCGGGCAGTCACCGAGCAGAGCTGCGGTGGCATCGAAATTAAACACCCACCCACATTTACAGAGCCAAAACAAATGGAAAAGTGCAGGAAATCAGCCCTCGGGCCACACTAGAATACAGATTATTTGCTTGTTTTTCCTTTCTGGAAAGCACTGAGTAAAAGGTCTCCCTCATCCCGATCAGTTCGGATGTAGCACCTCGCTGCAGCCGGAGAAAGGCAGGCACCGAGAAGTTCTCAGAAGAAATAAAGAAGTTGGGAAAATCATTTTATTGCCTGACAGAAGGGGAGGCTGCCTTAATTTTGTTGTCACTGGGAGTCTAAATGTGTAAGGACAGCTGCTGTGCTCAAGCAACAATGCAATCAGTTAATGCTTTCAGCAGGGAGACATTAGCTGCTTCTGCCTCCTGCCAGGCAGGGAGAAACAAAGTTTACCAAAAAAAAAGGGGGGAAAGGGAAACTTTCGGGCATTTTTTTCCTATTTTCTCCCTGCTTTTTGGGCAAAGGGAGGGCGAGGAGCCCAGCAGAACAGGGAGTGCTTCCCAGGAGGGTCCCTTTAACCCCATTTTGGTGGTTGGTGTTCTGGATGTGCCTCATCCATCACAATTTCTGCAGCAAAGCCACATAATTACAAATATTAAACAGCACATGATCAGGAACAGAGAGAGGGTCACCAAAGCTCCTGCTGTCATGGAGCAAAAAATGATCAAACAGCAGAATGTTGGCTGAGATTTCAAATGAAGCCACAAAACCTGGAAGAATTTGCCCTACATGGAGCTGGAATTGGCATTCACAAAATGAAGACATTTGCTGGTTTTACATCCCCAATTTGAAGCGAAAGTAAAGGAGAACAAAAGAGGAACTAAAACTCCCTGTAAACTCAATGATGTGTTTCTGCCTCGGAGCTGCAATGAGGGAGGCTCCTGCTGAAGGAACAATCCACACAATTTACCTGGGAAAACGTTCTGAGGGGATAAAAAGGAGAATCAAAGGAGTCTTATCTTGGAATAATGATGTGTTCAGGGATTTCATGGAAAAAAGGGGAAAGGGAAGGGAAGGGAAGGGAAGG
>VWYE01001367.1:31737-103037 GCA_013398995.1 Alaudala cheleensis | reverse complement strand
GCTCTTCACCAAGAGGGTGGCTGCACACTGGAAAACGTTCCCCAGGGCAATGGTCAGAGTACCAAACCTGACAGAGGTCAAGAAGTGTTTGAACAATGCTCTGGGACATGTGGTGTGACTCCTGGGGATGGTGCTGTGCAGGGCCAGGAGCTGGACTCAATGATCCCTGTGGGTCCCTTCCAACTCAGCTTATTCTGTAATTCTGTGATTCTGTGTTGCCAAGGTCTCCTTATCACTTAGGTCTTTACATCTAGACACACATTCAGGCATCAAATTACTGCCTGCAGCTTGTATTCAGGTGAGGAATAACATCGCATAGGGACAAAAACATTAATCATTACCTTGTCCAACTCTGGAGAAAAAATTACTTACTTCTAAAGACAAAAATCTTCTCTAAGAAAACACAGATTTCTTTTCAACATGGCCTGGCTCCCTCATCCATGCAAATTAGACCAATTCATGTCATAGGTATAGGAACTACACAAAATTAGGATGGTTTGTCCCACAGGAAATTACAATTTCTTCTGATGATTTTATCAAATCAGTAAGCAAACCTGAGTTTTCAAAATGAAAACTTAGACACAGAAATATGGAAGTGGCAGGTCCCAGAATGGGCAAGCTGGAAGGTCCAGTGCACTGTACTGGCCAGCCCCTGAGCCCTGCAATGGCTGCTGATGCTTGCAGAGGATGCACTGAACACAAGGACTCCCCATCTTCCCCTGCTCCAGCCATCTGTGACTTAGACTTCAACACCTGAGGGATGCAATCTGTTTATTTGCTACAGAGAGACAGGCCTTTCCTTTTTCATTTAATACCTTTGAGACTATTTATATTCTTCTTCTCCACGTCATTCAGTAACAATCAATTCTACATAATTACATACAGTGTGGAACAGATTTTCCTTGTGTTTATACTGCATTCTATTTAATAATTTCTGTGGGTGCCTCTGAATCTGTTAAACTAAGAGAACAGCATGCAATCTGCATAAATTTCTCTCTAATATCTCTAAGGTTTTATAAAACAATTCTATTCATGACACTTTGTCTTTTCCAAGCCAATGAGTGCCAAACTATTGTGACTGTCTTACAGTTTTTGTTTCAAGTTGGGCTTTTTGTTTGTTTTGGATTTTTTTTTTCTTTATTTTTCTGTATCTTTTCTTGAGTCAGACCAACCAGAACTACTTCTAGTATATGAGATGGGTTTGTGAATTTAAATAGGGATATCATTATATTACTTTATTGTTTTTCTCATCATATATAAGGTGCTACTTACCTTTATTTTTTACTTTTAATTCTTCTGAATACTATTATGACATGTATCTGTAAAATATCCACAATATTTCCAAGGAAATGTTTCTAGGGTTTTTTTTTTGTCTAAATTGCAATAACTGAAAGAGACCTCATCATTATACACTTAAAACTAAGGGTGCTTTATTTAAGTTCTGTTTTCCTCTATCCTAAACAACTGTGTATTACCTGGAAAGGCCATCACCTTGTTATTCATCTGCTCTTTCTTGATTATTTGTGATGTTGTCTGACATAAGTCCTAGGATAAGTTGTGTGAAAATAAAATTAATTATAATTTCAAAATAGCTTCTTTTGAGGATACTGAAACATTTCACAATTGCATCTTTCAATGATAATCGGCTTTGTGATTTTCTCAAATTATATTTAATGCTTGTGAAATTTAGCCAACCCAAACCCTTTCCTCATTGAGGATATGTCAGGACAATGTGAAAACGAAGGCTTGTCTCACTGCTTATTGAAAATAACCAGCATCCCCAGTGCATTTTTCCACAGGCAGAAACTCTTCTCATTACCAATGACATTTCTATTTGCAGTGAGTTTGTGCTCCACATCTGGGAGATAATCCTGTTGCTTCATCCTACTGCCACAGTTAGCAAATAGAAAGGCTGAACTGGAAGTTATTTATTTTGTGTTGTTATTTTTAGGTTTACAGGATGTATTTGATAAAAAGAAAAAAAGTCAGGCCAGTCTGGAGCAATATTCCTCAAGGAGTAATCGGTAGCATCTTGGTATAAACATGCATGTTCCTTGGTTCCTGTGGGGCAGCACCATGAAACTCTGCAGTAATAAAAGTGGGACAAGAAGCATGCAAAGGCAAACAGCTGCAGTGGAGGAGAGGCAGGAGAGCTCCCACAGCAGGGTGAAACTTTCAGTGTCAGAGAAAATCATGAACTCGAGGCAAGGCACACAGGCAGCCATGAAATACAGTGCAACACAGGCTGTTGATGGGACAGGTAACTCAGGTAAAGCTCCACTGACTGCACTTGATATCACTTAAAGGTTGTCATCACTGAAAGATGACTCCAAAGAGCAAAAGGAAGTCTGATGAAAGCACTGACTAAAGAAGCCTATTTGTGTGCTGGTAAAATGATACAAGAAAGGAGCGTGATCTGGTGACTGGTGTGTGACAGGTGCCATCCACGTGTTCCTGATGCCAGCCACCGCCCTGTGGCAGAGCCTGGCAGCTGGACAGCAGCTGGACAGCCCCTGCAGGCCCAGCTGCTTTCCTCGGGTGCTGCTCAGCCCTCTCCAGAGCAGGAGCCTGAATGCAAGAAGCCTTTTACAAAAGCTCCAGGCCTTTTTGCAGTCCTCAGTCTCTTGTTGCAGATGGTTGCTGAAGAACTGCTGAAATCTATCTGTGCTTATGGTCTGACAGACTGTCCTTCCAAATAAGATTTTGCAGATGATATTGAATTAATTTAACCCATGGGCTTGTGTAAATTGGTAATATACTTAATTTCTTTTAAAAATTCATAATCCTTTTCCTTAGTGGTCAACACCAAGTACTTGTAAGGAAAATAGAGGAAACTTTGCAAATCTTTGCTAGTTAATTCATAAAATATATGGTTTAATATCTCTTTCTAAATGTATTGTAACCTCAGATGTTATATAGAAATAAAAATTAAATAGCAGATCTTCAAATATTATTTTTTCCTATGTTTTTGATTTTGTCTTCCCTAGTGTTCAACTTTCATGACATATCACAGCAACACTAGTAGTAATGCTGTAGCACAAGTCTAGATAAATAAGTTGTGGAAGGCTTTGCCTGCAAGTAGTTACATATGTGTAATTCTCTAGAATGTCTTTTTTTGTGTGCATTATTATGAAATTATCTGTGTCTTGTGTTAATCTTTAAGGTAATATTTCATTATTGTTTTAGCTTGATTAAATAGTATAAAGAAGAAATATTCCATTTCCTCTAATGAAGAAAATAAAAAATCAATTTCCAAGCCATCTCGTTTAGAAAAGTAATTTTAAAAGCAATGAGACTGTCATTTTGAATTGTGTAACAAATCAATTCATGTTTTAGAGCACACAGTAGTCAAGGGTGATTTGATTAGCAGATCCAACTCAGTTTTCTAATGCAGCTTGTATTTTGTTTGTCCTGACCTTACTATCTCCATTTTCATTGTATCACAGTAGGAAAATACATGGAGACCTAATGTTTCTTACAGAGGTTTTTATTTTGGATTTACTGTGTTCTCTTCTCCTCTGTGCTAACATCTCATTTGAACCTGTTGGTTGCCCTCCCAGTACGGTGCCCACAGTTCAGATTCCTGAATCTGGTGCTGATCACCAGGCACCCCTCAGTGGGAGTTTCCATGGAGGATGTTTTGCTCCTTTCTCCCCCACAATCTGAGTCACAACATGGGGCAGTGGGGCTCTGATCATGCCAGAGAACCACACACCCAAATGTCTCAAGTGCTCTGCAAAAATTCGCCGTCTTCCTTTAGAGATGATAATATAGCATGAGAAAGTAAGATCACAGCTGTTTTATAAATAAGTAGAGTAAGGACATGGAGGCTAAATCACTTTCCAAGGGCCATACATATATGCAGAGCCAGAAATAACAATAAAATATATTATGCTTTTAACAGGTAGATTTTACTTCTCTCACTACTCATTAGTCTTTAATAAATCCCTAACTGGCATAACTACAGTGACCTTCCTGAAAACACTGAGTGTCCAGAAAGAGAAAACTGATTCACTTTTTCTCTCCTTAGCAAAGGAAACAAAGTTTTTCATGCATGGCATCTCTGAGGATCAAACTCAAAAACATCTCTATATTATCAACCCTGTGTTCAGAACAAATCCAAAACGGTCCCATATCAGCCACTGTGAAGAAAATGAACAGACAAAACCAACACAGTATTTTATTAAGCTTGGCTGGTACTGAAATTCAGAGTAGGGCAGCCACATGCTTTAAAAGATTTCAGGGAAAACCTGTTGGTTTTAACAAACATACCTTGGTGGGGTTTTTTTTTCCAATCTGCCATTGAAATAGGAAAATGCAGATAGACCAATCTCCTTTTCTATGCAACTGGTGCAACTGGTAAGCTCTCAGAGATACCAGCAATATTTGAAATGGCTGAGCACCATTTCTTCTGAAGTCATGGAGCAGACCCCTCTTTTGCTCACCTTTGCCACATGCAGAGCGAGAAATATCTAGTAAGTAAGCAGTGACTCAAAGACCCCTCAACAGCTGCTGAGCTTGTTCAGTCAGTTTGGCTCTGGGAATATAGAGCCAGAGTTGGATCAGATGTGTGAAGAGTTACATGGCCATAAACTTCATGTGAGAGGAGATTGAGCAAAGCAAATCAGATGCCACAAGCACGATTTGCTCACTGCTAATGATGGCTCTGTAACATCACAGGCTATCTCTAAGCTATATTTTCCACTGCCTTGCTGGCTTGCAAAACTTTTAATGGAACAAGTTTTTCTGGCAGAAGAACACTGATTTTTATCTTTAATGAGCAGCCTCTCTATCATTTAGCTTCAGGAAACAGCTTCCTGGTTGTAAACTCCTTGAGACTGCTGACAGCCAGGCAACTTCAAAAGCAGCCACGAGCGACTTTCTTGCTAACTTTGGGAAGGAATTCCAAAATGCTGAAAGGTGCAGATGACTGTGCTATGGAGGAGGAGGACTCTGCTTCCCGACATGGAGAAATGACGAATTGGGATATCAATGATAACAAACTTCCTCAGGTATGTGTCTGTGTCTTAGAAATTAATTTAGTTCTGACCAGTCATCTCCACCACTGATCTTCAATGATTTCTCACTCATCTATGACTTATTGCCTTTATTCTCTGTGTCACCTCGACGTATGGGGAGTGTTTTGCTAGAAAATATTGAGAAAATACTGACATTTCCATGCATTTCTTCTTATATATTATTGAAAGAGCTGTTGATGCATGAAAAATAGCAATGCTGCAGAAGCATTGTTTTCACTGGTGGATTAGGTGCAGAGAAAGCAGAGTAAAAAAGGTGCTTCCTGCTGTGGGCACTTAATTAGAGCTGTCCAGGACTTGCTTTTGCCCTGGGTAGCAGTTTTACAGAAGGGAGCACAGTACCCACCACTGCCTTGCAACTGTGGGTGCTCAGTCTCACTGCAGATTGGGCTGCAGCTCCAGAGCTGTCTTCCCACATGGAGGAAAGTCTTTTCATGAGCACCTAGGGAAACCTTGCTTCATGTTTGCAGAGGTTTGCTGAGAGGCACAATAGTGATCTTCCCTTCCCTCTGCCCTTTTCTAGTTCTCTTAGCTAAAAGTTGCAACCACGCTCTCCACTGAAAGCCCTGCACACCAATGTCACCTCCCTGTCCTTCAGCTCTGCATATTTCTGCCAGATTCTTCCTGCTGCAGTCCTTCAGCATCCAGCTCTGCTTTTCACCTCCCAGCCCTGCCTTCTTACTGGATCCCAGCCTCCTCCCTACTGTGACAGTGCTGTTTGCCCAAAGTCTCCATGTTCCAGGATGTCCCCTTCCCCTACCCTTCAGCCCAAGGTCACCTTCACCTGCATTTCAGTCTGGAGGCTTCACTGACACCCTTTCTTACACTATCCAATGGCTACCAGGGAAGCATGGGAGTTTTCCTCTTCTTGGTTCTTACTGCTGTCATGGCTCTCAGTCCTGGGATTAGCAATTTAATAGAAATTTTTCCTAAGCTTTTGTATCCCTTACAAGAACTTTTCCCTCAAAATCATCATTAGGTATGGTAGATGCTTTACAGCTTACTCTGTAAAGTACAATTTTACTGTATTGACTGTACCCACTGATGTACACTGACATGATGTGTATTTGGGTCTTTGGGGTTTTTTTCCCAGTTTTATTTTTATTGCTCCTTACTCTGTTGTCCTTCAGGTTTGGTGGGGGGTTTGTTTGTTTGTTTGTTTTTGTGTTTTCTTACTCTTTTTATTTGGTTGGTTGAGTGAATGAGAGCAAGTTACTGGCCAGACCTTCCTGATGCTCTGGGGCCTGTGGGGAGCCACAGAGATCTGTGTTTTTCCTGTTTTATCTCCACTGCTCCCTCCTGACAACCAGCATCACCTGCTAGGGTGCTAGAGTCACCTAAGCTAGAGGAAACCCAGCAGAGATTCAGCTGTGCTCAGCTCCTGGACAAGTTCTTCTCTTCCACAGCTTAAAATGTGGCTTTCTTTGCTCTTTCCACAGCATGTGAGCCAGACAGACTGGTTTCAAGAATGGCCAGATTCCTATGTAAAACACATCTATAGCTCAGAGGATAAAAATGCTCAGAGGCACCACAGCAGCTGGGCAATGAGAAACACCAACAACCACAACTCTCGCATCTTAAAGAAGTCCTGCCTTGGGGTGGTGGTTTGTGGTAACGACTGCTCTACCTTGGATGGGAGGAAGATCTACCTCAGACCAGCCATATGTGATAAAGCCAGACAAAAACAACAGCGTGAGTATGAACATGGCAGTTCATTGTGTGGCAGTTCATGAGTGAACACAAAGCAGAAATCAAAGTACAGGATACCCTTTGGATTACCCAGCCTTCCTTCTGCCATTCCTTATATTCCAATGTGACTCTTGATTTGGAACAATGCATTTTACACTTCTTACTGTTGGGGTGTAGTCATCTGCTTGTTTATTTTCTGGTTTTTTCCTAGCCACTTTTTAATCTCTATTTCTGCTGGTTAGGGATTGGTTCCCAGCCTTCTCAGGCCCATGAGTGAGGGTACTGAGAAAGCTGTGCAGTGCAGGCAGCACCCTGCCCTGCTGTTCCTGCCCACCTGAGTGTTGGCTTCATTATTGCACTGGCCCAAGAGTAACTCAGGAGGCAAGTCTTGCAGGAAAGAAGTTGCTCCCAAACTGTGATGACTCAAAAATGGGCCCCACAGTCACGTCACTGGAGCAAGACAATGCAAACAGAGAACATGAGCTGCACACACATTTTTAACAGGACCATTCCAAACAATTGTGATTGCTCAGTAGAGCTAGCACATACTGATTTCTGGAACTGATGTACATTTTAGCTAAAGAAAGGTATTACTCAGGAGCTCACTGAGGCCAGAACAATGTTCTCTAGAAAGACATACGACATTCCAAACACTAACAAGAGAAAAACTAAAGCTGACCATGATATTAAATGACAAAATTGTTATAATGTTGTAACAGAAATAATTTTTGAAAGCTTTATTCAATAACAGACAGAATAAAGGCAATTGTGAATTTGTCTATATTGATTTTTGCTTATGTTTGGCATAGTTTTTAGCATAGTTTCTCTCAGTGCAATTTCTGAGCTCCAAACCAGAAGTGGCAATCTGCCACCAATGAACCATTGTACCACATGGGATTCATCTAACCAGTGTTGTATAGAAAATGTTTCCCTCTATCCTTGCTCCAGGGAAGTTGTGTCCAAACTGTAATGGGCCACTGCGACTCCTTTCCTGCCGAGGCCACGGTGGTTACCCAGTTACCAACTTCTGGAGGCATGAAGGCCAGTTCATATTTTTCCAGGTTGGTATANCTGATGTACATTTTAGCTAAAGAAAGGTATTACTCAGGAGCTCACTGAGGCCAGAACAATGTTCTCTAGAAAGACATACAACATTCCAAACACTAACAAGAGAAAAACTAAACCTGACCGTGATAATAAATGACAAAATTGTATAATGTAATAGAAATAACTTTTGAAAGCTTTATTTAATAACAGACAGAATAAAGGCAATTGTGAGTTTGTCTATATTGATTTTTGCTTATGTTTGGCATAGTTTTTAGCATAATTTCTCTCAGTGCAATTTCTGAGCTCCAAACCAGAAGTGGCAATCTGCCACCAATGAACCATTGTACCACATGGGATTCATCTAACCAGTGTTGTATAGAAAATGTTTCCCTCTATCCTTGCTCCAGGGAAGTTGTGTCCAAACTGTAATGGGCCACTGCGACTCCTTTCCTGCCGAGGCCACGGTGGTTACCCAGTTACCAACTTCTGGAGGCATGAAGGCCAGTTCATATTTTTCCAGGTTGGTATAAAATTACCTAACACTATGCATGCTAATTTTAAAGACTGGTATTTAAAGTTTTATTTAGCAATTTTTTTCCAACAAATAGTGGTTATTGAATATGTCATGGTCAAATGACAGCAAGGAGAAAAAATTTTCACAAGGTACTAAGCAACCTGATCTAACTCTGAAGTTAGTCCTGACTGAGCAGGAGGTTGAGCTGGAGGGCCCTTCCAGCCTAAATTAGTCTATGCTACTATGATTTTACAGCACAGTGTGAGATTATTCCGCCCTGCAGCCCCTTAAGACTCTAGGCCAGCTCAGATCCCTATGAGGCTTAGGGAGGGAAATATCCCAGAGGTAGGATCAGGATTTACCAGAGGACGCTCTCCCCGAGAGATGTCTGAAGGTCTTTATTCGTGGTGGCCCATGCAGGAAAGAGAACGAACAAGGAAATACAGGGTCTTATAAAGGCTTATCTTAAGGAGGGGATATTTGGCCCCTGGCCAATGGGATAGGGGGAGAGGGGAAAGTCAGGAAGGATATCTAAGCCTTCCATATCTTGGGGGGGGAGGAAACAGTTTCTCAGGGGAAATACAAGAACAGTGTATTTTTTATTTAGGCTTCTGTGAACACTTATTGATTTTGAAGTGTTTTGCCTCAGGTGCATAGGAACAAACAAATCCTCAGAAGTCAGAAATACCGTGTTATCTCTTCTCCAAGGCACTACACATAATCATGAGGCTATCTTGGAACAGGAAATGGTTGTACCCAAGGGATTGTCTATGGAAAATGCCATCTGTGTATTATATGTAACTTATATCTGGAACACAGTGTATGCAAGTGTTTAAATAATGGGCACTATCTCTGGAAGCTGCAGTCCTAGTTTAGTAACATAACCACTTTCCTGCTTTCCACTCTTTCACTCATGTGCAGGCTAAATAAAATTAATTCTCTGTGGAAGCTAATGGAAATGTTCAGATAAACATGACTAAACTGTGAGAAGAATTAAAATGACTGCAGGGACACTAACCAAGCTGCAGAAGACCTCTTGGCTTCAGCTGGGGTTCTACTGGGGGGGACTGTCTTCTACAAATAAATGTGGCACACTGATTTTATGATTTCAGAAGGTTTCCACCCCATCCCACATTATGTGGGATATGTTTATTTTATCTCACAGTACTAAATCCTATTAAATACAAAGCTTTAAATTAGGCCATAAAGTGTGATTTTGGCCTGTGATATAAATTCTGCTCCCTTAAGATTATTAATAAGGTTGCTTCTACCTTTAATATACCATAATTACTTTCTAAAGTCCAAAGGAGCTCATGACCACCCACGTCCAGAAACAAAACTAGAAGCAGAAGCAAGAAGATCATTCCAAAAAGCAAAGACAGCTTTTTCTCCATCTTCTCTACGACTAAAAAGAGTCCAGGAGATTGAGGTAACTCTTGCTATTGGTCAATGAAATTTTGGTCAAGTGGTCTGTAGTTCAAGGCCCCGTGGAGGTTATTTGGGCTTTATATTGGGTCTGGGTAGGAGCAGGCTTTACATTCTGCATGCCCATGATCTGGCCAAGAAGGACCAGGGCTGTCCTGAGCATTCTGCTCTCCTCAGTGCTGTCATCCACTGCCAGCGCCCCCTCTCCAGAGCAAATTTGTGCCTGGTGGCAGCAGGAGATTACATCAACACTGATAAACACAGCAGGGCTGCAGGGCAGGCTAAGTCTCATCAAACTTCCTGTGCATGAGTTTCTGCCCATTGCCTCTTGTCCTATTTCTTGGCACTACCAAGAAAAGCAAAAGCATCCTCCATCTCTGCTTGTCCCCCTTGAGTTTCAGCAAGGTTAAGAAGAGGAAGGTGCATAACCTGGACCTGGTTTGCCTGGTTTGAAGGCAGAAGAGCACTTTGAAGGACTTTCTGAAGCAGTGATGTTAAAACATCAGCTCTGATGGGTATGGAAACACTTGTGAAAGCATCTCCAGAGATCCTTGGGATTGCTGCATGCCTGATGGAGGGAATCCCAGTGACCTTCGTTGCAAAAGCTGTGTTACACTCAATTGCCATCACCAGTATTCACATGCAGTTTATCTTTTGATATGTTGGTGGTGGTGCATTCCCCTAACCTGGTGTTAGGGATAGTAATCCATGCCCTTTCAGACAGAAGGGATAATTGTCTGGGTGGGGACAGATTTCTTAAATGACACGGAGAAGCAAGGGGATCTGGGAACCCAAGAAGCAGATAACATGTGCACACAGGAAGTTAAACCCATTTGAATAGAATGTGAATTTAGAAGCTGCAGCTATTTCTACTGGAAATACTCAGGAGGACACTAAAAACCAGAACCTTTTGACACAAGTGCCTGGGAACAAAAGCATAAGAAAAAACAGCTGATCTGTCTAATTGTCTAACAAATACAGGAATATGTTTTATATACAGCAATACTTTTCCTTGGGAATAACACATCATACTTTGCCAAACTGGCTATGATACAGCTAACTCAGGAGTCTGATTTGTCACACAGAACCTGTGCCACGCAATCTGCAAAAATGTATTCTGAAAAGATTATGTTTTAATGTGCTCACAAGAGATCAGGGAGGAGAACTTTAGAAAAAGGCATGAGCCCAAAATAGAGCAAGTTATATATAGGATGGTCTCTCCATGACATCTGTGGCAGGTCTGTAGCTGAAGATGGGCTGGGTCCTACACAAGATTGTTGGAATTTTTTCTCATGGTGAGTGGAGAACAATTGAAAGGAGCTTTGCTGCTCCAGCAGTCCACAAAATCACTATAATTAAATGGATGAAAAAGCAGAATTATAAAGAAGAGAGACCTGCAAGCACTCATCAGAAATGAGTGTTCTGAAAGGAATTAAAATTTGCATAATTATAATCCAGTAATTGGGGCAAATAAAGAAGTTGTGAAATATCCAGAACAAAAGAACCAGAAGAATAATTCTTGTGTGCTGATCCCTACCTGAATGAAATTTCTGTTTGTGGAATAAAAATTGTAAAGATAGGAAAATTTATTAGTTAGAAATAGACTCTAGAAAAGCTGAAGAAGAGTATTTTTGTAGTGAAAAGATCACATCAAAATAATCAATATTAAAAAATCATACTTAGCTTTTCCAATTTCCATAGAAAAAAATATCTGTGGTGTCAAATGTATTAGCATCATTTCATTTTAAGGTTCTTCTTCAGTACATGCTGGCAGTGGACCCTAAGGGCTGTGAATGCAAGGTCTAAGAAACTCTTTCAAGTGTAAACAGGCTTTGGGCAAAAACTGCTGAAACAAACTCACAGCCAAGAGCTGGGAGCCTTGTTTAGTTTGTCCCTGCAGCCCGTGGGCACCACCCCTATGGTGGGGGAGGCTCTGAGGTTCACACAGAATAGTCAAGGTCCTGTGAGCACAGGTAACAAAGGTAACAACGTCTAAGATCATCAAATCCAACCATCGTGTTACCTGAGTGCCTTTGTAAGCAGCTCACAGAGGAGAGGTGCCGTACTACACCTTGTTTTACTAACCCATGCCTTGCTTTCCCAAGTCTCTGACAGGTGCAGTGCCGACAGAGGAGCCTTTGCCTTTGCTTCTTTCCAACCCAGATGCTCACATGCCGCCTGCTAATTTCAGAGGACATCTAAGCAAAAGCTCGCAGGAACCAACACTGAGCAGCTGCTCTGGGCAGCTTCCATACCGAAGGACAGCTGGGGAGGATGGGGCCTGCGGAGAGGCACCAACCTGGAGCCGAAGCCTGTGCCGCAGGAGGACCCCCAGAGCCGAGAGGCCGTGCAGTGTCCCTGCCGTGCCCAGCACAGCCCCTCCTCCCCAGCCGTGCACCCTCCTGAGCACCCAGCACATCCTGCCTGTGACAAAGGGTGGCCATGACCCCTTCAGGTCTGCCGCGGGCCCTTTGGGAGATGGATCCTATGGGGAGAAATCTCCACTGGCCTACAGCGGCAGCCGCCTCTCCCTGCCGCCCCACCCCGCGCCTCAGGGAGGGCCCGGCCCGTCGGCGAGCGGGGCACAGCCTCACCCACAGCTCCCGCTGCCTCCCAGCGGAAGCGAAGGGGACAGAGCTGGGGGAGGGCACCAGGTCTGTCTCCACTGCTGCAACAACGACATGTTTTTTAACCTGTACCCATTACGGTGACTGGTTCAAACGTCCCTGCTCACTCCTCCTCTGGCAATGGGTCCGGTTCTCCACCCCTGTGGCAACACAGATGTTAAAGTGCTACCACAGCAGGTCTCACTTCAGCTCCTCTTGCAGGCCCCAGAAGGCTTGTCTTTGTTCCTTTTTATTTAACAGTCTTCTTTCCCAACGCTGTTTCATGGATCTAATAAAAGCTATCAGCTCCTCTTACAGACTGTCTTGCTGCCATTCTGGTTTGGTAGCATTTCCACCCTCCTCAATACAGAGCTTGTTCAAGCCTGTGGGACTGATGATCTCAAGGACCACAGCTGTCATGTGCAACCTTCTGCACTCTTCCAATTTCTTCGGGCAGCTCCTCTTCCGACCTAAGTCCCTGCACTGCACCAGCCTTGCACACGTGTTGTATAGAGCTGAATGCAGGACTTCACATGGGATCTCATGAGAATGGAGTAGATGGGGAGAGTCCTCCTCCTCCACCTGTGGCCACTTTTCTTTTGATGCAGCCCAGGACACATTTGGTCTTCTGAGCTGCATATGCACGCTGCCAGATTGTGTCCAATACACCAATTGCCCTAAGTCCTTGTCTGTAGGACTGGACCCAGTTTCATATATGTATATATTGAAGGTGCCTTGCTGCTTTTTCCAGGCACTTTTCATTTCTTTCATTGCAGACTGTAAAGAACCCTTCAGCATCCAATCCATACATCACCCCCTTTTTGCTGACCACTACCATAAGGTGTATTTCAGCAGGACCCATCAGTTCCCTACATTTGTTTAAAAATCCAGGGTGCCAAATAGGAATTTTCTTGCCCAAACTTAGTGGCTCAGACACCTTTGGCAAAGATTCCTTTACCTTTTCCCATAACTGACATCTGCATGACTTTGCTGCATGACTGGCCTCTGCTGCTCTCTTGGGTTTTAGGGGCCACCAACCTTCCCTGCAGAGGCAGGCACTGACATAAACCCCTGCTGCCGCCTCTGCAAGGAGGAGCTGAGGGATGCCATGTACAGCGTATGGAGCCAAGTTCAGGATTGGTTCCTCTGTCCACCAAGGGCAGAAATAAACCTTTCATTGGCATGAGTCTGGGAGGACAGTATTACAAATCAAGTGGCAATAAACATTTCACATTCCCTCAGAATGGGATATATCACATGTTCATCAAATAGGTTCAGTCTTAGCTGTTGGGGGATTTTTTTTTTGTTTTTTGTTTGTTTCTTCATTTTTTTAAAGTCTTTGGAATATATTAGTTGCTAGGGAAACCACTCTCCTGGTGATGGGTGTAGTTCAGAGACATTTACAAGAAAGAATGAATTGTATTTATAGAGTGTTTTAAAATGTTTATTGGAATTTGTGAAATGGGATGCACGGTGATTTGTTTTAAGTGGAAAAAAATCTAAATGTAGACCACAAAATAACTCTGTACTATTGTACATGAAGGTCAACTCACCAAACTTTTTTTAGTCAGTGAGTTACTCCCACACTAATTCCAAACTCAGCATATTTTATGATTTTTCAGATCATTAACTCAAAGAAGGAAACTTTGATCAACATTTGTAACAACCTCTACAACAGAAAAAGAGGAATTAATCGGAGCCATGAACACTTGTGCTTCAGGAGATGAGCTGCAGGATTAGGGACAGGTAAGGCCCCTGGGGCTGGTGTCTCATCGCTGGGATTCCTCAAACCGGCCACACAGGTGAGGGACTGCACAGGGCCATCTGGCTTGGTTTCATCTTGTCTCTCCTCTGAATTCCTTGCCTCTTCACTGCAGTGCTGCCAGCAGCACCTCTCAGCAGTAGTGCCATTCAGATATGTGGCTGGGAGGCTCTTTTGTAGTTGTTTCCACACCGAAGTTCTATCAGTTCCCCTTACACTCACCATCCACTTCCTCTATTTTTAGAAACTTCCAGCAAAGGGGATTTGATAACCAATCCTGTTCCATGGCTTCTCTGTTCCAATTCCAGCTGTTAGCATTTTTTCACTCATCTGATTTTCTTTCCTGCAAATCAACCATTTATTCAAGTCTTTTAAGAGGGGTAGCATCCAGTTACTAAGTTTCACAAGCTTCCTAAGAGGGCCATGACAACCAAAGCTCCCTAAAAGACAATTACTACCAACCTTTCTCCCTGCCTGAGAAGGAAGAGCCTTTTTGTTGTTTTGTCTTTGAGTCTGAATCAAAGGGTTTCTAAAATGAAACCTATTCCTGTGATCTCAGCTCCCCTCAGTAGCTCCCTGTTTTCTTGCAGCTTCCATGCTTGTAATCCTGCACAAGCAGGACTGTCCCACAGTTTTGGGGGACCCCCAGTCTCTGTTCATGCAGCATTCATCATGTCCAGCCTGTTTACAAAAGAAACACATTTCAGGCTAAAGGAGGACAGGTTATTAATTTTTAAAAAGGGGGAAACTAAGCCTTTATGATGTTTCTAAGGTTAAACACAGAAAGCCTTTCCAGATCTATGACCTGCTGGGGTCATTTTGACCTTTCTGAGCTCTTGAAGCAACTTCTGTGCTGGCAGCAACTCACTCCACTTTAGGTACATTCAGCACAATGGGTCTATATAGCATCAAATTTATCTCTGTTTGGCTTGAAATACAAAGATACCAATCCCATCTCTGACCTTCACAAAAATGAATTTTTCAATGTATTTGGAATATGTGAAAAGAAATGCATACACATCATTGCTTTAAGCCTCTTAACCAGCTCTAAGGTACTGTGCCCAGCTGGACAGTGATAAGAATATTAAAATCATAGAATGGTTTGTGTTGGAAGGGACCTTAAAGATTATTTAGCTCCAAACACCACTGCAATGTGCCAGGACATCTTCCACTAAAGCAGGTTATATAGAGCCTCATCCAGGCCCCCTCTAGGTACTGGAAGGTGCTATAATGTCACCCCAGAGCTTCCTCTCCTCCAGGCTGAACAGCCCCAACTCTGTGAGCCTGTCTTCATAGAATAGGGGTTCCAGCCCTGTGATCAGTTCAGTGGCCTCCTATGGACTCATTCCAGCAGGTCCATCTTGTGCTGGGAGCCCCAGGCCTGGATACAGCACTCCACTCTGGGTGGAGTCTCACAAGAGCTTAGTAGAGAGGGAGAATCAGAGGTGAAAGAACACTGGATGCATGATCTTCTGATCTTATATTTAAGAAAATATGGTGAATGCTCAGGCTATTCAGATCAGCTTCATGAAGAAACACCAGTTGATCCCACAGATAACCCTGTAACCTTGTTCTCTTCTGCAGAAAATGGTTTTCTGCAAGGCCCAGGCGCAGTAAAGCATTAGGAAGCCAGCAGGGATGCAAGGAAGTCAGGATGTGGATGATAACTCAGGAGAATTGTTTGTTCTGGCTTATTGCTGTTTCTGATGGCTGTAGCTACTGCCAAAGCTAGCACAAATCCCCATACATGGCATGGATGATCTACACTACATTCCCGAGGTCTTAGCTCTGAAAGCAGTATCTAAGGGCTAATTCTTTGGGAGCAATCTCTGTGCCTCCTCTGAAGCAAATATTTTTATATACAAGGGATATTTGGAGGCCATCAAGTACTACGGTGCTCCTCAGAATCATACATTAGCCAGGCTGTCTCCTACAGAAACATAACTTTTATGTTTGGAGGATTTTGATTCATGCAGCATTTGAAGGTGAAATAGACATATAATGATAAAGAACTACCTAAATAGTACAAGGCAGCAACTGCACACCTGAATTTATTCCTGAGAACATCAAAGTGAGAACGGGTAATGTTTTTGTATCAGTCACACCAAAGGGGAAATGAGAAAGCAGAACAGGGATTTGACCCACATCTCTCCAGCCCTGGGAACATACACTGTGTTTCTTCTGGCCTTCCTCTCCCCAGGACCTCTCTCTACCTTTGCATGTGATAAGAATTGCAGGTCAGACTGAGCAAAGACATAATTTTCTTTTCAACCTCTTGTACAAAGTTCCTGCCCCTGGGGAGATTGGCAAGGCTATGGGCTATTTTCTACAATATGGTCATAAATGCATTCTCTATATTTTTAAATGAAACAAGGTTGTCAAACTTCTGGTAATAGAAAAGACTCCAGCTGAGGAAGCTTTAGGGGATACACCTCAATTCATTGCGGGCAGCTTTTCTTTCCTTGTGGTCTTTGAGATATTTAGTAATCTGTGTGTCTGGTACTCTTGGCAATTTTGCTTTGCTTTCTCTCAGGGTAGTGATTTGGAGCTTTGTAATAATTATGGTCAAAGAGTCAGTGTTCTACTTAATTGCAAACAATATGTAGAAGTGACAAGGAGGTACACATGCCATGACTAGAGACTCACTGACTCCAGCACTCAACAGAAAATCTAGGGGCAGGAGGAGAGCAGAAGAAAAAAGAATTAATGTCTGATCTTGGGGTGGGTGAATACAGGATGAATCAACAGACCTTGGCCAAAGTGAGTTAAAATAAAAAGTAAATGGATGGTGTCTTGCTAGTTTACTGAACTGATGTCAATGATATATATTGGTCTTTGTATGCACAGAAGAAAACTTTAGGTCAGACTGTAATCCTGCCCTCACCTTCCTGCACTTTAATGCATTTATTCACCCAGCCAAGAAGGACAGAACTTTCCCAAATACCTGCCAAGAGCCACCCCTGGAGAAATGAAAACCAAAAGCTGTTCCTCTTTGCACAGATGAATTAGTGCTTGGTGCTCCAAGGCAGGGAGCCAGTGCAAAGCTTCGGTCAGCAGAGCAGGTATGGCAGCTCCCTGCTGATGGGGGATTTGTGGCAGAGTGCAGGATTACCAGCACAGACCACATCACACCACCGGCACTAAGGAGAGTAACAGTTTAAAGCAGTGAAACACACAGAGCTCACCCGAGGAGCATCACCCAGTGGGTTACTGGGCCACTGGTAACCTGCTCTCCTCTATTCCTCTTGCTCAACACACAATGCCCCACTGGGAATGGGCAGAGGGACATTTTCCGTCCAGTTCAAGCAAGATATGTTCTGGAATTTTATTGTTTTATAGATCGATAGTTAATAATAGTTGTGCAGCTAATTTAACAGGGGTTCTGGTGTGTCCTAGGTTGCAATGTAAGATGTGCCCAAAGTATGTATTCTATCACCATCTTCATGAGCTGTTGAAACCAGGTGGGGCAGTGTTTTCCTTGCCTCCTGCCTCCAGACTATCTGCTGTTAACGGGCCATCAGTGCCCTGCCCGGGACTCACAGGTAGCTCCCTTTGGGAGCTGCCTCTGCTTAATGGGCAATCAAAGACCCATTGTATGACTCATAGAACGATATCAGCCCATTGTGAGCTGCTCTGTCCAGGGGGGAGGAGCCAAGTATTCCCACCTGGATATAATCTGGAGTTTGGACAGTACAAGGAGTCCTTACTGACTGGATTCCCATAGGGCAAAACTGCCAGATCTTTCTATGGGACCACTGCTTCAGCAAGACCACTTCATCTGGACTGCTACCACCAGCCTGGGGTGGTGGGTGTCAGATTGTTTTCTGACTCTGTCAAGGGTCTTTTTTTTTTTTCACTATTGCATTTATTTTATTGTTTTCCTATTAAATTGTATTTCTGACTTAGAATATCTCACTGGTTTTGCTTTCAAACCTGTACATGGTCTTACTTGACTTGCTTTTCCTTAACTGAAGCACTTAGACCGAGTACTTTGTTGCAATCGTTCTAAAACCCTTGTCATGCACCAGCCTCCTCATGTGAACTTTCAGAAAATGTTCCTTCAAAGATACTGAATTATTTACAGCTTAGCCCTGCTCCCTCCCTGTGCCTTGTGGAGCCTTTCCTTGGGGACCAGAGGAGTTTGCCTCACTTGTTAAATTTGCTGTTAACATTCACTGTTAATGCCTTTATTACTGACAAACATAAGGAAGGTTTGTCTTCAGCCAGATGAAACTGATCTCCATAACCATGATTTGCACAAGGAGACCACTCACAAGCATGTCTGTGTCCTTTCCTGCAGCATGGCAGTGAGTCCCAGAGCCAGAGCACCAGCTCCCAGCCCTGGCAGCAGGAGGAGAGTGCTGCTCCACGGCACACAGCAGCCAGGCTGGGGTGGCCTCAGCAGCTTGGTGAGGGTGCAGACTCTCTACACAGCAGATTTTGCCTGACCCCATGAAAAAGGTCTGGTTTGTTCTTTCCTGTCAAACTAATGTTTTCTCAGAAGGTCCTTTCTAGGTGCCCACCAAGGGAGTGCTTCAGTATTTTAAAAAAGTTGGCCTCTTGAAAGCCCCATTCTTGGAAGGGAAGAAAACCTCATTATTCAGGAAGAAGCTTAAAGTTTTTCTAAGCAGATCTTTTTGTCAGTGGGCTTTCTTGGCCACCCATACCCCCTCAAAAAACACATAGCTACTCTTCTCCAAGCCAGATCATTCCTTCATACTAGAAACTTGGTGTCCTGAACTACAGACAGCCTCCTCCATCCCACCTGTCATTGCACAGAGTGGATTTATGGTTTTCCACACTTATTCTCAAAGCTTAAATTCACTTTTAAAAGCTCATGCAAAATTTTACCTACTTGATTAAAATCTTGGCCTTACATGGCAGAAATTGTGAAGCTGGGTTTGGTTTCCTCTGCTAAGCTCTCTCTTGTAAATTCTTTGGGTTCTGGTAATGGAACTGTATTAAAGTGTTACCAAGATCATATGTGATGATATAAATAAAACCTGAAAATAGATATTGTACAGCAGGCTTTCTTCCCATGGAGATACCAGATATGTGTCTCTTTCTCCCATTGCCTAGCTTCAACATCAGAACTTGGTGCAACTGAATCTTTGGTCCATCTGTCAAATTTATTTCAAAATTGGTCAGCAAGTTCAAAAGCTTTTGGTGGAATCTGTCAGGCTTGACAAGAAGAGTGCTTAACATTCACTTTGTTAGAGAACTATATAAAAGGCTCTTCAGAGGGATCTGGGCAGGCTGAATTGATGGCCCAAGGCCAATGGCCTGAGGGTCAACAAGGCCAAGTGCTGGGTCCTGAACTGAGGTCACAACAACCCTATGCAGAGCTACAAGCTGGGGGCAGAGTGGATTGTTGTGTTAGGTCTTTTGGAAAACCTTAACTTAGACTTACTGTAAACCTGGGGTAACCTTGTCTCTGTTCAGGTGCCATACATTTAAACTTGGTTTAGGTTACAATTATTCTATAGCAAACCATCTTCAAGGCCTGATGAGAAGCTGAACTGCAATTTTGGGACAAGATGATCAGGAATGCTGCTGTGCTGAAGCTTGGTGATCACCACTTGATAACAGTGTGCCTCACTGTTATTTTTGAAAATTCCTGTGGACGTTAGTAATGACATACTGACAATATACTGTGTGATTATGGTCTCATAAAAGACTCTCATTTGAGTCCTTCAAGAAGAAAGAAGAAAAACTTGATTCACTGTGTTGCACACACCCAGTCAAATATTCATCTTATCATCAGATTACTTTTTGTGGTAGTTTTTCAGGTTCTATGGACTTTGGTGGGTTTTTATGTGAAATGTTTAAAAAGGCATACTTTTTAAAGAGGGAGCAGGTTTCAAACAAAATTGCTGGCAACTGCATTAGCCCCCCACAATTTTCCCTCTCTATTACCACTGGGAAATGTGGCTGACTTCAATATCTGTAGGTTTATTTTTCTCAGACTTCACTTGCCAGATCACCATCTGTCTAGACACTGTCAATTGCTAATATGTGTACTCAAGGCAAGTGTAAGGGTACTCCGTATTTTCCTTCTCAGTATTTTTGTGATTAAATTTACAGGGAGAAGAGATCTAACCCATTACATTCATATTTGTCATTTAAGGCAGATGCCAAATCATCCAAAACAAATTGAAGACCTTTGCACTGATTCAAAGCACAGAAGTTGTGATAAGTACCCTAAACCTCCAGAGTCTTCTTGAACGTTGTATAATAGGAACGATATTCTCCTTGGGTATCTCCTCCACACCCCCAAAAAAATCACTGAGGCGTGGGAAAGCCACACCCATTGGGATAAATCAGCTAGTAAAAAAAACCCCTAAAGCTCCTGATATATATACTCTTAATGAAAACTGGTTGTAACTGATTATTACTTTCATACACATTTGCCAATTTTCCTTTATATGAAGACATTTGTGTACTTTACACTAAGCCACTGAATCTTATTCCCCAACTCTGAGGTGCCTGCTCCTCAAGTTGTCTTAAAAGCAAGTCAGCTCTTTGTGTGAGCACTGTTTGAGTCAGGAGGCAACAGAAAATGGCTCCTAGGGAAAATAGGAGAAAAAAAAATTGTAGGTTTTCTTTTTCCTTGAAATATGCAACTGAGAGCTATTAAGAGTTAATGCGCCTATAAAATATCTTAACTGGCCATCCCAGGTTAATAAACTCTGAGGTACTAGATCTAAACAAAATTTCTTATCAGCACAGATAGAAAGGAGCTGCCTGAACACTTCTTGCAGTAAGAAACCCCTACAGTATCCTCTTCAAACATGAGAAAGGATTGCTCCTTTTTGCTCCCCAAAGACAGCAGGTGATGCACCATCAAACTTTGGTGGAGATACACACCTTCAGCTCATGGGTTCATCCCTCTGCTCTCACTGAGGCACCCCCTTCTTATCCACGTTCACCAGTTTTACAGGGGTTCTGGGGAGGTTTTTGCTATTCCTTATTGAAGCTGTTCTGTAACAAATAGATTACTTGCACATACTGCAGAGCAGGATGTCCAAAACCCCCAGAGCATGTCTGCTTGGCCCTGGCTAGGGCCACCAACCTTGCCCCAGCAAACTGAGACTGAACGGAAATGTTCAGAGGGCAGGGACTGAAATGATGAGCCCTGCTTTGGGAATGTACACTCTCCAAGTGGCACTTCTTTTCCGTGCATCATCCTTTCTCATAGAACTTTTCGCACTGTCTGCCTCAGATCCCATTTGGAAGCCATGATTCTGTAATTCAGATAATTAGAATCCCTTCTAAGAACTGGCCTCTTTATTCCTATTCAGTTGTGTTATTGTAGATGTCTTCCTACTGCAGAAACATCAGGAGATGAATGGTTGTCAGATTAAATGTAATGTGTAATGATTGCTTGGTCCATCTCCTCTGTTTTTCCTGGAATGTTCTCAAACTTTAAATAAGTTGTAGGGGAAAATAAATGTATTTAGTTTATGAAGTAAAAAGGAAGGCTTCACACTATGGTAAGCCACCTCACAGCACAACAGCACCAGTGAGCACCACCCCGGGAAATACAGGAACTGCATCCCAAAGCTCTTGTTCAGTACTAAGCTGCAACAACCTGCAGGGGCAGCACTATCTCGGGAATAAAATAAAATTTAATCAGAGGAAAAGATCAAGCAGGCAAATTGCTTTTAAAAAAAAGTTTGCAAACTAAAGCAGGCAGAACTTTTGTTTTATCAACTTTAGCAATCTCTTACTCTCATGGAAGTAGAATTAATGAAATTTACTTAGTGTGTAAATTTAGTATGGAAATGTAGGGGTAATGCTGCTTGTACATAAGGGGAAATCCATTCCTTCAGAAAATAAAATGCGTGGAAAAAAGTCTAGTCATCTTGGCCTTTCACATTAAAGAAGTATTTCATTTGGCAGGATTTAATAGTCTTGGTTTCCTTACCTCTGAGTAATATCCAGCTGTTTCTCATAGAGCATTCTGAGGCTAAACTAAAAAACATCCTACAAGTATCTTCAAAACCTGTCAAAAAACTTGCAGTTGCCAAGGATGGATGCCTGCAGGAGAAATTTACCTCTGTACAGCAAACCAATGTGGTTATGCAGAAGCTACTTTATTGTTTACAATAAGTAACAGTTATAAATTCTAGCATGCATATTCACGCAATCACACATTATTTGATTGGATCTTCCGCTTTGTCTATGAGGTTGGTACGCACCTATCAAGGCACTTAATTAGTCAAAATCTATCATCACCTCGTGCCTACTTTTATTTAAGGTCTGCATTCTTAATAGTCAGTTTCTCAAGCTTTTAGTTCTTATTTTAGTCTTGCTTTTGCCTTAGTAGCTTTAGTAAATTCCTGAGAGTTTGAATAACAAAACTACAAGTGTTCTAATAAAATTCCAAAGAGTTTAGCTAGTACACAGAATGACCCAATTCATGCAAATACATTGCTAGAGATGCCAATCCCAGAAGATGCAGGAATGTTAGTCTTCAGAAGCAGGCATGCTCCATGCTTTTTTTTCTGTTCATACTCTGAACACGTGTTCCGTAGAGGTACTCTATACTGTAAAGTTAACACCTGTCTGTTACTGCCGTGAATGATAGGAACACACCAGCACGGTGCACCTCTCAAATGGGCTACACTACCAGAGCTGAAAGCAGGTTTAGCTAAGAGACAATGCCACTTTTATATATCCTTCCCAATCCTTTGTTTCAGTCAGTATTATAGAGGAATTCTGGCTCCAACAATTATTTTAAGGACTCAGGAACTAGACTCTGGACAAGCCAGAGGCAAGGCAAAGGTATTACCTGTTCCATTTAAGCAAATAATTATGCAAGTAATTTTAATAAGCAAGCTGCTAGTCTTAGCATAAAGGACAAAGTTTGAATCCAGACTGACCAACAATCAAATGGAAATCTTTGATTTCTCTACAGTAATACTGAGTAGCATAGGTAACAGTAATTTATGAAATCCAAATTTCACAAATTTATAGCAGCTTTTATGTTTTTCTCATATTGGACCATAGAAAAAATGGGGATGCACCTCAGTACTTCAGCAATTTTAAAGCAAACAAGTTTCCAAATACCTTCCAAATACCCTGGGCACACATTCCAAGGAAATTATTTTGAATTAAAAAAAAATAAAACAAACAAAACAGACTCTATTGTTCTCTTCCATTAAAGAATCCCATGTAAACACCACATGTTTTTTATATCCTGACCAGCTTGGCTCAGGGCTATCAGTGACTCAGGAACTGAACTACCAGCTCGAAAATGTCTACTTGCTGGTCCTTTGCTCAGGGTGCTGAATTACACAGTCTCTTTACACAAAAGGTTTAACTCATGCTAATCTCCAATCAGACTGAGACAAATCAGTGTAACATCTGATCACCTGAGCATCTTCTCTACAGGAAACTGCACACTGCTGTCTTTAATTCAATGCATACAAGAGATCTACAGCTCCAAGAATGATATTTCTGTCACCCTTTGTAGACTCACTTTGATTTTTTAATTGAACTTGTCTCAACTCCTTCCATAAACTCTTGGGAAAAAGGACTGTATAGGTGCACACACCTTATTCTTTTAGTCAAGTTACTAATACAATTAGTGAAGGACAATTTCACAGCAATAAACTTGTTATACCAACTAATGTCATTATATGATAATTACAAGGACAATAAAATTAAATTACAGAAACGTAGAACCTCAGTCTACTGAAAACACTATACAGAATGAAGGAAAAGCAACTGGTCACCAATCCTTTGCTGAAACAGGTGCTATTTTAATAGCTGCACATGAACAAACAGTCACAGTATCTGCTCATTAACCATTTCAAAACACAAAACTAGCTTGACTCTTTAATTGCTTAATGCAAGCATATTCATCACACTTCAGTCTCATATATAGAAGGCTCACATAATTTTCTTGGTGAAGGAATATTTAATACAATTTCAAAATAATCTTTGCTTGAGATGTCTGTTGAATCAACATCTCTATTTGTAACTAGCTATCTTTTCCTTATGGCCAGACTAATACATTGCCAAAACAAGGAAAAACAAAAGGTCAGAAAAAGCAACTAAGTCTTGGTATAAAAAGAGCTTGGAGTTAAAAGGCTCCTCTATTACATCGAACTTGCTTGCTGGACAAGAATGTACCTAGACTAATAGTCAGTATCATCACCTGACTCTCGTGGCAAAACTTTGACACTTCTCAGCAGGCAGAATCAGACCTTTACCTTTCATCATCAACAAAAAGTGTAGGTAATGAACAAATTTTCCTCTTTGCAAACTTTGCAATATTTCAAAATATGAAGCTGATACTCTAAGCAGTTGCTTTTCCTTTCAGCAGAGAGAACACAATAGACTACTTATTAAACATTCTGTTGTATGAAATGACAGTGAAACAATCTAAGGATGCAGACCAAAGTCCTGTAGGCAGAGCCTTATTACAGTAGCTAAATCATCAACTTTCAGATATAAACATCTTTATTGAGAACTCATTTTACCTTAAAACTTCTCTACTTTTCTTAGATAACCTGTAAGTAGTGTAATAAAAAGTCATTAAGAGGTTAATTCCACCTGTCAATCTTGCCTGGCATGTAGTTTATGCACAGTAGCTCATAACTAATCACCATTAACTGTATGAAAGTAAGGATTTCTTGGGAAAATAAGAAATTGCAAGGGATTGCATGTTCAAAATCATGATTTATTGATGTATTTTTTAATCATGTAGCTCCTTGCAAATATACAGTTTATAAATTATAGAACAAGTATAGTTCTTTCCACAGCTTTCACATTTTAGTCCTCAAGTCCAGGTCAGTATTTTGAAACAAGATGGTCAAATGTAAATTATGCAAAATGGCTTTAAAAAAAACTACATTAAAAAGCTTCAATTCTTCCAGGATCCAAGATACACATATAATAAGCAGCATTACAATGTCTGCACTACACCCCCAAGCGATATAGGCAGGAGAAGCAGCACACAGTACCTGCACCAGACCTCAAGGAACACTTCATGATTAGCAGTACACAGCACCTGAACATCTACAGCAGCCTCAAAATTTATCTTAGTAAAACAAATGCTCAAAGGGTTTACAGCATGTGTGGCAAGGTTAGGTTGTAGCACATTACAATCATGTCCAAGTGAGCCCTGCTTACCTGTTTATTCACAGCAGGCCAGTGCACAAGCAGTACACCAGCATTTCTCCCCTGCACTGTGACACTCCCCAAGCAGGGCCAGGCACCTGCAAACTCATCCTACAGCACAAAGGAACAACTCATTGCCTGCATCCCTCTCCCCTCCATACACATCCTGGGGAGAAGGCAGGCTCCACTGAACTTCTACCAATATCAAATGACACTGATGACAAACTGACACCACTGCATTGGTGGGGATGTACCTCTGCAGTTAAATTTTGTATTTCATGCTTGCTTGCCCTTGACTGTTTTTCCTTACAGTTGATATCAACAAAATGCCAGATCTTAAAGGCAAAGAAAATAAGTTTAATTTAAAGAAAACATTTATTTGAAGTTCTTTCAAGTCACACAATTTAACAGATGACAACTTTCTCCCTTTCAACATTTCAAGTCTTCACCAGAGACCGTACACACTGTCCGATGGACAATGAGATTTTCCTATTGATTTCTTTTGAACAAATCAGTGTCTAGGCAGAGGAAGAGTCACATTTTAAGCAAAATTATTTAAAAATATTTTTAAAAAAACCCAACACAACAAAACTTTGTTATCAAATTCTTATCACAAATAAAAGGTATTTAACACTCATAAGCTTGATCTCAAAGCAAAATCCCAGCCATTCACAATCAAATAGAACATACTGCCTTCAAAAAATTTCCCAGAATTTTAAAATGCTCCAAGTATATACACATTTATAACTTAAGTGCTTATTAGCTACAACCTTTTACTCATGCAAAAGTTGTAATAGGGGAAGGTGTTTCTTAGAGTGGCTTTTCTGAATATGCAGTAAAACTCTTCACTCGTGCAAAGAACAAAGGGGTGTACATTTTGTCAATGTCAAAAGTAGTTACAGCTGTCTCACCAGTCGATCTGCAAAGAGCATTGTAAAAGTTGCATTAGACACAAGTTGTTGTTTGAATCCCTCATGCAATCCCTCACTGTACAATGTTCCATAGTACAGTGTGTGCATCACACTACAGTTGGAATAAAGTGTCTTTTGTAATGCCTTGTTCTGAAAACTTTTGAGCATTAGCTGAATCACACTGTACAGAATCCACTTCTACATTTATACCTAAGAAACCACTTTCCCTTTCCACTCTTATTATGACCTCCAAGACCTGAGCAGTACAGAAACTTCATGCTGAAAAGAATGTCTGTAATATAAATTACAACAATCACCTTTTATAAAAGCAATTTTTCTGTTTATGTTACCTATACTCCCAACCCTCTGTAGTTTATTTCCTGCATTTTATACTGTCACAGCTCAATAGCTAAGCTGTGTTCATATAAAACACTGAATATTAATAACACTGGAAGACAAGGCCTAAATCCACCCTGCCAACATCAAACATCTGGAAAGCAAACTTGCCAGTAATTTGAAGTGTCAGGTGCAAGAGAGTGAAAATGGCTCCTGCCTGGTAAGTGATCAGAACAGTTGGTCACAGGCCCATATTCTGCACTTTTGAATTATGTAACATTAGCATTCTCACATGACAAGTACAGACATCTTCAATCTGCACATCCACAGTTGATAAGAGATACACTTAATGAATACATGCTTTCCACACCCCCTCACTAGCACCACATTAAGTCATTCAACCTTGATTCAGGGTTTGTGAAATCAAACATTCTCCATAAATCCTTTAAAAAGCTAAAATACTACAGTTATCCTACTGAGGAAACTTCCTATTATCATTATAACAGGTTACTGAAATCTCAGGATTTCTTTATGTAGAAATTCATTATGGTATTTCAAATCAGGACCAGTTATTGTGGTCATAACATTTTGTTAAAGCCACCTAAGTATCAGACTCTAAATTTTCTGTATTGGACAAATTAACATCACTACTACAGTTTAGTATCCTTCCTTGGTCTTGTTCTGCATTTGCTCACCTGCAAGTGATGTGACAAGAATGATGTATCCACACAAGTTTGTTGAACCTCTGGCGCCCACTGGAGCACAACTGCAGTCCTACATGGAAACTGTGATCTGTTTCTTGAGCAGGAACTCGGCGGAAGTACCTGTACTTGTGGTAATCAACTGGTTTCTGTACAGAGAAAGAAGAAGTTTCATGCCCTACATGAGAGGAGACCAGACTGGTAAAACTCTCATACTTATAAACAAGTACTACTGTTCCTTCAAAATACACAAAGGTGTATGTTGATGATGGAAGAGGTTTTCACAGAAAGCAAAAGAAGCATGCAGGACACCACCCGACTGTGCATACTCACTGTAACACTTCTTGCCCTTCACAAGTTTCTCTTGACTAGCACTTTGGTAATCAGAAGAATTTGCAAATAAGTTGACCAAATAATTCAGAGTTCAATTAACAAATACTGCTTATCTAGTTTTACTAAATGTTGTGGAACATAACTACACACAGTCAAATCTGTTCTCAGAAAATGACCTATTCATCCTTCTTTCCTGTTAACAATGTTGACACCTAATAGCACCATAAATGGAAATTGAGCCTAAGGGGGAGAACAACTGTTTGAATTTAAACTAGATACTTATTTGCCTTAATAAATTATTACAGATTTGGGGACAAATGTAAGAGACATCACCATACTTATTTATTTCTATTTTATTTTTAAACCATTTAAAAAATTAAATTAATTCTTTAATCTTTTGGTGTAAAGCAAATCTTTGGGCCTCTTAAAACACTCCATCTGAGTAAAATCTTGTTAATCTATTTCTCCTCTATTCTATTTTTCTACCTACCTCTTCCTTTTTCTTCATTATGACAGCAAATACTTTGGTTTGATTGTCTGTTTCCTGGGAAAGGCGATAATGGCCAAGCAAGATTGCATCCGTTCTGCAAGGTTAAAAAGGAGGATAATGTCAAGGACATAAAAATATTCTGTGTCTCAAAAATGTCATGTTCTTAAAATACAAATATCAGCAATGAAACAAAGACTGACTACAAAAGATATAATGATATCAATTGTTTCTTATTTCCATTCAGTAAAGGCTCACTGATGATATTAAATCATGAAAACATTTTGGAAAGTTGTTTCTAATTTTCCCAAACAGGACAGTAAAAGTAAGTTAGTTGGTTTTATCTAGCCTACTGCTAAGTATTTACAGATTTCTAGTGAACAGCTCAAACCTGTTTTCAAGTTGCACACAATTTTCTGTTTTTATGTCCAAACATCAAAAAGTATTAATTTTGACATATCCCACTGAAATCTTCACTTTCCTTCAGTTAAGGAACTGTGAGAAGGCAGTCAGTAACAAAACAGTATTTTAAAAGAATTGTTCCATCTACTTCCCTTAAAAATTTCGAATCACATAACCCACAAAGGAAATCTAATTACAACATCAGGACCCTAAAATGAAAGATACCTTTGCATAAAGATTTATATTTTTTCTAGTTCTTAGGAGAGAATTATAAACTTCTATAGCACAATATAAATAAAATTGTTTTGCTACGCCAGGATATAGAATCTGAAATAAAAGTAAATAGAAATTGCTCGGTAAAAGCAAATACTTTATTTCAATAACCTTGTGTTTTTAGTCCGTAAGCGAGGAACTATAGATTGAGGATCTTCAGGAGTTGTTAGCATCATAACTTGACCATCTGGAAAGAATCTCAAATACCTGCAAAAACATAATTATACAATGCAAACCTAGAAAATATATCCTTTTCCAGTTTTTTTTTCCTTGTTTGTTTGCTTTTAAAATCACAGGATGTTACCCAGAAGGATTTAGAACTTAATTGGTAATAGCACTTGAAAACACATTTCTTCACACATAACAGAAAAAAAGAGATCAGAAATCAAAAGAGAGTTACGAATATTGAAAGAGGAAGTTATGAAGAGTTAGGAAGTTTTGTCACTCCTGTCAAAGCTACCCTGGGATCAAAACTCCATTTCTATCCACTGAGCCCAATGCAGCAAAATCTCAATTACAGTATCAGTACAGAATTAGCAATGTCAGATGGACTTCTTCACATTCTAGAATCTGATTGTTTTTTTACTCAAGTACTGTGCTAATGTTTACAGCAATAGCCATCAGGTTCAATGGTTTCTATGAACAACTTCCAGCCTCAGAAGGGATAGCAGAATGAAAAAATAAATGCTGGGAGCAGCAAGATGAACAACAGCAAAAAAAACATGCTGAGGAAACAAATGGCAAGGCATTTACAGCATTATGAGACAGCCCAGCCTCTTGATATTTACAACTGATTAAACATATGCTAAATGACTAATCTTGTATAATCACATGTATTCTATTTGCTGAATTGTGTCATGTGTTGTATGTAAAGCAGAAGTTGCTTAGGGAAAGAAATCTGTAGCTAAGTTTATTAATTGTTATAAGTGTGCAAACTTTTGCCACATGGCATGGTTGAAGTGAGGATGAAACATGTTTCTAAGCTCATTTCTAATTATCATAATAAATCCTATTTTTAAAACCTATTCTCAAAAAATACACATTGCTTTACACACTGCAGCAGTCCCACTCAGTTTTACAGAATGATTATTGTCTGTGATAGCCAGGGTGGATTTAAAGAACTTAAGAGAGAGAAACATTTCACTCACTCATTGTACTACAGCTCTACCTGTAATATTCCACTTGGTGCCATGCTCTATAGAAACCATCAAGAGACTGTTCTCCTTGACGTATGTATTTTGTCTTGCTGACATATACACCTACAGAAAAGGAAGATATATGAGCAAAAACTAAGAACATAAAATATTTATGATGAAAAAGCCAATAATCTAAAACTTTTGAGTGTGGTTTTGTTACTTAAATACATGCAAGTTTTTATTTTCATCCCTTGCACCTTTCCTTTCTCTTTGCAGATATTCTACAAACTGAAATACACAAACAAATTCAGATTAGGTCTAATAACAATATCACAAAGACCAAAACCACCAGACTGTTTCTGTCACACACAGAACTATTTCCAAAAGTACAGCTTACCATCAAATCGAACGCGAGGCCTTTCCAAAAACATGTCCCTCCAAGATGCATATGGAACAAGTTTATTGCAGCTCCTGCCCCATATTTTCAAACAGACTTGATGCCAGATTTCAGGATCTCTAGTGAAAACAAGAACAAAGGAAATCCCATAACTTCCCTACAAACCCTGTTTAGTTTTTAAGGAATCAAAGTAACACTCTCTTACTTAGTTTGGATGCAACTAAAAGAAACTTCCTTGAACAAAAAATAGCTCTGAATTTAAAACCCTGGACTAATTTACTTAATCCTGGAGTGTTTGAAAGCCTTTTCCTCTTCCCAGTGAAACTGAAAAACTGAGTGTCATTTTCATCCAAGTACAGGACCACAACACTGCAGCACCCTGGCATTTCTCTGTGTGGCCATCTGACGATGACAACGTAACAGACCATATTTTGGAGACTTGAAACACTAATTTGCAAATAAGGTAGACTTTCTTTGAGATTTTTATTACAGTGAAATCATCTATCTCACATACCATTTAGTAGTGTATCCAAAAACTGATTAGCACTGAGGAGATTAACATGAAAATGGCCATGGGAAGGAAAAGAAGGACACACTTAGTACAAAGAGAAGTTTCACTCTAGATCAATTATCTACAATACCTGGCACAGATGTAAAATCCTCGACAAACAAGAGATAATTGCTCCAATGATCTTAGATCCAAGTCACTTGAAACCACCCATCGGAAAATGTACATTAATACTTCCATGGGCAATGCTAAAAAGAGAAAAGAAATCCATGTTAGATGTAACCTGTAAATCAACTGGTTATTTATAATTCTAGGTTTGGCTTTTGACTTTCCATTAAAAAAAATCCTGCTTTCCACATTGTAGCCCAATGCCAGAGAATTAAAAAAAATTACTAAAAAGGTCACTATAGATTAGATGTGATGTCCATAAAGGACCCTTTGATCCTTTTCAGCCTAACTTCTGAAGTAGATGTGATTTGTTAGAAGTTTTCTTTCTGCCATAAAAAAGTCAGTAAAAAAGATACTGTAAAACAGGACTGGCTGGAAAGTAGAATATAACTCTAGAAAGAAACCAACATTGCTGCTCAAAGGATACATCTGAGATAATTTCAGAGAATTGTCTGAAACATCTTTACTGGCAAAAAAGAAAATACATTTTCCCAAGTGTACAACACACTTGTTAATAAAATAAAATAATGTTTAAAACCTTGGTTTTTTTATGTTTTGATTTGCTTCACTTATTTTCTTTCCTTGACCAGAACAAAGGAAATTAGGCCAAGATTTCAAAGTGCAACTGATAATTTAGGATGCAGAACAAAGGCATCTGTTTTTAAGAGAGATCATACCACATATACACTCTCTGCAATTTAGATCTCATAAGGAAGTCTCAGGATAACTGTCCTAGAACTGAAGCACTGAAAGTCATTAACCTTAAACAGACTTTCTAGCTTTGTTGTATGGTCTTTCTGATCCTGAAAACACACTTGTTGCAAAAATCTCACACAGAATCAGCTAAAATCAAGAAATGTAAAGATGCATAATCAACAAAGCAATTGTTTCTTACTCACACTTAAAAATTGTGATAGTAATTGTATTTACAAACCAAACCAAAAGAACTGGAAGGAAAACGGGAATACACTTACTTAAGGACGTCCATTCCTATCAGCTGCTACTTTTAAGTATGCCTCTGATCCTGAAAATTCTACTCAGAAACACTACGTGGAAAAAGCTTGTGTGGCAGAGACAAGATCTTGTATGAGAATAAGATTTGTTTACCTAGTTGATATTTTTTTCTCCTTTGTATCTAAGTACAGAAGTAAATAAAGAGATAATGTATGCACTTATTCAAAGGTGACTTTTGAATGAAGGAGACAAATGTTTTAATAAAGTGAAATGTCTATATAAATTCTGCCTCTTAGTGCTTACAGTGCATCTTAACTCTTACCTGAGATGTGTGTCTGGTTGACATAAACCTCAGGCTGACAAAGTTTGACTGAAGATTCCTGAAGAGTTAACTGCTGCTGGAAATCCGTCAGGAGATCTGCCATTTTGTCATCCTCTTTGCTATCCTCAACACTAGAAAAGGGGCAATGCCAACACTGTAATATTGGACAGAACATACCAACAGATGTCCTCATCTTGGCATCAATCCACTGCCTGACTCTCCTTCAATAGAGTTGTTTCCTGTATGTTTTTAAAGCAATCTCTTTAAATTCATCATACAATAAAACAACTACTTAAGTGTGATCAAGGTCATTAAGACATCGCTGGAATGCCTCTGAGAATAACAGCTGGGTTTTTTTCATTGAATTCCTATCCCAGGTTTGGTTTTTTAAATTTTTTTTTATTTGAGAGTTTTTTATTGAAGTCACTGAAAATAAAATGTTGTTAATAAAAAGCTGTATTTTGTAATCCTTCTCATTATGGAAGATACTGGAAACAATTAAGGATTATTTTTCACGCTTTTGTTATTCACCAAAGAGTGATCATTGGGTGGGTTTATCAACAATAATGAAGGAAAACTATTTTGTATCTATTCTGTAAATAGGCAGAAATAATAAATTTCAGCAGCCAGAACAAGACAGCAGAATAGAAACAGTAAGCTTGCTACTCATCAGTTAATTTGAAGGATTACTAAGTGATAAAAGAACATTACCACATTAAAAAAATCTAAATTAAGCTGTATGTCACAATATGATCTTTTAATAGCTGTCTGCTTGCTTAGTCCAAATACCAGAAACGACACAAAACTCCTTGAGCACATCACAAAACACTTTATTTCCCCTGACTTGGTATACAAGCGAATTTAAGAAATCTTCCAGTCACTTTTTAATACTATTCAATTCTACTCTAAACAAGCTAATATAATGAGCTGAGAATATAAGCAAGCAACTAGTAGACCTACCAATGGGTTTTAAAGAATCATAAAGAAGACAGTTATGTTTGGGCCTGTCCTAAGACTACAGTAAGATGTTGCACTGAACATACCTTCTTTTATTTTGATGAGTATGATGGTCAGTCCCAATACCTACAGCCACACTGTAAACTGTTTTTTCAAATCTAACTGTAAAATTTCTTTTTTCTCATCAAAACTGTATGAACACCTACAACAGTAATTCAGAAAGCACAAACACCACAACTATAATCTTCCCAAAAAAATACATCTCTACAAATACTGCTTTTAAACAGCAGAGTAACAATTGAGATTATGGGTTGTTATTCCCTCACTGACAAAAAGTGTTGGAAACAGTACAGCAACATTTAAAAAACCAAATAAAAATCAACAGAATTGTAGAATCATTTAGGTTGGAAAAGACCTCTAAGATTATCAAGACCAACCATTAACCCAGCACTAAACCATGTGCCTAACTGCCACATGTACACAGCTTTTAAAAACCTCCAGGCATGGTGACTCAACCTCTTCTCTGGGCACCCTGTTCAAGCCTTTGACAACCCCTTCTGTAAAGATTTTTCCTAATACTCACTCTAAAGCACACCCTGAGGCCATTTCTTCTTGTGCTGTCACTTGTTATTTGGGAGAAGAGACCAACACCTACCTCAATACAACCTCCTTTCAGGTGGTTGTGGAGAACAGTATGATCTTCCCTGAGCTTCCTTTTCTCCAGGCTTAGCACCCCAAGCTCCCTCAGCTGCTCCTCACAGGACTTGTGCTCCAGATCCTTCACCAGCTCTGTTGCCCTTCCCTGGACTCACTGCAGCCCCTCAGCGTCTTTCTCACAGTGAGGAGCCCAGAACTGGACCCAGCACTCCAGGTGTGGCCTCAGCAGTGCTGAGCACAGAGGGACAATCACTGCCCTGCGCCTGCTGGTCACTCTATTGCTGATACAGGCCAGGATGCCACTGGTCTTCCTGGTCACCTGGGCACACATTGGCTCATGTTCAGCCAACTATCAACCAGCACCCCAGGTCTTTTTCCAACAGGCAGCTTTGCAGCCACTCTGTCCCCAGCTTGTAGCTGTGCATGGAGGTGTTGTAACCTAATCACAGGACCCAGTACTTGTTGAAATTCACACAATTGGCCTTGGCTCATTGATCCAGCATGCCCGTATCTCTCTGCAGAGCCTTCCACCCTCCAGAAGGACCACTCCTGCCCAACCTCAGGTCAGAGAGTCACAATGGAGTAGAGAAAATGATGCTAAAGTAAGAAAATAATCCTATGAAAACCAAGGTTTTTACATGGCTATAGTGCATGATCCAGTAGTTTTCCTAGTGCACAAATGCACAGCAAAGATTTCATGCCAGCAACACATTCAGAAACAAAAATAATGGATGTAAATAAAGCATTTAGCTCATCTTGCAGTCTTTTGTTTTAAGTCAACAACTGCACTGGAGCTGTACTGTCCTGGGGCAACAAGACTGAGCTAGTAATACCACAGAGACATGGTTATGCTATCCTTTTTCATTTCCCATGTTAAAACTCTTGTTGATGCAGCTATCAACAGCACGAATGGCTGCTAGGAGTGAGCAAGAATTTGGGAAACTGTTCCATAAGCTTGTCTATGTTAGGCTGCAGGGGCTGGAACAGAAGTTTTGGCGCTCCTTAAATGTAAGTCTTAGGCTCAAGTTATGCCAACTGTAAGTCACTAAACATCCCCTGTACTGAGGCTAGGGGTACTCTGATGTGTGCAATGATGAAAGACTAGACTACTCAGATTGCAATATTTGAGCTTCTAAATCTATTGCTCTACTGAAAATGCTCTCATCTGGCTGTGTTAGCACAAGAACAGATGGTTTGTTTGCTTAATTAAGATGCTTATTTTATTAGTATGAAGCTTTCAGTAATTAATCTTTTTGCCATCTACAACTTTGTATATGATCCTAAATCTGAAAATTGAAAATCAAAATAGTGACTGATGCTTTTTTTTTTTAAGTAACAGCATAACCATTTGTAATCATCCTTCCCCCTGAAATTAGCTAGCTCCAAACGAGCCTGTTACTGCCTTTGAAAAATACAGTCTATTCAACTGAGAGTAGGTATGTTCTCCAGATACGAAGAGATTCACAACTGCATGTTACAGCAGAGTATTGATATCCTTCAGAAAAAAAAAATGTCATATTTCAGTACTTCTATGCACTTAATTAATAAAATTTCATACTCACCACCTCTTTCCAACTCCATCCCCATCTGGGGACCGTGTATAGGTAATCTTAAACTCTATATCAGGTACAAGCTGCATGGCCAGACGATAAAACTTGATGGCTGAAAATAAAGATTTGATATTCAATCATATCTCATGCCCATACTAGCCTATCAAAGCAAAGACTGTTCTCAGAGAGATGGTTTCAGCTAAAAACACTAGAAGGGTGGACAATGTCTTTGCCTAGGACAGCTTATTTAATCTAAAATGTTAGGTTTAAATTCAAAACAGAAGAGGAGCATTAAGCACCTGTTTTCAAAACTAAAAACCTCATGTACTTTTGCTGAATAAAGAGTTATCTCAGATGTGTTTCAGCTTTTATAAATTTACCTTAATTACCACAAATTCAACTATGGAGTAGAAGATTTTACATTAAAACACTACAAACTCCTGATGTTGTTTGTTGCCCAGCACTTACAAAGATTTCCCAACAAGCTGTAAAGATTTTTGACAATAGATCCATAACTAGCCATAAGTTAAATGAAAGAGATAAATGATGCAGGTACCTTAAGTCCCTGGTATAGCAAAGACAGGCATTCAGACATATACAATACTATAAAGGTGAGAATTATTAATAAAATATTGTTGCAATTGTAAAATTTCAACAACAGATGCACAATATATTCATTTCTCTATGGAAACTCCTGGAAACTAAAGAATGCACAAAACCAAGCCACTCAAGACACTGAGAGTGAGGAAAGCAGACCTGTCACAAAACTATGGGACATGAAGGAAAACCTGACAGCTTGGGTTTTGCACACTTTCCTTGTATATACAGAAAATAGCAGTACAAAGATCCTACAAACACAGAGTAAAGAAAGAGGTTCAGGAACATCACTGGCAACAAACTGTTATTTAAGCTGAAGAACGTCTTTCTTCTGAGTCAACTCTGTGAATCCTTCTTAATTTAAATTAATTCAATGTATGCACATTCAATCTATTTTGACACCAGTAGTAAAATCATGTATGCATGTGTATATTTCTTTGTATTCCCACATCGTGATACCAAGATCAGAGGGCTTGGACACTTAAAACCGAAACTCAAATAAAACATCAGTGAGTGTGGAGTTCAGAATTAGCCTGATGAATCTGAGAAACTTGAGTTTGGGGCTAGTAAATGTTCCTGTTTCCTTGAGATCATGTCAGGGCCAGTGACTGACAAATAGTTTCCTTTGGCTGTTGGGGATGAGTAATACCAGCAGCCAGCTAAATAGAGATCAGTCTCAACTTTAGCATTTAATCTTGCAGACAAGGCCTCTGCTGTACTTAAGCAAGAACAAGCTGCAGCACATAACTGTCTCACAAACATCAGGGATCAGCAGATTTCAGAAGCAGGCTTGGATTCTGGTGACCTGGGCCAGGTCAGCAAATAAAAGCCTGGTCTGAAAACAGATGTCCCAACATGTGCTCAGTAATTTATCTGTGTCTGGTGTTGGACTGTGCCTCTAAGGCCTCATACAGATCTATGTGCAGAAACAGTTCCGTTTAGTTTCTCTAAGTCTGAAATCAGATTCAACTGAGAAAGATGAATTCATATTCATGCAATCCAGATGTCTGAAACACTTTTGTGAATGGAACTGTTAGATATTACTACTTCTTTGCAGCTGTGTTTAACATACAAGGAGTGCATCGAAGTAGATGAAGCCACAGATTTCATTTTATGTACACAGTGTTTAAATAGATTGCTTTCCTCACCTTTTTTTAATTTATTCAGAAAGAACCTTCACAATTTACTATACAATTTCCAAAATATGTACCAGATTTTTAGTTCTGACATATTTTTTTACTGTGCATTTAATCCTTTACCAAACACCCACCATATCTTAGCCTAAAGTAATTTTGCCCCGGAAAAACACAAACGAACAAATTAAAAACTGAGATAACTGATTTTATTAACTACAGGGGACTCATATTTCTCTCAGTTAATTTGAGACATGAAAAAACAACCAGAAAATGAAGGAAAATCCCTATGGTGAAGTGGAAATTCTGTATTCAGCAGGTGGCTGAGTATAGGAGCCTGAGAGTTCTCTCAGATTTCTGTGTCTTAACTTATTTTGCACCTGCACTTAGAACATGGTGGCCAAACACTCTGGTGGATGAGCAGGATGGCACATACACTCTGCCTTGCTTTCTTCCTTGCATGAAACAGAAAATTGGTATCTCCACTACTGACCCACAGGACTTGGAAGTTAGGACAGACTTCTTAACTCCCTAGATTCTGAAAACTAAATATGAGAAAGAAAACTTTGAATTTCCATTTTTACTAGTGCTGATAGCAAGAGTGCAGGTAAGCAAGCTAAGCACCTCAAATATTTATGACAAACCTCAAAGACTACCAGATTTGAATGTTCACTGCAGGAATCCTTGAAAAAGCTATTTTAGCATGCTGTGTAAATCAAAAACAAACAAAAACCCACCAAACACAAACAGCCCTCTCCAAAAAAAAAAAAACCCACCAAAAAACCCCCACTAACAACAACAAAGCATTAAAGCATTTCACAGATTAAGTAGTTTTGTTTACAGTGGAATGATGAGAACTGTGAGCACAGGAAATATAGTTTATTGCCTTTTTTATTAATTATTATGCTAATTTCATGTTACAGAAGTCACATAAAGAGGTATTCTATATCAAGAAGCAATCCAGTGCTCCATTAAATTGCAGTATTTCAAGATCCTGTTATTTTGCCTGAAAGCTACCAATTCCTTCCCTGATGTAATTTTTGCTTTACCTCAACCTTAGAACTGTGATATGACGGTTCCTTCTACAGCATGTTTGTTTGCTTATCTGAATGATGGACCTCTCAAACCACTGTTAGCCTGTAGTTTAAGTTCACTGGCACCATGCAGATTTGCCCATAAATCACAGGGTAGATTTCTCTACAAAAATGGTGTTCATTGTAGACTCCCACATTACCTTCATAAAGGGCCCCATTTCTTTCTTCTTCCACTGCCTTCAGGAAAAGTTCTTTTGCCTGCACAATAAATTACACAGAGCATTTCTTTAGTTCCTTATAAATACAAGTGCAACATCACTTGACTTAGAATTATTTTTGATCTTACCTACTGTACCTATGACAGTGATAACAAAATAATTCCATAAATAGAGAAGACATATTCCTGTGCTACAAGGCATAACTGAAATTCTCAGTCAACAAACTATCTGTATTCCTGCTGCTCACCCCTTACCTACAGTCTTTTAGAAAGCAGATTGTGAAGGTGACACCAAGGCAAACATAAAGACTAGAAATATCAGTGTAGGATTATGTAGACATTAGTATGAAGATAATGAGATAGTAACTTCTGTTGTTTCTCCAGATTTAATTCACCATTAGCTTTTAGAAAAGTTATAATGAAACAGTAAGACAGACAAATAAAACCTCAAAATTATGCATCCTTTTCCATACCTTTTCCTCTTTTGCTATCTCCTGTTTTCCCTTGGCATCAACAGACTTCAGTCCAGGTTCTCTTGATGATGCTCTGCATGGTAGAGGCTCCAACCCACTAGAACTCACACCTGGGGCAAGCTCAAACATCCACTGAGCTCTGAACATCTGGAGCTCTGCCTAAAAAACATAATTAATTCTACTTATTCAAACTGTATCTTCTGAGGAGAAATTATAAACTACTAACACAAAAAAGAATTTCAACTATGCTTTATGTTTCCAAGTCTTAGATGGCTTCAGTGAACTTAGGGACAGAGAATTAGCAATTGTTTCATGGTAAATTAAAACTAAAAAGTGCACAAGTACTTGTTCAGTCTCTTTGAATAACAAAAGTGCTTTTTCTGGTCTGTTCACCTCAGAAGAAAAACTGATATTTCAAGAAGTGGTTGTTAGTACTATGGTTATGAGCTAAGATTCCACAGAAAAGTGATCTTTCCAGACATTATCATGTCTGTTCTTGTTTATGCAGAATTATCATAAGAAAGAACTCAATTAACTCTTAAAATTAAAATTTAGAAAATCCAGGTTTTTGTACACAAGCGTTATAAGTTATCTAACATTCGAGATGGTCATTTATATAATATACAAACAAGACCTTACACCTTTCTCTTTTAAAAAGCATAGGCTGTGCTCTGTTAAATACTACAAGTTACACTTCCTGCCATGTCTTTTTTTTCAGCATCTTTGAAGTTACACTTTACATGTCTCTTGCAATCATCACAACTTCTGGGGAGCAACTACACAGAAATCTAGTCTTGTAAGAGAACACACTTTTCTATTACACTGCTTTTATCAGGTTTCTGGTCCAGTAGAGAGTGGCAACTTAAACTGGAATTTGATCACAGAAACTGCTGTCCAATTTCTACAGCTCTTCAAGAAATTCCAGTTCTGTCACAAGCTTTCTTTTCATCTCCACAGATAGCTGAAGACTGAATTTGACATTTGGAACACAATGCAAAATTTATCTCACTTTTGGAGGGGCACACAGATTAAGCATTTGTCAGATCAACAAATGTGTGGCAACCAAATGAGGATAAGTGATGCAGTTTAAATCACAGCAGTACTATGTCTGTAAAAAACCATTAGCATGAGAGACATACCTGAAGATTTGCTTCACCTGATCTTTCACTGTCATCGGTTCTTACCAAATCAGCGTGACAATCTTCTTCAGCTTCTGCCTAGTAGAGAGCAGTCAAATGTGATTATAGGGTCTGCAAAAGTCCCTACAGCACATTCACAAAGAACAACTGTCATGGACACACATTAAAAAAATTTAAGTGTACTTTCCTGTCCATGATATAAATTAATTTTAAAACTACTGAGATCAGTTGTATGTCCATATTAACTCAATGAAGATGGGTTTTGCATTTTAGACATTTTAATCCAACACAGATTAGCTGTGTATCACTTCAATACACTGGCATACCTGACTAAATACACTCAGTGTCTATGCCAAAGCACAGAGCAAAAGCTTCAGTATTAAACAATAATGTGCTTTGTTCAACAAATTAAAATTTAATCTCTGTCTTCTCATTGTAAAGATAACCAGTGGTTTTGATTTGTTTAATATCTGCAAGAGCACAAAAATACTTTGAATAACAATAGATACTTCATATACACATGGGAAACTAAACAAGAAATGTATTGGAAAATAAAAGGCTAGCATGAGAGCTTGACAGTTGGTTTTATTTACAGTACAGCTGTGAGACAGGTTAAACAAATAAAACCTGAAATAAGACCTTTGACTAAACCTAACATGGCTCTCCACTGGAAGTTAAGCTGGCTAGTTCAAGAGGAAAACTTAAAAAGATGCAAATTTATTATCATAGCAAAATATACTGAGATTTATGGAGTCTATACTAAAACAAAGAAAAACTAATTCTGAACTGATGCGACAAGCCACTACAGTGACAACAGCAAGATGCCAGTAAGAGGGAAAAAAACCATCCCATAATCACAACTATGACATTTGCTCAAGGTTTTTCCTGCAGCTGAAGCAAAACAGTTTTTCTACCATTCTGCACTGAAATTCAAATCCATAGTTCTGCAAGTAGATAATGCAAAGTGAGATTACAAGAAGGCAAACTTGACATTAAAATTATCATAACTACTTAAAAAAGTTTTATTTCCCACTCCTTCCTATTGTACTCAGTGTTGAGAGACTCCAAGTGACATTCTGTCAGTGAGACTCTAGCAAGCTCTCAAAAAGAAATTCCTACCTCCTGCACAAAGTGCAGAAATCAAAGCATTCTTGTATTCAGAAAATTTATACCGCTTTTAGAGCACTTGGATGTTCTACAGAATACTAGCAAAGGTATAGGAAGGCAACTTTTAACCTCATTGTCTTGGTGACAAGCACCGCCCTGGAGGAACCACGTCTTCAGATCCCCCAATGACCACAAACTTACTGGCTTGTCACCTGTAAAAGTGTTTTCACTGATGTCTCAGATAATTTATCATTTACAATTGATAGACATGGTTGATTGGCTGAAGGTAAACAGATGTTGCATCTATTTCTACATTCCCATTTTTAATTTCCCAGTAGAGGAAACAGGTGAGCCAGAATTATGAAACAATAGTGCCATTAAATCTCAGCAAGGAGTAAATAACTTGGAAATTCCATGGGCTTTGATTCCAGAATTTTATTGCAGGCAGTTAATGCCCGATGAGTTGTGACAGTCCTACTACATTATTAGAATCCAGCAAAAATTTGGTTGGCCAGGCAGAAGCAGCCTAGGAGTGAGCTAGCTCTGAAATGGGTGTCTGTAAGTGCATTATTATCGCACTGGACTGACAGAAATAAGGCAATAAGACTGCAAGGCTTCAGGTTTGCAGCTGAATTATGTCCAGTCAACTCTCCAGTCTGGGCAGAGTAAGTCTGGTTTTATCTGCAAAATGCAGAAACTAGCAATTTCTAAACTAAATCAACACACTATCTTCTTGTACATAAAGGCACGCCCCTTAAAACCTTTAACTCCTGAAGTCTGTAAACAAACTGATTTAAGTGTAGATACTATTTAGAGGGTTAGGAAGCTGGATGAAACTTACCTCATTCAAAAACTTTATGTTTCACTAATTTGCTAGACTCTTGATTTTCAACCTCTCCTGTCCATTCAGCTACCCTAATTTTTAGTTTTTGAGTCACAGTCGACATGGTAGTGGATCAGCTATATCCAAAATGTAATTGGATACTCTTTGAAACCTCAGTATGCTCTCAACTCAAACAAAAAATACTATGAAGACCTGGCCCACAGTCTAAAAGCTGTCAAAAACCATCATGAAATTGATTACAACCGAAGATTTGTCCTTACCTTCCCTATACTGTGTGCATGTGCGTTGAGCAAGCTCTCATATCAAAGGTCTGTCTTCTGGCAGTAGCAGCAGCCTAATGGCCACCCCTCTAAATTTACCAGTAAAGCATTTAATTCACATTGCTACTGCATAGGAATGAACTAGAAAACTTATCTCTATTAACAGCCTTTCCACTATTTATCTGACCTGCCGAAACCCTACGATTTTGCTAGGACAAGTGAGTAAACACAGGTACTGGGAAGCAAGAACCTTCACCAGCAGACAGCTCATGAGATCACACCTAAAGCACTCTGCAATGTGTACAAACTGGCTCCTTGCCCCCACTCTGAGAATATTTGTGTTGTACTTCTAGTTTCTAAAATTTACAGAACACTGGGCTCTAAATGATACTTAAGGGATAAATCTTGATTGTTCATAGTTGCGCTGCTGGCCTTTCTCCTGATACAAGTCAGCTGTCACAAGGAACAGTGACTTCATCCTGATTGAAAGGAAGACATCCTACTGTGGTACTGGCTCATTGGCTTTATTTTCCATGAGGAAAGTAGAAGCCTGTCAAGCCACCAAAAGGTAACATGTCAAAAGTAAACATCTGATTAAGGCTGCAACTTGTAAAAAATTAAGTCAGCTGAGTAGACTCAATTCTGATTTGCTTGCAAAGCTTTAGAAACCCCTTGCCAAATGCAGAACTAGTTTATTTGCACAGTTCAGTTTTGTTTTGCAATCAATAATTGCATGCTGATTTCCTCAGAGTACATTAACTGCTCACTAAACTGTTTACAACATAGTCCTTTAATAGTTCTGATCTCCGTTTCAGCAAAATAAAACCAAGATCAGAAACAGTTCGAAGCTGAGTGTCACCAGTTGAACAGGGCTATGTGTTATGTGTGAACCATACAGAACTCAGGGAGGAGCAATCACAGCAAAGCGAAACAGTCACTGCCAGCTAACACTCCACGTAGTTTTACAAAAAATGAGAAAGCCACCCTATTTTTCTGTAAATGTGGTAGAAACAACACTGTGTTCGAAAATAAGGGGATTTTATTATGTGGTGAGACATTTTAACATCCCCTGTGTGATATAAATGGTTTAACTTTGAATGATCGAGTTCTCATCATGGATACTTGAATCCATATTGAGGCGCAGTCAATAAAACAATACTGAACCAAGGAGTATTTCTGGTATGTTAAATGACAAACTCGAGTCCCTGGCCCACGGAGTCCTTTAAATTACTGAGTACCTTTATACCAACACATTTTTGAGGGAAGAAAGGAAAAGGAAGGGCACGCTCCCTTGTAATGACACAGGGATTTTGTTCACGCGTTCCTACAGAGGGCTAGATCGCTCCAAAACCAAGCAGCCCCACGCTACAAAATCCTCTGCGGGAGGCGGCCGCGTCTCGCCGCGGTGGGGCGGGATCGCGGCGCGTTTCCCACAAGCATCCCCCGGTGCCTGGGGGCGGACGGGCGGGCAGGGTAGGGCAGGGCAGGGCAGGACTGCCTGACAGCGATTCGGCCAGGGGGCCGCTCCCACGCACACACCCACTTGTCGCGGTCCCGCCGGGCCGTTCCTGCACGGCTGCCGAGCCCCCGCCGCCCGGGCCCGCTCACCATGCTGCCGACGCTCGGGCGGCGCTGTCCCGTCCCGGGGGCTCTGCCCCCCCGCTTGGTCCGTGTGTCCTCCCTGCCCGCGGGGGGCACTTAGCAGAGTTCTCGGTCGGAGAAGCGCACCACGCAGCGGGAGTCCCTGCGGGCCCTGCGGACGGCAGCCATCTTCCCGGCGAGCAGGGCCGGCGGCGGGAGCGGCGGGACACGGCCCGGGCGAACCCGCCAGGTCAGAGCGCCGCCTCTCGCGCGGGCCGCTACGATGCGCGACCGCACGGACTCCCCGCCCCAGTGCGCACCGCGGCCCGTGCCGCCTCTGCCGCCCGCGGCGGCGCGGCGCAAGGCCTGCTGGGGAGCGTAGTCAGCGGCGGCACATCACGGGAAGGGCGGCAGAGCAAAGGCTGCCGGGAACTGTAGTCTCCGTGAGTGGGAATCCCAGCAGGCACTATCCCAGGGGCGGGAGCCAAGGTAAAGCGGCGATGTTCGGGAGCCGCGATTTCCGCTGTGAATGCCGTCAGGCCGGGAGTCCGGCACAGGGGAATTGCCGACGGGGTAACGGGAGAGCGCTGAGTGCCGCGGCTGTGGAGATAACAGCGATGCCGAGGCCATTGAATCTCATGGCCCTGGTGATTTGCCCCTCCAGTTCAGTGAGCACAGTTATTACCTGCTGCCAGCACACGCCTCTTCAGGTTTTCTAAAATTGGACTAAACCTAATTTTTCTAAGCGTATCACAGTCTTTTTGTTCTAGAAGAAAACCACGTGTATGGATCTGTGAACCTTTGTGCATATCTACTGCCCCGAGCGTTTTCCGGAGGAGGATGAGGAGGCGTGTGTCTTCTCTGGAGGTGAGCACTCAGGCTCGGGCAGCGGGAGCAGGAAATGGGGATAAAAGGGCTGTGGGAGCCGGCATCGGCAGATTCAAATCCAGCTGACTGTAGGGCTGCTCTGTGGAGAAGAGAGAGTGAGAGGCAAGGGGACTGCCCGACAGGCCGGGCGCTGATCCCTGGCCGGGCAGCCGGAGGTGGTGGGGAGCAGGGGGGCTGGGTGCTGCTGGTGGGCTGTGTGAGCAGATGAGATGACACACGGCATGACCACCTGAGGTTTTCAGATGGGGCGCTCATGGCTACAACTGGTTATCATGAGTGCTGCTTCTCGTTTGGAGTCAAAGCTGCTTTCTTCCTACCTGGGGTGACTTAATATCTTAGATATTACATGTTACGTATTAGTAAAAAATCCTTTACTGTGAGGGCAGTAAGGCACTGGCACAGGTTGTCGTGAGAAGCTGTGGATCCCCTATCCCTGGCAGTGTTCAAGTGCCAGTTTGGGTGGGGGTCTGAGCAACCTGGTGTAGCAAAAGGTGTCCCTGCCCATGGCAGGGGGTTTGAAACGATATGATTTTGAAGGTCACTTCAAATGCAAATAATTCTATATTTCTTTTGGGACTGAAGAAGCCTTGCCTGTAACAACAGAAAAACGGTGTCCTGTGGCTGAGTGCTAATATGTCATTATGCACGTGGGATGTAATATGGGTGACTTAAAAAATCTCATTTAAGTGTACACTGCTTGTCCTGGCTTCACTGAGAATCATGCCTGTCTGTTGTAGGGAATTTGAGTTTTTATTATATGTTCATGTAAATATAAAGATAAGCCTCTGACTAGATGGGGTAGGGGGAGGCACCCTGAGTTTTGTTTTTCCCCACACCTGTTTTAGCAAATGAATGTCTTTGTCCTACACTGTACTCCTGAATTGCAGCACCAGCTCTTCCTGTCTTTCCAAACCCTGGGAATTAACTCTATGCTTTACTGTTAAAACCTAAGGGATAAAGTATAAAAAGAAGCTGACACTTCCTGAATCACTATTACAGCCCTGATAACCAATTGTTTTAGAACATGGTTTTGTTCCTTGTTTTCCTTTTTCTGCCTTTCCTGTTATGTGTTAGGCTTAACCCTGTCAGTGCCAGGGTGAGCTGCTGGTGCTTGGGTAAGGAAGGCACAGGACCCTCTAGCAGCACTTAAAATGTCGATGTTCTTCCCATTTTTTCACAGTTCGGTATTTCTGCGTTCTAGTTTTGTTGTTTAAAGTCCTATCTCAGATGTGAGAGAGGCCCATCATCATTGTGGGGTTTGTGTTTGTTCAGTTGAGTTTTGTTTCTACAGAATCATAGAACTGATAGAGTTAGTAAGGACCTCTGGAAGGCATCTAGACCAACCCTCCTGCCAAGGCAGGGTCACCTAGAGCTGGTTACACATGAACACGTCCAGGGTGGGTTTTCAGTATCTCCGGAGAGGGAGACTCCACGACCTCGCTGGGCAGCCTGTCCCGATGCTCTGCCACCCTCAATGTAGTTTTTCCTCACGGTTAATGGAACCTCCTGTGTTTCAGTTTATGGCTATCACTCCTCGTCACTGGGCACCATTGAAAAGAGCCTGGCACCATCTTCTTGGCACCCACCTTTGAGATATTTCTACGCATTAACGAAATCCCCTCCTAGTCTGCTCCAGACTGAACAGGCTCAGCTCCCGCAGTCCCTTATAAGAGAGATGCTCCAGAGATGGTTTGGTTTTTTTTCTCGTTGAAACCCAGCTCAGCGCCCCCTCTGCGAGGAGCCCGGCGCGGCTCCCCCGGCCGCTGTCGTGGGGCGCTGTCCCCCCGCGGGGGGCCCCNGGCCGCTCCGGGCCGCAGCTGCTCCGCGGGGCGGCGGGGCCGCGCCGCCGCCATTCCGGGCCTGTCCGCAGGCCGGCCCGGAGCAGGGAGACGTGTCCGCGGTAAGTCCCGCCGGGCATGGGCACGGCAGGCCGCGGGACCCGCCTTCCCATACATCGAGGAACGGGAGCGGGGCATTCCAGTGTACAGGGGCGGAGGCTGGGGATCGGGCGCCGCCACAGCGCGGAGGCCAGGCAGGAGCCGGGACCTTGCCTGAGCGGCGGACCCGCCATCGCACATCTGTCCCTGCCTTGGTGTGCAGCTCATGGGGCACCCCATGAACCCTCTCTAAGAAACGCGGCAGCCGCTGGGACCACACCCATGGACACCCACGGCTTTGAACTGCGCTTTTCTCACTGCTTCCTGCTAGTAATAACCTTGGCGTAATTGCCAGAGCACAGGGCAAGTTTAAAAAGGCACATGTTGTTTGTTTACTGTCTGCGTTTCTCAGATGTGGCAGAGTGAGCCAGTTTCGCTTTCAGTTCTCCGTGCTTCAGCACTTAACAGAAGTAGATACGTATTTAAAGGGTGCAGAAGCGGAACAGTAGGTTTGAGTTGTACTTAGTCAGAAAGTACTCTCGATGCATTGAATTAGGCTTGCTGTTAAAGGCGTTTTACTGTTTGATTTCTGCGGGGAAAAAAACGTGTATAAGTGAGGTAGAGTCTGAACACGGTGGTACAACATGGTGAAAATAAGGGGTTTATATTTTACTCTTCAGTATCAACACACTTTTTGCTTCAAGATATTTTGCAGTTTATAATTACATCCTCTAACGATGTGAATTTGTGTAGATTGTACTTTTAGATCAGATGATACGTGTAGCTGTGCAGACTGCTTGTCGAAGACTCAGGCTCTTTTCAGTTATTTCAGGGGACTCTGACGAATCAATCTGAAGGCTGAGTAAAGGAGATTTTTAAAACAACTTCACTATTAAGTTCAACAAAAAATGGTGCTGATTGAGTTAACCAGAGAAGACTTCATTTAGATTTTGTCAGTGGGTTTTCAAACAGGTGGATTTTTGCTTCCATGGGAGCTGGATTAATTTCTGTGCATCCTGACATGTTTTTAACATGCATTCCTCACTGAAATAAGTGTTTTCTGACTGGTTTGGTTTTTTGGTGGTTATTTTATTTGTTTGTTTGTTTTGGTTTTGTTTGATTTGGCTTTTTTATTTGCCTTTTTTTTTTTTTTGGTAGGGGTTTTGAGGGGGTTTGTTTTGGGGGGTTTTGTTTGATTTGGATGAGGGTTGGTTTTTTTGTGGTTTTTTGTTTGGTTTTGGATTGTGGGAGTTTTGTTGCTTTTTGGGGTTTGTTGTTTTTGTGGTTTTGTGCAGGGTTTTTTTGGGTTTTTTTATCTACTCACTTTTCTTGCTCAAAAATATTTCAATTAGTCTGTTTTGGTCCCATTTGACACCAGAGCTGGAATTGCAAAGATAATTTCATACAAGTTTTGTGAAAATTGGTGGCTGTGGAAAGGAGAGGGACTTAAATTGGTATCCTCAGTAAGGAATAAGCAGTTTGGTTCACTGCTTCATCTGTTAAGGAGACATCAGACAAATAGTCTATCCAGCCATTGGTGATTATTGCTAGCAGTGTTAAACATCTTAAGTCTTGTGGTGGTTATAAAATATGAGGCAAGGGTGCTCCTCACTCTTCAGTCACAGTTCCCTGAAAGAGATATGTGAATGGTAAATGATGGACAGCATAGGAGTCTGTGAATTTTAAGACATCACAGCTGTTAGAATCACAGTTTCAGAACTCTGTCAGGGCACTGTGTTCAGAAAAGTCCTCAAGTCTCATCTGTGTTGATTTGAAATTACTTTATAAAATTGTTTGGGTATTAATAAACTTTAGATTTTCAGACTAGGATAATGTGCAAGACGTTGTCATTGTTTGAAATCTTGTTGCCAAGGATCTGAATAAAGGCTTCTGAGTTGCCATCCAGTCACTGACCAGTTGGAGTAACAGGTTAAAGCTTTTTAACCTGGATGCAGACCACTGAACTTTATGCTACTGAGGTGCACAACCTGAAAACCAGCTGAAAAGAAACTTGTACTCCCAACTGCTGTTGTTACAGACAGGCTCTGTGTTCCTTGGCAAGTAGTACAAAATGTGGGATTAGGTCTTCAATATAAAGGTGCTCAGTCCTGGTTCTCTGTAGTAGTGTGTGTGTGGAAGGGAACAAGTACTGCTAGAAAGCAGTCCCTCCTGCCTGTATGAGACACTACCCAGTGTCTGAGATGATTTAGAGACATGAAGCACAATGGGTGAATTGTCAAAAAGTATTTTAACTTCTAATTTCCTGGTCTTTATTCCTTTATCAGTATTAGTAGGGCTGGTAGCCTTAGAAGATGGAAAATAAAGGATGTTCACAACATCTTGCATCTGCAGGAGTGGGGCTCCACATTGATGTCAGTTCAGAGTTCCAGTAACATTATCCCATTACTTCTAAAGTCATAATACAGCTTTGTGAAATAAGGGAGATATAAGGCTACTACAAAAAATTTTGAAAATGTAGTTAAAATACACGTTACAGAAGGCAAAAGTCACAAGCCATGAATATTGTCTTTTTAAGAGGTGAAGAATTAGAAAATGCAGTGACCAAACCTTCATTGCAGGGGAATTGTTTTATTTCAAATGTATGGTTAGTTTACATAGAAGAGATTGCTTTTTTTTTCTAAACTATAGTGGAGGAAATAACAACAACAATTACATTAAACTACAAACAAGAATTCTTTTGCTTTATTATCCAGCAGAGATTCTGTGGATGCCCATGCCTGGAAGGATTCAAGACCAGACTGGATCAGGCTTTGATCAACCTGGGTACTGGAACGTGTCTCAGCCCATGGCACAGGGGTTGGAAGTAGATGATTTTTAAGGTGCCTTCCAACCCAAACCATTCTGTGATGTTTTTGTTCATGCAGTGTCACAACAGAAGATCGGATAGATAATCTGATGTAGTCACTACCTGTAGAGACTGATTCATGCTTACAGTTACTGTAGTAAAATACATTTGGTCTTACCTGACATGAATGTAGTGTTGTTCCTCTGCACTGTTTGTTTAAAGGAATGCATATGGTTATGCTCTCTCACATAGGACCATATGGAAATTCAGGTTATTGGTTTAACTGATGGCAGTGTGACTTGCAAGATGGTGACTTACATGCCTAAAAATTTGGCTAGAACAGATCCCCTCCTGTTGCATTGTAAAGCTTCCTTTTTTCTGGTAGCCGACTCTTTTCTCCAGGCTGCAAGACTTCATCCTGTGACTTCAGCAGTAGTGTCTCCCAATCAGGGCTGCCTGCAAGCTTGCTGTAAGGTACCTTTAGCATGGGATTGGCTTTGGTTGTACCCAGTTACATCCAGATATAGGCTGGCCCTTTCTGATGGGAGACCAGGAGGAGTGTTTGTGTATGGCTGTTCTCTTGGAGGAGAGTGGAGTCTGCAAACAAGCAATCTCACAAGGGTACAGAAATCAGATGGATTATGTTCTGTGCTTTCAGACCAGAGGCTAAGTCTTGAAAACATGATTCCTGCAACTGTTGACACTGTCTTGAGTGCTCTATATTTATGCTGCCACAGAAAGAACTGGTTACACTCGGAGGAGAAAAAACACAGGAAGGGCCAAGGATTGAGATGCGCTTGCAGCTGAAGTATCCTCATCATGAATAGGTACAAAACTATAAGACAGCTTGGTGATGGGACCTACGGCTCTGTTCTCCTAGGCAGAAGCATTGAATCTGGAGAGCTCATAGCCATTAAAAAGTAAGTGTTTTCATACATTAATTAATAATGCATAGTCCAGGTTTTTCCTTTCTAGGTCCACACCAACTTGGTCATACTGCTTTAAGTACTTCACATTCTGTCAACTCTGTAATATGGAATTGTATTTGGGCAGCATGAAAAAGTTCCTTGTATCCTCCAAAGCCTCAGCAGGAGATGAAGAGGGTGAGATATATAGGCTTATTGTGTAACAGCACTCTGCTGCTATTTGCAGTCAAACATATGTTTTATGTATTATTTAGAGTATTTTGCAATGCTGCTTTAGAATATACAGCTCTTTTGCTGCTGCTTACAAGGAACATACATTTTGTAGTCTAATTTTCAATGGAATATTAATACTGCAGCGATGGTAAACACAACTGATCTCATTGTCCATTATTGTATCCTTTATGCTGTTACATATTGGTCATTTCAGCTTCATATTTTCTTGAAATTCCTTGAGAAATTCACTTGATTTTCTCTTCTGCTTCAGCAGTGACCTTAGTTTGTAAATGGCTTATTTGTCCTAGCTATGGTAAGAGACAGCTGAAAAGCATTGCAGGCACCTTCCTGAAATACCGACTGTGACCAGGGACAGACTTGTCAAAAGAGCTTTCAGTACAATGCTGTTTTGTGTGAGCAGTCAATAGTTGGCTTTATCAACTTTCTAAATTCCCTGTGCTGAGGGTATTTGGTCTGTAACAGACCTTGCTAGAAGCACCTTTAATTTTCAGTTTGCAACATGGGAAAAACTCAGAAAAATCAGAACAAGCCAGAAGTATTCTCTTAGCTTAGGTGTTAATGCCAGTCCTTTGTTAGAAACAGAAGTGGCCCGGTAATGGACAATAACTGCAAAAACACTGCTCAAAAAAAAAAAGAAATCCAGACCCCTTCATGACGTGAAGGGCTTGTAGTTCTTAAACTACTCTAATTGTAATAGCTGATTTCAAACTGGAAACTTGCTACAATAATAAGTAATACTCAATTATTGTTAAAGGCAAAGGCTCAGATCTTCAGAGAGTGCCTAATTCCTGAAATCCAGACTCTACTCAGTTGAGTATTTTTGTAAGTTTTAATTTGTGATCTTTTGTGTGCATCTATGTGTGAGCCTTCATCCTTTTTGTTCTAAAGCATAGAGTTCCATCTCAAAGAACTGAGTGGTAATCAAAATAATTGTGAACACACAGGACCATACATTACACACAAATACTGTGTTCAGAGTTACAATTTGTCTCAGGAGAAAACTGCTTCACAGTTTGTTTCTGTTAGAGGAGAGTTGCTTATAAGCTTGAAGGGGAAAGCAGAATTCGATAAGCAGTTGGTGATAGATACACATTGCAAGGGAAGGATAAACATGGGGAGCAGTAGACAAAGGAAAATGTGGAAATACAGCAAGATACTAAAATTACAGAGAAATCACAATATAGAGAAGAGGGGCAAGGAGAATATGATAAAACTGGAGACAAAGTGAAATCTTCATTTGATTTGTTTCGAAACCTTCCTCTGCATGAGTTGTTCATAACTGTAAAGACTACCCGTGTTCTTTTTGCAGTTAGACTCTACTCCACCGCATTGTTATACCTGAAAGAAAAACAGCATGCCTGGGCTTGCTGAAGGCTCTGAATTATTTTCAGCACGGTATATATACAGAAAAATGCAGTCTTGTATAATAGTAATTATTATTTGACTGTAATTATATTTGAGTGTGTATTCTAGTAAATCAACTTGACTATGCATTGTCTAAAGATGTAAAGTTTTTTGACAAAGGAGCAAACATCTTATATTTTGATGGAAGAAGTGAATTGTTAAGATGCAGTGAGGCTTTTGGTTCTAAGAACAGCTGATGTTTTCAATGCATTAGTCATTATTTTCCCCTTTAATTTTGTAGAATGAAGAGAAAGTTTTATTCCTGGGAGGAGTGCATGAACCTTCGTGAGGTTAAGGTACTTGTTTTGTTCAATGGCTGACTTCGAATTAGGTGATCACTGTCACATTTCGGGGTAACATCACATTCTTTACAACTCTTCTGTCAAAAGACTACTCCCAAAGTGAGCTGTCCCAAAGTGACATTACAGTTCAGTTTCCTGGCTCTGCATTGGAAGGGAGTGTCGGTAATCTTGTAAAAAGTGCTTATTGAAATTCTGTAGTCTTACAAAAATTACTTGGTTGTAGAGAGCTGATTCCTCCCTGCAGTGAGGGGTGTATGAGTGAGAGCTTTCCTATCACAACACTTGGAGTTCATTGGTTGTTTTTCAGAGCTTGAGAACACATGCCCTTTGCACAGCATTAACTTTTGTACGTGCGGTTGTTTCTCTAGAGCTGGCTTCAGGACAGACATTTAGCATGAAATTCTGATGCCAATGGAACATTGGGGTAGGCTCTAAGGACCTCCTTAATTTATAGTCAGCACTGAAAACATGCAGAAAACCTAGGTCATTTTTCTTACGGTACTGTGTAAAAATGGACATTGAGTACACTGAAAAACTAAAAAAAAAGAGAAGGAAGACACAAGTTTGCTCGTTTTGGCTAGGGTAGACTTAGTTTTCTTTGTAGCAGCTTCTATGGGTCTGTGTTTTGGATATCTGACCAAACACTGTCTTGACAACACAGGCATGTTTTAATTATTGTTGAGCAGTGCTTTCACAGTCTCAGGCCTTCTCTGGTTTTCATGCTTCCCTGTCAGTGAGTAGGCTGAAGGTGGGCAAAAGGCTGAGAGGGGACACAGCCAGGACAGCTGACCGAAGGGACATCCCATGTGACATTGTGCTGAGCAACAAAAGCTGGGGGAAGGAGGAGGAGGAAGCAGGAGACCTTCAGAATGATGGCATTTGGCTCCCAAGTAACCATTACATGTGATGGAGCCCTGCTATATTGGAGGTGGCTGAACGCCTGCCTGCCCATGGAAACAATGAATGAATTCCTTATTTTGCTTTGCTTGCATGCTTGACTTTTTTGCTTTACCCAGTAAACTCTGTATCAGCCTATGAGTTGTCTCGCTTTCTGCACTTCTGGTTATTTTCCCCACCCCCTTGGAGGTCTGAACAAGCTCAGCTGCCTGCAGAGGTTAATCCACAATACCAAGGAAGACTTTCCAGGGTTGTTTTTAGTTGTGATTCTAACCTGACTGTTGCCAGTGCGTGTGCAAGAAGAGTGTGAATTCTGCCATTGGCAAGTTTCTTGCAGAGAAAATGCCATTGTTTTGGTGCTTAGTTACAGTGATAGCAGATAGCTGGCTTTTGAAAGACCAGCAAATTAAATTGCATAGGCTATATGTATGTGTAATACTTGGAGACTGGTCTGTGCTCTCAAAGCTGTTAGATTATTTAAGACACCAAAGAGGTTTTGAAGTTAATCCTGCAGCAGTAATGAAATAAGTTGGGTTTGTTTTTTTTCTTCTTCACTATAGTTAGATCCTTGTAAAAGCCTGTTTGTATTTTCTGTTTTCAGTCTTTGAAGAAGTTAAACCATGCCAATGTGGTAAAGCTGAAAGAAGTTATCAGGGAAAATGATCATCTGTATTTTGTGTTTGAATACATGAAGGAAAATCTTTATCAGTTAATGAAAGAGAGGTATGTAACAGCATCACCCATTCCTGATATCAACTAATTACTTGTCCAGTGTGCTTTAACACCCCTGATACTGTTCAAAGGACTTTGCATCACTGGTTTAGGCTTGCATGACTATAGGTTAAAGCTGCAGGCTGCAGTAGGAGCTGTGACTGTCACCTTTGAGCATATCCCAACCAGTCTAATTAGAGTTTCCAGTGTCTTATCCCAGATTAGTGTGGTTGGGGAGTAGCATGTTCTTTTGAGAGGTAGGAACTGTGGACTTTAAACAGCCTTCACAATTCTAGGTAAGTGCTCCAGTGGTGCTTTTTTTATAAGAGAGTGGTATCACCACCTCTTCTTTTATGGCTTCCTCGAATGAATAAATAAATAAAAAGTAGTTGGAACAGTAATCAAGTGGTGTCAAATTTTGGATTGCTTCCAGAAATTATTTTTCCTTGCAATTTGGACTGACATGACCCAAGACTGTTTGTTTCATTTGTCAGCATTCTGAATAAAATCTACCTTTTTGATATTGGCTGGAACATTAATAAAGTCTTAATTTTAGCCTTTGGGCCATACTAACATCCACCAGAGGATAACAGAGGGCAACATTTCCTGCTTTGAATTGTTTTCTCTCTGGACCATAGTATCAGCCTGGCAGATGACAATAATCTTCCTTGATTTAACAAAGTAAGGTTATTGTTATAATATATCTATGTGAATGCCACATAAAATACCTTTTTAAGCATAAATATACTTACTATGCATGCACAGGTGTAGAAACCTGTAATTTAGTTGGGCACATACATATGGATATATATAATTATATGGTATCTAATTTTCTATATATATGGATATATATTATATGAAATAATAGACTTTGAAAAAATGGTTCAAGTCCATAACAGAAACCTATTATCCTTGGGAATTTCACAGAAATTCTTGATGTCCTGCCTTCTTAGGAAAAAAAAAAAAGCCCAGATGTCTCTAAAAGTATGCTTTTATACTCTCTACAGTTTAGCTGGGCCATAGACTTGGTAAACATTGTGTAAATCAAACCTTTAGGAATGTGATTTATTTCCTTAATTCTTAGTTAAATGGCCAGTTTTGTGTCAAGGGACTGTAGAGGAAATAGGAATTTTTTCTGTAGCTTGAAAAGAAAGTAGGCAAATATGAAAAGCTGACTAGCAGTTTTATTTGTCATGGCTACCTTTTATCTTTGGTTCATTAGATAGCATAAGCTAATGTATGAATTTAATCACTAATATTTATTTCTTCTCTTTTATTCCACAGAAACAAACTGTTCCCTGAGTCTACAGTTAGGAATATTATGTACCAGATCCTGCAAGGGCTTGCATTTATTCATAAGCATGGTAGGTTATGTTTTAGCTATAAACACTGAATTAGAGACAGATAGTGTTTGTGTTTTTTTGATTAATACACAAGCAATTACATTACTAACTTAAGCAGAAGGAATGAGCAGAAGAATGGCTCTGTATGAGAGATTCAGATTACTGAAGACACCTGTATTTTATAGTTGCCTAATACTTCTGGACATCGGCTCAGTTCCTTTTCTGTAGATTTCCACTTTCTCAGTCTGGCAGCTGACTACTCTAAAACTTGTTGAATTCTGATGAACACATTTTTTGATAGATTTAAAGGTCCTCTGAGACTGAGAATAAAGAAGAAATTATTCTTTTCTCAAGGTATATGCAGATACCTGAATAAAACACACATTCTCTGTAAGATACATTTAAAGTAGTAAAGTCTGAGTGACAGGCAGCTTTTGTTGCATGGGCTTCCAGCTAATATTTACAGCAATGATAAAAGCTAAAGCTGATGTACCAGCTAGTAGTAGCAAGACCCACTTAACTAATCAAAAAATCTCAAACACTTTATTTTAACAAGAGCTTCTTCACCATTTTTTGCTGACCTCTGGAATTCTGTCTGCCAGAGACACTGTAGGGTCTGTTGCTGGGCAGCTCTCCGGGTTATCAGGAGAGAGCTGATGTTGGTGGCCAAAGTCCTGGAAGTGAAAGGCTTATAAGGACCACCATTACAGTTCACTTGAAATACACATTTAACTGTGTTTCCAGCTAATGACTTTATTCACTCTTCTAATGGGGCTTGGATACTCATCTGAAACCTAACTAAAAATTCCAGTCTGTTTCAGTGATATATGTAGTACATAAAAACAGAAAAATATGATTGATTTGCAAAAATTTAAGCCAGCTTTTTTCAATAATTTGTCAAATGGATCACAGCTCTTCAAAACAGCTTTTATTGCTATTTAAACTACTAAAGCTGTGAAGACTGATCAGTTTTGTGTAAAAACTGCCTTTTTCACTGACCTGCTACCACACTAGACTAGTATTCCTACCAAGATGTTGCAAACCTGTAATTAAGAGCACCTGGAAATGTTTGGCAAGCCCAACAGGATGGTTGTGATGGTATTGTGGCTCCCAGTGTAAGAATGAGTGTCCCAATATTCTTTCCGCAGCAGTTTTGGAAAAAATGACATGAACATTTTTTCCCTCTTTGTATTTCTCTGTTCCGCTCCTGTGTGGCATATAAATGCTTGCCAAGTAAACTTCTTATATTATTTGTCTATCTAAACTCTTAAGCATCTTTTTATATATGAGTACAAAACAGTTTGCCCTTTTTACAAGTTTGTCATGAAATAAGTTGCCTCACAAGCATTCTGTTGGTGCATGTCTGTGGAGCAAAATACAGAAATTATTTGTACTAAATGCTAAGAACAGCCTTGATTGCTTTTCCTGGTACCTTTCACAAAGAAGCAGTAGTTCAAGCTGGCACCAGAATAGCAACTCAACGTCCCTAGGAAGGATGCAGTCTCCTGGTTAGTGGATACCCTACAGCTCTATGTCTTCAGTGCTGTTACGCATTAATCTAACAAACAAAAGCTAATCTAGTTATACTGGGCAATGTAGACACATCATATGTCAATGTTTAGTCCATTCTCAGTGAGACCATGTTCAAATCCGTGGAGAAAGTAAGCATATTGGGGTCTCTGAAAAGGAGCTCAGAGAGCTCCAGTAAGGTACTACAGAGTGAGCTGTATCTAGGAACAGTGCTTCAGATGCTTGCAAGAAAGCAGCATTAAGACAAGATTTCCAGGCTAATGGTGGAAGCAAATTTCAGAGACAGTAGTCAGTGATACTCCAGCCCTCTTCTCTCCTTCGTATTGAAAGAGCTCTTGCCAAACATTCATTAATGAACAGTTTTTGCTGAATGCAGTGAGCACTACAAAAATACACTGAGATCCTCTTACATGGTATCAAGTAGTTGAGTACAGATTATGTTCTCAGATTTAAAAGAAGTTCAAAGTGCAAAAAAACCCTCATTTTAATTTATATTATGTTTAAAATAACATTTTATGTAACTGATTGATAGCATTTATGTAACTAATTGGAAACGGTCCAACTTCATTGGACCGTTTCCAATTAGAATGAAACTAGCATTAAAATGGTGGAATTTTTTTTCTGTTAGAGAAATTGTCACTTGAAAGAGAGCTGTCTGAATAAATGCTCTGAATTGTTACAAGATAGCCAACTTGTGTATACTGTTCTTCACAATCTAACTGAGCAACACTGTACTGATCAGCTCTACTGATCACATAAGACTTCGATGTCTGTGTGGTGCTATTGCAGCTTCAATGCTAAGAACTAAAGCAAAACAATTCAGTTGGAAAATAAAGGATACAGCTGTAACATTGCAGTCCACATCAGTATTTCATTTGAATTTCAGGGTTCTTCCACAGGGATTTGAAACCTGAAAACCTGCTTTGCATGGGACCAGAACTTGTGAAAATTGCGGATTTTGGCTTAGCCCGAGAAATCCGATCTCGACCTCCTTACACAGATTATGTATCCACAAGATGGTAAGTGCTAGTACTCACCTACGTATCGGAACTTGCGATCAACACTTGAAAGTAGTATAGTACTGAATTTGTGCTGATTGCTGTACTTCTTTTCACGCCTCCTCGTTATGAAACTTTTATTTAAGTAATTTGGAAAGCTTCAGTTAGTGCAAGACAGTTTACAGATAGCAGCAGCACAGGAGCAGAGAGGCAGTGTGATAAGGCAGATGGGAACATGCTAGGATTGTGTCAGGAAGGTGTCAAAAGAGTTTACAGAAACCTATGTAGTTTTAATCAAACAAAAGAAAAAAGTGTGTATAGGTGAGGAGAGGAGGTTTTTAAAGAATGTTTGCTCTTAATAGCAAAGAATGAAAGAGGTGAGCAATTTCATGTATGTTTGAATCATGTTGATTGTTGGGATTTCCTTTTCTTTCTTTCCTCTACAGGTACAGGGCTCCTGAAGTACTTCTGAGATCCACCTGCTATAGTTCTCCAATAGATATTTGGGCTGTTGGTTGCATAATGGCAGAAGTTTACACGCTGAGGCCTCTCTTCCCAGGCGCCAGTGAAATCGATACTATATTCAAAATTTGCCAAGTCTTAGGGACGCCAAAAAAGGTAACCGAAGTGATATTCCAGACTGCAGTAATCCTGGAGCTCTTCTACAATACACAATGGCACAGTAGCAGCAAGCATAAAAATAGTAATTTTTCCTGCTTACTGTTAATTTTTGGTATTGATCTCAGATATAATAAACTAAATTAAAACTTACTTTCTGTGCCGTAAGGATTTCTGTGCAGTAATTATGCTATAAAAGCTGATACATAGAGGAGGAGAAATAGACCCCTGCACAGCAAACAAAGTCCTCAGACTGTGATTTAATTAGATGGGAATTTAATTTTCTCTTGTACATTTCATATAAACCTACGGTTTAAGAGGCTAAAAATTGGGGTCATGGCAAGATTCCTATTTCCTGATTGCATTTGTGCCCTTGACTCTGTCAGATGTACAGCAAGGCTCACTTCTCACCAGAGGTTTGAGATGAAGTTTGTTTGTGAAATTTTCAATATAAGACCAGAGTAAGCTGAACACTGTCCGTTACTGGTAGAATATGTGCTAGTGTGTTTAGGCACTGATATTTTACAGCTGAACTTCTTTTGTGTTTGGAAATCTCCTTCTTCCAGAACGACTGGCCTGAAGGCTACCAACTTTCAGCTTCCATGAGTTTTCGCTGGCCTCAGTGTGTACCTAACAACCTAAAAACTCTCATACCTAATGCTAGCAGTGAAGCAGTGCAGCTCATGAGGGACATGCTGCAGTGGGACCCCAAAAAGCGGCCAACAGCTAGTCAGGTTTGATTCTGTTTTCTTTCTCTCTGATGGTGATTTTATCCCTTTCCTGCAAGGAACAGTCATTTAGCAGTTGCTCAGGGGTGCAGGAGAAGAGGAGAATCCAAGAACAATTTGCAAGACAAAGGAGGGTAATTAAGAGAGAGCAATCGATCTTTTGCGTGAAGCATTAGCTGCTTGGGGTGTGTGCTCAATGATCAAAGGTGTGACCGCAGCATGTAAAAACACTTGAATTAAGTGTAATCCAGTCAGTGTGAACAGCAGCAGAGTGAAGGGAAGATGTATGGCTGAAGGCTGTGATGCTGTTCTTTCATTGTGGTGCACCACAGAATGGCTGGAATCTGGTTCAACCACCTTTCCCTAGGCAACCCATGCCAGTGCTCAGTTAGTCTTAGACTAAAAACATGTTTCTTGATGTTCAGAAGGAGCTTCCTGTGTTTCAGTTTGTGCCCACTGTCACTGGACACCCCTGAAAAGAGACTCACTCAATCTTCTTTGCACTTTCCCTTCTGGTTTTTTGCATACTTTGATAAGATCTTCAAGAACCTTCTCTTCTTCAGGCTGAACAGTCCCAACCCTCTGTCTTTGCTCATATATGAGATGCTCCAGTCCCTTAATCACCTTTGTGGCCCTTTGCTGGACTTTCTCCACTATGTCCATCTCTCTTCTGCTGGGAGGCCAAAACTGGACACAGCAGTCCAGGCAGGGCTTCACCTGTGCCGAACAGAGAGGAAGGATCACCACTCTTGACCTGCTGGCAGCACTTCTGCTCAGGCAGCCCAGGAGTAAGTCTTATTTGCAGCAAGGGTGTATTTGGTAGCACTTCCATGTTCAACTTGGTGTCTACCAGCTCCTTTCCTGCAAAGCTGCTTTCCAGGTAGTTGGCCCCAGCGTGCACTGCTGCATGTGGTTATTCCTTCCCCGGTCTTGGTATTTATCCTCCTTAACTTGATGAAGTTCCTGTCAGCCCATTTCACCAGCCTGCCCAAGTCCTGCAGGTGGCAGCACAACTAATCACTATGTCTGCAGACTTGCTGAGGGTGCACTCGGCGCCACCAGCGACATCTTTAATGGAGGTGTTGGAACAGTATTTGCCCCAATATTGACCTCTGGGGAGTACAGATACTAACTTGGCCTCCAACCAAGACTTTGTCCCGCTGATTGTCACCCTTTGGGCCTGGCCTTACAGCTAGCTGTTAGTCCACCTTGCTCTCTGTTCCCCTAGTCCAGTGTTGCCCGGATAAGGCTTGCTTTTGCAGGGCAGACTCAGCTCAAGTGCATGGCAGATAAGTTCCAACATCCTGTACATATGCATTGCCCAAGTCATCAGTATTGCACATACAGGTGGTGGGAGCCACTGGTTTTGGGTAGTACTCAACTCATACAAAGAGCAGGGCACCTTTTCGAAAAGAGATGTGATTCTGGGTTCAAATCTGACACTTCAGGAGACATAGCTGAACCTTTGTGATTTAATTAGACCTTCAGTACAAATTGCAATGTAAAGCTTGTAATTTAATTAACACTGTTGAAAAGTGAAATTAATACGGAACTCTCAAAGGAAATGAAGAACAAAAAACACTGACTCTAACAGTATTAAGAGCATTAACAAATGTTTTACAGTAAAGTACAGATAGACTGAGGAATATGAAGCTTTTTGCAGTAAAAAGTCTTTGGGAAGAGAAGATAAGTATGCCTGAAACAGCAAGATAAATTAATTGCCTTCACTGACAACTTCTTAATTACTTGTAAGGCAAGATAAAAGTACTTTTACTAACAAACTTTACTAACTTGTCAGAAAGGGTTCCTGATTAGGCTAATTTCCATAAGGGTTGTATTTCTTTCGCTTAATTCACTCTCAGAAATGGAGACTGGAAGAGATGAGATGTCTCTTGGGGTCATTGAGTTGTGCTGGCTGAATCTGTATTGATGGGGGGATGTGGTTTGCCCATGTGTACATGAAGAGACAGCATGTAATGAAATGTGTCTTTAGGTGCCATACACCTGGTTAACTATCTTAATTCTGAAGAACCTTTCCTTCTGTACTAGTACACAGGGGAATTGATAACTCATTGAAGCTTTTCTACTATGGCAACATTTTTTTGAAGTAGATTGTGCTCACTAGAATCTAGTGTTGAGAGATGGGTCTTCTATTGTTTCCTACCCCAGGAAAAAAGGAAATTAAATTTGTACTGACACATAGGACTGGGATAAATGAAAAACTTTGGTTTCCTAAGCCTAACATATTTATTACTTTTTAGGCACTTCGATACTCATACTTCCAGGTTGGGCATGCCCTGGGCATTCAGGAACTGGGAAAACAAAAGGAACTGCATAATAAATCATCTCTGCATATTAAACCTGTCCCTCCAGCACAGCCCCCTCCGAAGCCTCACGCCCGAATTGCATCAAGGCCTTTTCAGCAAAGCCAGTCTTCTCAGCACGTGGTGTATGCATGTAAGGCAGACAACTCTGGGGCTGAGCACAGTAACTACTTACAGGAGGACAAGTCTAACCAGGTTCTTCTGCCTGCAATTCTCAATAAGGTTCCTCAGCAGGTAAAGGTCCATCTAGAATAAGAGAAGCTTTCTGAAATACTGCCTGACTTTTTCCTTGTGTTTCTTTTTGTTGTTCTCTTTCAAGGTTCTTATATTTCACTAAAAGGACAGTTAATGGAACTAAAAAATGGTTCCAATGTTCCAACCTTCTGCTAGAAACTGGAAGTTCCTCTATTGAAATCTAAATCCAGTTGTAAAACAAGCAACTCAATTTCTCGTTTTAGAGCCATTTTGTGCTTCCCTTTTTTGTAAAGCACCACTTACAGGATGACACTGATTTCATATGAGTAAAAATGATGAACAGTGTTCCAAATATTGATGGGATCGATGCCAGAGAGAAAAGTATTAAGCTAAATAGTAGTGAAATAAGGGAAAGGAGACTATTGCCCTCATCCATTTAAGGCATCTAATTTATTGACTGGGAATAATAGTCCCTTTGATCTTCCATACTGGACATGGAAGCCAACAGATTCTTCTTGCAGCATGAGAATGTACCCTTTCTGTCTATTAATGAGGAGACTGGATTCATAAAATAGGTGATGAGAATAGACAGTGCAAGTGCTGCTGCTCCAGGGTCAGTTATAAGCAGGGTCTGTACTGCTGTGAAAATGTACTGCTGTGCCTGAATGACTGAAAAGACACAAATTTGTACCTGTGCTGTCTTGCAAGTGAAAAAAATTTTAAATGTCTAGACATAGGCTTGTTAAATGCAGTTTTATGCTCCCAACATGGGTCTAGAAGTAAAAATTGAGCATAAGGTAATGGTTTCACTGCATATTGAAACATGAATAGAATTGGAATTGAGACCCAAGAAGTTTCTTCTTCTGTCAGTTCAAGAGGCTTTATTACAGAACAAAATGCAGAAGATAGATAAAAATGTCAGCAGGCGACAGACTGTGTTCTGAGCATGTTTAATGGAAGCTGAAGATTGTGTTGTTACAGCTCTACTACCACTATTACTCTTTGAGATAGAGGGGGAAAAAAGTCCTCTTTGCTCCTGTCAAACTAGGAGTTTGTGGTCTAAGCATGTGGGTTTGTTTCTTTTTAATCTTTTTAACAGAAAACATCTAGTGGGTCTGAGAATATAAATGGTGAACTTAAACCAAAGCCTAGGCGAAGATGGGGACATCTTCCCAGGACTGTTAAGAGTTCTGAAGACTGGGATGACTTGGAAGACCTTGATTTCAGCTCTTCCATCACAAGAATGGACTTGAAAAACAAGAAGAGGCAAAATGATGAAACTCTTTGTAGGTAAGGGGTTTTTATGTGTATGTGCTATTTGGTCTATTTTTTTTTGGTCTTTTCCTCTTTCTTAGTAATGTTGCTCTTCATGCTTTCTTTGTATCTAGAAATGTATATCTATACAATTTCATGCTCTTTTTTTTTTCCCACTGAAAATGATAACTGGCTTGAGTCTCCCCAAGTTAATTTCTGAATATATACTTCTGATTCTACAAGCTGCAGTTTTCATGGACAGAATACAGAAGAGAGAAACTTACTTAGTGATTTATAAAAACTTCTAAAGCAGTATATAAGGAAACTAGAAGCATAAATCTGATTTTCAGGGGCACTTGTATGACTTCAGGTTGATAATATTCCCAGTTGTCTGTGTGTTTATGGTGTAGCAAACAAAATAGAAGGAAATGATTCCTGGAGATGGGGTGGAGTTGAGAAAGCCAGCTGTGAATAAACACGTGCTGTAAGAATTGGACTATATGCACCAATATTTGAATTACAGATTTGAAAGCATTTTGGATCTGAAGCCTTTGGATGCTGTAGGCTCGGGCAGCAGTGCACGAACTTCCCACGGGAGCTTTTTGCGGCAAGACACTCCCACACTGCGAGTTTCAGCAGCAAAGCAACACTACTTAAACCATTCTAGGTATCGACCTGGTTAGTAAAAGATCCTTTCCTTTTCTCCCAGCAATTCCAAGTATGAGTATGAAATAGTCATTGGTACATTAGCTCTTATCCTTTGAACTTGTGGAGGGGGGTTGCTGCTCAAAGAACGTGAGGACAGAAAGAGCTTTCCTAATGTAGATGGTCACGAAACAAACTACATTCTAGTAGCCTAGCAGCTAAGAGGTGCTGCTTACAAACAAGGAGACAGGATTGTTGGTACTTCTTCCTCCTAATGGATACTCTGGTACTTGGAAGTGCTTTAGAAAATGTCTGTATATGTGCCAAGTATGTTTCCTGTCTCCCTAAAAAGTGTAAGACTGGTCTTCTAGACTGGTAAAGAAAGTGCCATGTGTTTACAGCATGGGTGTATAATACCATGAACAACAGGCAAACTAGTAGTGGGAATATGCTTTGCTGTAGTCTGGAGTTAAGTGAAATGCAGATGCCTGTCTTCATGACAGCCTCTGCTATACTATCACCAATGCTGGGGCAGGATGAAGTACAGGAGGCAGACAGCATGTTTGCCAGTATTTAAAATGAGATGAATATAAATGTATTCTTTCTCATAATTTCTATTCAAAAAGGTACTGGTAGCTATTTATTCACTGGCAGTACTACTGCTTCAAAATTAAGTAAGTAAACTAGAAGGTATTGTGACAGCAAACTTAATCTTTTTTCCTGAAACAATTAATTGACTTTCAGATTGTCTCAGATACAGTTTTGGTAGCTAAAACTTGTTTTACTAGAGGAGATTTGAAAACACATCGATCCCAAGACTGCTTTAGCCATATCATAAATTATGAGTGCATCCTTGAATGTTTGGTAGCCTGCTTAAATATGGGATCTAAGTTAAATACAAGTAATTGGTGTCATCTGAACTGTTTGCATACTCTGAGGTTTCAGTAGAGACACCAGAGTACAGTACTATGAAAAATGGAATTGCCATTATTACCTCTCAGATTATCACTTTTGGGCCTGTATAGGAAGCACAGATTCCAAGTTCCTAGCAAGGCTCACTTTCTGTGAGGTGACAGTATTTGTGGCCTTGATGTAAAGACCCTGTCCTGTGATATAAGCAGCCATTGATACAAGTGGAACTACTTACATTGTGATGTTTGCAGGATTAGGGCCTGTGGCTAGCTATAGCATTCCTGTATTATGTGAGGATGGAGAGTGACTCAGAGAGTTACTGAGAGAGAGGTTTGGTTAAGTTGAACCAGGCATCTGCTACAAGATTGTGTATCAGGTGTAATTAATGCAGGCCTGTTTGGCAACAGGGATTTTAGTGAAGTAATCTTCGCATTTTTGCAATACAGGAATAAGCACCAGGAATAGCATCGTCTCCACTTCAAACAAAGAGTCTGTTTCATCTAATTACTGGCCCAGTTCTGGTTTGTCTGGGAAAACTGCTGGTTTGGGAGGAAGTACTACCAACAGGATGAATTCAGGTAAGGTGTGCTTAAGACTCTGAAAAATTATAAGTGATGTCTGTGCAATTCCCCACTGGTATATTTTGGAGTCATCCATTTCCAAAACGTTGTCAGCTCCAAAGATATCCACTGCTAACCCTGTCCTTTCTTTGTGTTACAAAATGGGTTATGAGCACTCTTCTTTGGGAGACTGTCTTTAAATGAAACATAGTCATTTCTTCTAATGAACCCTCACAAGTCTGAGGTACCCCATGCATAGAAGGCTGGACAGCTTAAGTCTGTTCAACCTGAAATACTTGATCTTGCTTTCAGTTTCCCTCTTCAATTTCTTTAAGTCATGTTTTCTGGTTTCCAAATTATTTTAGTCTACCTGGTGCAGAAATGTCTGCCATTACAGGAGGAAGTGGCATAAATTGAACTAGCTATACATTACCCTCATTATATTAATTAAGCAAAGAAAATCTATCATTATGTCTTTCAATTGATGTTGTTTAAAATAATGTAGTAATTATAGTTGAAAAAATTCAGACAAAAGCAAAACTCTGCAATTTTTCTTCTTCAGGTTTTTCTTTGCATTTGGTATTTCAGGTATTTAATCACTGTTGTTTGAGTTGAAGTAATTAATTTGTAGATTCTTACATTAGTTTTTATCAGATGTAACATGTTGATAACACATTGATGTTTTTAGACTGTATCTGTGTATTTCCTCTCTAAACCATGGCTTCAGGTTTTCATGTTGCAGTTCTGCAGTGCCATACCTGTTTTTCATATGTTGGTTTGAAAGTGTTTTATTGCCAAAGTTTGTGTTGAATCTTGGCTCAAAGAAACATTTTGGGCCTCTAGAAACTCAGGGTAAAAAAACAAAACAACTTAAAGTTTTGGATGTAATTTAATCAGAAAAATCGTTCTTTAAAGATTCAAGATGGGAGGACACTGTAAATAGCTAAACTACATGAGAACCTTACATATGTAGCACATCTCCTTCCTGGCTCTTCTGCAGGTTTTTGCTTCTTTTGTAGCAGCATAGGATCTAATTAGATTAGCTTTTTTTTTTATTATTATTTATTACCATCATTTCCCACAATAGGCTTTGCCACTGCTCTAGTACAGCGTAGGCACATGTGTGATGCCTCTGCTCTGTGCATGGTGTCTTGTTCAGTGTCCCTCTGTGCTGTAACTCTAGACTGTTTTTTTTCCATTTCTATAGCTTATCCTTCAGGTCTGTCAAATCTGTTCCCTGCTCATCTTAGGGACAAGTTTTGTAGCTGGCTTTCAAAATTTGAAATGTCAATCTGTACCACATTTTTAAGTTGTGCTCTCACAGGCTTCACTAAGAGCTTTGTGTAGCACCAAAGCCCCAAACTCACAACCTATAAACCACGTTAATGTAGTCTTAGTACATTAGTTACTGAAAGTTACTTGGTTGCTCAAAGTCAAGCAAGATAATTCCAGCTGAAATGCTAAGTTTTGGAAGCTATGAGAAACCTTGAAAAAGCTGAGATGTCAGGGAGAATTGCCATTCTCCCTGACAGGTACAATTTGTACCCGTTTTCCTTTTGTCTTTAATGCAGTCTCATGAATGCAGGTGTATATATAGGAGCTGTGGATTTCAAGTATCTTCAATTAAGTTCTTGTTCTGATCAGTCCATGATCAGGCTTGGTCTTGAACAAGATCCCTCAGGGCACACCTTTGTTACCTGTTGACAGTACAGGAGATCCATTGTGTTCAGGTGTTCTTGCCATTTCTTCCAGGGCCCATAGGATCAAGCACTCTAACAAGTGCTTATGTCCCTTCATTCCTGAAGAAGGAAGTAGGTTCTGCTGGGCAGAGGATTCAGTTAGCACCAGTTGTGGATCCATCTTCTGGTAAGTCCACTACTAAAGTTCTCTGGGTCCCTTGGTCCAGCAATGCTGTATGTATGCAGCACTGAACTACTTACCTTTGCTTTCTTTTATTTGTCATTCTATAACTGACTGGAAGTATTGTTTATAACCTTGCAGAAATGCATATGGAGAGGGATTTGGTTTGTGTTTACTTTTGTTTATTAAATATGTGGGTTTATCTATAGCTTATTTCAGTGGGACCTAGAGATTGGTGTGAGAGCTGGCACAGAATTCACGCTTGTCAAATCAGTGATGTAAATGCTCTTTGTCTGCTGAAGTTTTAGGGATTGGATCCACTATTGTTTCACATCAGCAATTTTTTTTAAAAAGGAGGCTTATTTCCTGAAGAAGTAAGGATCTGGACCTGCACCCAGTTGGTGTTCAGTACAGACACCTCTCACTGAACCTTTATATGACAGAATTTTTTGTCCCTTAGATTTTGCACCTCTGACATCAGTCAGACCCCTTCTTGGCTGGCCATCGTTCAGTTCACCCACCAAGAGCTCGCCACGGTTGATGCCTCTCCCTCCGGCAGTGGAGCCGATCCACGGCCGCGTCGACTGGTCTGCGAAGTACGGCGCTCACCGGTGACCTGGGAATCACCTCTGACCTGGGCCTGCTTCCCAGCAAATGCTGGCCAGCCTGAGACCATTTCATACTGGTTTATATACCTGGACATTGAAAGGAGCAAATCTTCTGTGAATGAGACATTTTGAAGGGCTTTTTTACTTATCTGCATTAATCTGAATGCAATCTTGTAACTTTTTGTATAAAAATATTTTGTTATATACTTGGGTCCAGTTATTTTCATAAAAGTGATACATTTTGTATATAAGGCTTAGGGGATTTGGCATTTTTATACAGCAAATTTTTATAATGAACTTTTAAAAAAATTAACATTTTTATTAGATTCAACTTTTTTATAGAATTGGATAAAAAAAACCCTGTGGTGCAATATTGCAGTGAAGGAGAAGTACTGAGGAAGGGGCATTCATTAGACATTTTCTGAAGTTCATGTGCTAATTGAGGCTGTGTAATTTCAAGTGATGCCATGTCTCAGTGCCACACTTCTGTTGTCCTATGCTCATTACTTCATACTGATAACAGAGGAGTGAGTGACTTAACAGTCTAAGTTCTCTTTTGCAGTCACTGAGAGACTGCTGAAAGATAGTGGGAGGCACCTTCTTTTAATTTATTTTTGCCTTTAAAAGGTTTTTTGGTTGGACTGCTATTCAAATTTACCCAATCTGAGGGTTCTTGTTTGTTGAAGGGTAAATACTCTTCTGTAGATCCGTTTTCTGACACAGTGTTCCTTTTTCCTGCTTAAAAGTTGTTCTTTGGCATTGTTCACTATGAAATAGAATGTGGACCTACCTCTGTTAAATTCATGTAAATATTCTAATGATTTCTAAGGAGAAAAAGCAGATTCTGTTTCTTTTTCTTTTGTTGCGAGTATAAGATCTGAAGACAAAGACCGTATTAACAATTAGTAAATTAATAAAACTAATAAAACTGGTTTCAGAGTAACAAAATATGAATGATCTGATAGCAGCATAGTTTAAGGAAACAAGATCTATGCAGCTGACTTACTTTTCCCAGCTGTTTCATTTAGTTGCTCTTTTTTATCACTTAAGGGAAAAAAACCCAAAAAAACAAAACAGCCCAGAGGAAATGAGTCAGTCTAACCTTACTTATATTTATACTCATATATAGTTCTTCTTCACATCTTCATTTACAATGTGAAGAATATGTCAACTTCCATAAATTAGGCCCAGAGGCTCTACAGGAAAAAATGGGATCTTATGTGGTCCTGTTTGAAAATGTTGTAAAACTGTGCTTGATTTCACTGAAATTGATACAGTTCTTTGAAGAACAGTTTAACTCAGTATAGCAGAGTGTGATTCACATCAAGTTATAGAGAAAAGAAAGTTGCCCCATAACCTGGTTTAATTGTGCTCTGGAAAGGAGTGCCAGAGTCCAGCCATCAGCAGGAGATTCTTTTAGATCACAGTCAGCATTTGTCTGTTCCTACACCTCCTTCTACAGAAAATAAAACTGTTCAGTGCTGTGGGAGAACACCTTTCATAGCTGTATCCTGGAGCAGTGCTGCCAAAGCTGAAGTGTGCTGAGAAAATGCATCTCCCTGCAGAAGTGTTCAGAAATGCTCATCTTTCTGAGCTCATTGTGTGACCAGCTCCAGAAAATTGTTTATTTATGAGACTTAAATCCAGCCTAAAGGGATCAGAGCAGGTACAGTTGTCAGCTTCTAGCCATTTCACAAGAACTGAATGACAGTGAGATCCTCTCCATGGAATCTGCTAGCATACAGAAGGGGCAGCTGAGTCTTGAGACTGAGAACAGATCCTGCCCTTTTTGGTGCTTCCCATGGTGAAATGTGGGATTTTGAGGAAATTGTTCCCAGGGGTAGGCTGCTGCCTCTGTGCTACTGGGGGAGCTACAGGGAGCGCTGGTCACTGTTTGCTTTTATGGGCTCAGTCCACAGTGAGACAGTACAAGACTAAGATGGGGCAAAAGTGTGCATGTAAGACTTACACATGCCAAAGACATCTGTGTCCTCTGTTTATCTGGGCATAGCAAGTACTAACTCCAATACCTAACTGCTTCCACAGCAGTGATGCCAATGCTTGGCAGTAAAGCAGCCATTTGATTTCTAAAGCACACACTGATGGGTGTTTGTGGGAAAGTGGAAAGGGAAATATGTATATTTGTGTTAGAACTGGAAAGGATAGTTGTTTCTCTTTGTGGAAATAAATTCCTGTATTTATGTATACATATCATTTAATTTATTTTATCACCAGGTAATTTGTCTCAAGAATGAACACCCTGAACCTATCCCAGTATCCCTAGACCTAAGTAGGCTAAGTAGTCTGGTCTGTACACTTAGCTCCTATAAATGGAAGGAGACAAGTCATGAGAACAGGCAGCTGAGGCTTGAAGTCATCGTACCTAAGTGTGAGCTCCTTCGTTGTGAGGTGGCTCACCCCTGGTGAGTGAGAATCATGTCAAAAGAAATCTGTCTCCTTGGAGAATATACTAACATTCTGGAGGTACCTGAGTCCCTCTACTAAGGAGGGGGACAATTCTGAGATTTGAGTAACACAGGATGAATCTGAACCTGGCCTGTAATCTCTGAAACTGTATCCTACAGTGATTCTTTTGACTGTAGCATTCAGGCTTTAGTGAAGTCCAGTGAACAGATCATAAAAATACGTAGTACTTCTAATTTTCTTTTTTTTTTATCTCTCCTCCTTTCCTGAGTTAAAGCCTTTTATTTTGGGGGGAAAAAGGTGACAATCTTGACACTCAGAATCACAACTAGTTTTAACTTAGTGTGACAGAAAATTAGCTATATGTAATGGCTGTATCCTTTACTCAAGCAAATTCTTACTGAAGCTGGAAAAGTTCTTTTTGAGCAGAATGGAGCTGAGTTAATGTATTTTACCATGCTGTCTCTGTGCAATATAGATACGGAAAAGATGGAGGTCTTTATATACTGAAATCTGGACAAGCAGCATAACTGAGAATTTGTGATATGTAACCTACTACTTTGTGCTTTATATTTAGTAGCATCTTTGTGGAAAATGTTTTTAGAATTGTACTGTTTACATTTTCTCAGGCTTAGACATAACATGTTGTAACAAAGGAGTCTGACGGTGGATTCATTCACCCCTGTAATCCAGATTTCAAAAACATAGTGTGTAAGTGCCATGATTGTAGCAAGAAAAAAAAATTAAAAAAAAACCAGAAAACCCACTCCCATGGTGTTCCTGTATCTGATATGGCTGTTAACATGAGCAGGATGTTCCATAACGTGAGGAGGAAAACATGTACTGAAAGAACATTTTAGAACTTGATATGGAAGGAGGTGGTGGAATTGCCAGAGGTGGGGAGAAATAATGGTTCTTGTTTATTCAGTGTCTTTGTTCAGAAACATTCTAAGTGATTGTTTCATTCCTTCTGTGTCAAAGGTCCTGCCCAGAATAAAGTTATCCTTGAAGAAGTACTGACTGACGGGCTTGCTCTTTTATTCAGTTTTTAATGAAAGCACTTAAGTTTGCCTTTTGTTTGGGTTTTTTCAGTTGGGGTTCAGGTTTTTTAATAAGCCACTTTGGAGGGGCACTGCACGTTCGCTGGCCACATGGAGTCTAAGCATGTAAATTCTGCAGTATGCTGTGAGCTCCCTATAAAACTGATCACTTAGTCTTCCTTCAATATCAGCTCCTGTGAAAATACCTGCAAGACTGAATTATAATATGCATAACACTTCAGAAGGACAGGTAGCTGAACTAGATTTTGTGGGTTCCTTCCAAGGGAAATTAATATAGTCCATTCTATTCTGATCCTATTCGATTCAAAATTGTTCTCAGTGCCTTGTGTCACCTTTTTTGCCTTCTCCCCTGGCTTTCAAGGCAGTACAAGCTTAAGACAATATATAACTTAAAAGCCCGGCCCTTTTGTTAGGTGTTTAAGTGGGCTGAAAACCACTTGCGCAGGTGAAGAACTAGGTGAAAAGTACATTTACATGTGCAAGGATTCCAGTATTAACTGGTTTGGGGG